>JAKTZB010000011.1:0-486122 GCA_030564745.1 Scheffersomyces segobiensis
CCAATTCAATATCCATCATTTTGCAATTTAATGTATACAGATTGCGAATACTTAATTTGTGAGAGTCCCATAATACGAATTTATACACGAATTAATGGACCACCAGTTTGTGCAAACTTTGTCATTTTTTGGGGCCAAAATTTGTACTCTTCAAGACCTTTCTCTTCAAAGGCAAGCGTGTTCATTGGGAACAGTATGATAGTTTTTAGTAACTAGAAAAAGTGAAGTCCAAGAGTCTCTATGCGCCTTAATTTGTATGACTTTATCGCCAACGCAAATCTACAGTGAACGAATTCTTGTTAAGGGGGGTGCGAATATTGTCTGGAAAATAATGTATATCCAAAACAAACCCTGAAGTCCGCAGTGTACAATTGAGTGTCGTGTGACAGTTGCATATTAACTCCCTCCTATCCAAATCCAACTGAAATTGTCCAACTTTAAATACACTCAAATTGGAACCAATATCGTTTGTAGTAATATTAAATTTCTGCGTCTTCGAAATTAATAGTACTCGGAGACCGAGTTAATGAATCGGCTTCGAAACCAATTGAAAGAAATAGCCAAGGAAAACGTAGGTGTCAAGTGAAATTTTTTTAAAGTTTAAGAGCCAAGAGGGTAATATCCAAGATTTGGATGATGCATGAAGATTGATTGGCACGGCCAAGAATAGAAACATGAAAATACGAAGGGGCAAGTACTGCATCTCTATATTATATGTATGAAAAGCAGTAATATTTTGTGCTAGAGAGTTCTCCAGATATCCCAACAGCAAGAAATATTTGTCTCCATAGATTCTTAATGAATTATTCTTCTTCAAGAATTAACTCGAATCGATAGGAAAATGTTTAAATCGAGAGAAACCCCAAGAGGTCAATGTGTTAGTGGTGGTGATAATGACATTTACAATTAGTCGCAATTGTTCTTCTTGCTTGTCGGCATTTCGACGCCAATTCGGTAGAAGAGGAGTGCTTTTATCACAACAGCTACTATCCGAATGAATTCTAGGTTTTATGAATATGTGTGTTCAACTTTTTTATGCAAGAGCCTTTAAAAATACTACGTTCAATAGAGGGCATATTTACTAATCAGCCTGCTGCATTCTAATTAGTAAGGACACTAACCACAGACGAACAAGGTCAGCGGAGTGTCACGGGAGGGTAGTAACCTTTCTAACAGATGTATAATGTCGTCTCTGCTGCTGCACTCCATGTACTGTAAAGTCAATCAAGTTTGTATTCAGAATGAGAAAAAAGACGGTGTATAAATCGACGATAATAATGCCAGTAGCCTTGATGTGATAATCTGTGATCATGTTGAGGTCGAATATAGTTTCGGAAGGAAAGAATTAAACAAAAGGATACATAAAAGAAAACTAAAGAATTCAATATATAGAACAGAAGATTATAGCCAACCAACCTATATGACAAATGAAAGTAGAAAACATTTTCCGTAGTTCAAATAGTGGTCAAGCGCAAGGAGTTGTGTGACAAGAAAAAGTATATTTCCCTCAGCAACAATCATAGAATGAAATATACAAATCCTTATCGCATACCTGATGAGAATTATGGATTCCTTTTGTTGAAGGTGGGAGAGTATGGACAGATTTTGGGGTTTTTTGGAATTATATATAATTAACATCCCTTTAGGATATAAAAGCTCTTCTTTCTTTGCAATGATTTCCTCTCCCTTTAAACGGTAGAAATGAACTTTTAGTTGCCGAATTGTATGCCTTTCACCCATACTTACCTCCTTTTCGTTCTCGATCTACATACTTGCTATACATTTTATGCCACAATTTCAGTTGTATTTATACCACTTTCTCTTTAACAACTTACATGTAGATTCTACAAACTAGGCTTTTGTTATAAAAGTTTAAAATGCTGATTTCCATTATAAATATATCAAGAACAAGTAATTGAATTGGAAAATCAGGCTGCAAACCTCGATGAATATATATTTTTGTTGAGTCCGTCCCATTCCCACGTTACTGAGTTCAGTTAGTAGTCATTCTGCGGCGTACATTTAAATGTATCATTTCTGTTTCGAGCAGTAAGATTGCTCAGCCACGAGAAGAATCAATCCAGCGACTTCTTTATTAATGCAACTTGAGAATCTCGCTCCAATTCTGGAGTTGTGGTACACACTTTTTAGTGCCAATTGGGTACGATTTTTTTACGTGAACTTGGACGAATAAAGGTTCAAAAGTACCCTCTTTTGTAAAATCCGGTAGCTCGAAGAAAGGGTAGTCTCTCCTTTGAATTTTGGTAATTGTAACCTTCGAATCTACCAAATTGTCTGTCTTTTGCTTGTTGGCAACATACATTACAGTCCAAGAAGACCCATTTGGTGCAAATGCTTTGAAAATATGAGAATTGTCAACTTCAATATGACAATCGTATCCACCAATTCGGTAAACCCAAGCGTACCTCCAAGCGTCAATCAAGTTCAAAATGCATTTCGCGCCTTCAAGTATTGGCTATTTCAAGTTGAATTCACCCTCGTGTGGTGTACCTTGCTCAATCTTATCTTTAAAAGTTGATAAGGGGTAGAATAAATATGGATTCCCAAAGCATGGAAATCCAAAAGAACTAACCACGTCGTTTTTAACCAGGTACCCATTTACTTCTTTAACATCAGCTTTAACAGAAAACACTTTGTTTGTTGTTTCGACCAAATTTGGGTACCAAACAAATAGATTTGCATTATCAAATTCTGGCACCGTGAATCTTGCAGCATAAGACACCATAGTGTTTTTTTCGTGGATTCCTTTCGAAGGGAATAGTTCCCGTTTCATTAATCCAATTGGAAAGCAATTCGACATTAAGAGAGCATAATTGAAAATGATTTCTGGGTGCTTGTCTATCTGTCTCCAATCGTTCAACATGTTTTCGTTTATATCCTCTTTGTGAGCAGATATTTGTCCGGTTGAAAAAAGAGCGGGAAGGTTTATTTCCACCCTTTCCAGCAAGAAGGCCAAGCCCTCCAACGTGTCTGGAAGTAATGTGAGCATGACTTGACTTATTGCTAAGCAAGATGAATGAGCCTGCAGCTCCAATCGGTTTCTTCTAACATATTTTACAATGAGTTCCCATATCTGACGAGATTTCGGGACAAGTTTTGGGGGGCAAGTTTGAGTGCCTTGCACATTGAAAATCTAGGGCATCCTGCGGCCCATTTTGCAGTATATTTTGGAAGCTAGCTTTGGAAGCTCGAAATCAAGTTTAAAATTTGTTCTCGGACACCATTTTGAACACATACGCCACATTATTGTGATTTCGTCATCGGTAAGTCTCTAAAATCTAAGACCTTGGAATGATGTAGCTGCTCCGATAGTTCATCAACTGGAACGAACACTGGATAATCATTAGATGACGAAGAGTTTGGCCAATCCCACTTACCGGGGATTTCTCTGGCCCACGAAGTATGTGATGTATAGTGCCCGTCATCATACCTGATACACTTTCCTTTTGTAAGATCCCTCGCTTCATTGAGTAGCGTGAGATGGTGAAATCTAATCAAATTCACTAACAATTAATGTTGACTTTCTAACTTTTCGACTCTATTACCAAGTTTCGAGTTTATGTAATCTGATGTTTTCTCTTTGTTGAGATGAATTGTTTCGCTTGCGTTTATTGTACTATGTACTTCACCTAACCAAACAAAGCTAGTTTTAGGCTTATAGATACGACAATTATGTCCATTTTTAACTTCCACTACTGACAAAAATGAGCATTGTCCTTCAACATGAAAAGGATGGAAACCAAGATTTGTTGAGTTCGTCAGAGCTAAGGCTTTAATCATTTTATCGTAGAATGAAAAGGAATTTTTCGTTCTGTAGTGGATTCTCTAACATTTTATAGGATTGTCTACGATAGGTTGTTCTCCTGCGTATGGCTTCACAAATTGGGTCAAGAATTAATTATTTCATTGGTATTACCTTTTACATAATAAGGGCCCAATTCAATTATTCTATTTTTGTTTTAATGTCACACTACTAAGCACACCGTTAATGTATCATTCTATCCCTTTATTACTCCCGCATGCTATAGTTCTGCTGATCGCACTTTCTTGTATTCAAAATATTATTATGTCCATTCTGAAATAAGAACTATTTGCACCCGCATGCCGTTCCAAAATGTTGCAAATTATGAGGCACTCTCATACACCTGTTTCGTAATACCCCGGCCATCAAAGCGGAAGTTTGCTCAAAAAAAGGTATTCTCGGTACAAGAATGAGGGAATCTCATGTAACTCCATATAATGTGTAGTCGGAATTGGTAATATGGAGGCGCTGGGAAAAACTGTCAATACGGGGAATTTTGCAGTTAGCCAGTCCATTAGTCACTTAGCAATTTTGAAAAATTTATTTTATTGTGCATAGTAACTTCAAATGTATCTTCCAAATCGGATGTACAGCACAATAGGACGGAAGGCATACACCTGCTGACAATTTGAGAAACCTTTCCATGTAATAGTAACATGAAGTTTAATTTCTCACCTCTTGGAACGCGATATCAGTGGGTTTCTTTTTAGGGCCAACTTAATTTTGGATTCTGGTTTCCAATGTTGAAATCACCAAATCTGTGCTAAGGCAAGTTGTCATTTTATTTATATTCCGAATGATAATCAACATATTGGATAGGTTTGAATACTGCCTTTTCGTCTTCAGCAATCTTTTAATGTCGTTATTGAACAATAAGTGTTAGCCAGCTCTTGGTAATTTCTGATCGCATGCATACATTGACTCAAGATCCAAAACTTCAATCTCATTATGATAACAACATGCATAGCACCCAAAGTTTTCCATTTGAGGTCATTTTTTATCCATATTCTCGAGCGGCTCGTAGTGGATAACATGCAAAGTGATGTTACAATTCGATTTAGGATAGAGTTTCGAGTCGTAGTCCTAATGATATGTCTATGCGTATTTCATTATCGGAGATAGAAAGGTTAGGTTCAAATTAGAGCGCATTCAGTCAATTCTAAGTGTCTCTAATATGAATTCAGCTAGTATCATCCTTCGGATCCTGCGGACTCTCCTGGACAGTGAAATCCATGCTCTCTAGACTATATCGTGGAGCATTTTTCCTTCTAGCAATTTTATGTTGACTACCAACTTTAGACTATCATTAAATGTACTATCTTGTAGATTACTCTATCGTAGTGTCTCGTTATTCTATTTACATGTTTTTATACTCTTAATCCTTAAGAGTGCTCAATTCTTTCTCCAAGCCTCTCACACATCTCCACATCAAAGCCAATTCCTCGTCATTGGCATAACCACTTGTGGCCCATCGGATCTTCCCGTTGTGGTCTAATAGGTAGATATAGCCCGAGCACATATTGTCGCACAACAACTTTTCACGCAAGTTGTACTGGAAGATATGTTCGGGAAGAATGAAGTACTTGTTGTGTCTTTGCGTAGAAATGGTCTTCTTGATGTTGGACTTGGAAAGGCCCAACAAGAATCCCTTAATCCAATTCTGGGGTATGTTGATGTCGATAATCTGGCTCTGTGGATGGTTCTCTTCAAAAGCTCCATAGTCTCCCTGTGCATAGTCCTTGTCATCTACTTTGAAATACGTATTACTACACTGTTGACCAGAAACGGTGGAATATAACCTAACAATGCTGACTTTATCGGCCAAAATTTCGTATAAGCTCCTCGATTGGCCATCCAAAGAGGTCGAGATGAAGTCGGGGAAATATAGAGCTTTGTCCTTTCTGAAAAACGAGATTGGTGGAGTGAAGATCTTACCATTAGTGTTTCTGAACGACTTTGTTTCATAGAACGGCGAGTGTCTGATCTCGTAGTCGAGCTTTTTCTGTCTTCTTTCTTTTGCTTCCGAACTAAACAATTCCTGTTTGATGTTTGTCAACGAATAGCTGTCTCCAGGTTTGTGGTTCAAGAGCACTGGAGACTCCAAGCCTATCGGCTTTGTGATGGGTCTTGACTTTTCAAGAGCAGGCTTGGACGCTTCTTTGAGGGTCGTGACGAAACGAGGACTCTTGTTTATACATGGTGTACCCGAGCTGAACAGTCTGACGGAGCTTCTGAACATCGTTGTGGGAAGACATGGGGGAATTATGGGAATTGTATGAATTGACCGAGAGAAAAATTATAGACAGGCAGGAGTGCAAATGCAGTCCCTCAGTTAAGCCCATGTTACTACAGTTTATGGAGGGATACAAGAGAGATATGGACAAGTAGTGACAAGAGTGGATCTTGACATTTTCTGGAATATCCTAGTATCCTTAAATTGTATAGATTTCATAAGAATGGATATATAAATATAGTATTATTTTCACTCTTTTCGCAAATTTAGGATGTGTTTCTTAGGAAACATAAATACGGTAATGAAAGCATAAAAACTCAATTTTTAATCTGGACTATTCTGCAAATAATTGTAAAAATCTCAATTAAATAGTAGAAACAACTATTAAGTACACTTATTATATATATTCAGTTTACATTTCCGATCAAATGAAAACTGGCGAAAGGAAATTTTATAACCTTTAACTATTCAAAAAAACCCTAGAAAGCGAGGGATAGAAACCATACGGAGAAATTAGTAGTATCTCCACAGTTCCTCAATTCTGGAACTTTTGACATTGAACAGTAGGAGGTGAGAAACTTAATAATAGTACTTGGCGCTTTCAGTCAAGCAGGCTACTTGACAGAGAATCACTTTAGATAGCCAAACCGCACTCCTTTAAACCCTGGTCTTCCAGTAGTTTTGGATTAACTGAACAAATGGACTGCTTTTCAACATTGGGAATCATACCTCGTATTCTAACTTGGATACTAACAATGGATTGTAATTCATAAATCTAGCTAGTTTTGCTAATTCAACACTCAAATATGTAAGATACAAATACACCACTAATTCAGACTAATTCAGCACGGAAGAATAGGAGAATCGAACTTTTTCCGTTTGACTATGTCACACGCCTCCTTGCGTTTGGCCACTGATCGAACTCCCGAAAGTATTATCTGCTGTTATTTGTCAAATATGGGGTTGGTTATTATATTCTCCTGTTCTGCATATTGGACTCTTATTCTCTTGCCGTCTTTTATGTATCCTTTTGTTTAATTCTTTCGATAGTGCCTTCAGCAACTACATTGGGCCTTCAAGATATCACCGAGTACTATATCAAGGCTACTCCTGGCATTGTCGTCGTTTTAACTTAAATATGTCCTCTTTCATATTGAATGTAGTATTTTCTAATATTGGCCCTTATATAAAAAGGTTGAATACACGTATCCATAGAACTTTAGAAAACAATTGGAAAGCAGTTGCAAAGCAGTTGGACGGATATAAAAGATGGGGGCGAATTACCGACTGGTAAGAAGAACAGTGGCACCTAATTGTAAACATCATGCTTACCACCACTAACACATTCGCCTCTTGGAGTTTCTCCACAGTTTAAATTGTCTGGCCAATTACCATCTGGGCCAATAAGCAAATATCCCTTCCATTTACCGCCGTGAGTTAATTTTATACACCATATACGGTCGTAATGTTTGGATATGAAAGTTCTGTAAGCCATGTCTAAAGAACCAACAATGGTTTCTTCTTCTGCTGTTGAACTACAGTCCCCACCAGTCGATGCAAAAGCATAATACATGTCTTGGATAGGAGCTTCAACAGGTTTAACTCGAATACCACAACGTTTATCATCAGATCACGATTTCACAGCAGCAGCAGCGTCACGTAAAACAGTATACCAAGCAGTGGCAGCCTGGGCATCTGTTGAAAATTTTGTGTTCACAGCAGCAACTGAAACAACACAGCTATCAACATTAGTTCGCTCTTGTAGTCCCCCTTTTGCACGCCAATTAAAAATATAATCTGAATGATCAACAATAGAATTGTCATCAAGGTTAATGGAGAAAGTTGATGCAAGAACTCTACTCTCTTCAACTTCGTCAATAGGAAGAGCCAAAATGGCTTGCGATAGTAAAAGAATTGATAATAAAGTCTATTTAAACATTTTCCTATTGATTGAAATTAATTCTAGAAGAAGAGTAATTCATAAAAATTCTGTGGAGACAAATATTTCTTGCTGTGGGGATATCTAGAGAACTCTCTAGCATACAGATTGCCCAATATAATGTAGTGCTGTACTTTAAGTTTAAGCCCATTTGGATTTTCTTTCCGTATTCTTGGCCTTGCCAATCAAGTTGCTTAACGCATCATCTAAAATCTTGGATATTCCCCCTCTCGGCCCTTAACTTCTAAAAATTTCACTTGACACCTGCCTTTCTCTTGGATTTCTGCTTCCAATTTATTTCGGGTTCTTTTCTAGTATTCACCGTGTAGTATTTCACTTGACTAATAAAGAATATTTATGATTTCAAACAGTATTTTTTCAGCGTGATTGTCCTTGATTTTAGTTTACAATTTCAGTTGGGGTTAGGAGCGCAATTAGCATGAAGTGTCACACACACTCAATTCTATAGCAGACTTCTGGTCTTTAAAGCATACCGCATACTAAGTTAATATATAGTCTAAAAGATAATTGTTGTACTAAATACAAAGTGAATATACCATCAAACACTGCGACTATTCAAATACTCTTGTTTAGGAGTTTGGAATCAATGGCTAGATATTCTGAAATAGACGAATTGGCTTTCCAGAAAACTTGCAGTATCTTCTTTTCCTAAGTCAATATTTCACTACTCGGTCTAGTTATCAAGGAATGCCTTTGCATGCGTTTTCATATGCAATGCTTTTCTTGTAAGTGCAAATAAAATTATGCATGTCTATGATATAGCATCAACCACACAGACTTAATTAGGTAGGAGCCGCCAATTCTAGCATTTTTCGTAACAGTCCCGCGAGTGGCTCCAGAATAGGCATAAGAAGTATGACCATTACCCTAATGGAGTTGTTAGCCTTGAAAAGTTGAGCATTTACTAAACCTACCGTATAACATTTAGGACGATATTAATTTCATTCCTTCTCTATGATATATCTATAAAGTAGCATTAGTTAACCAAAGTGCTAAAGACTTGAGTACTTTGATCTGGCTCTCAATTTTGGACCATTAAGATAAAATAGTACTGGAATGGCGATCATTCCTAGAGTAATAAATCCAAGAATACTGGATCCCCAACCAACAGGATATCTACTACTCTTCAAATTCTGAAAAAGGGGTTTACCGAATAAAGGGAATACACCTGCAATAACTGAACGAAATAAGTCATTCCCAGCAAAAGCCGAGGCTAAGTATTTCTTGAAAGACATACCCATGTAGTTGAACAAGGTTTGGAATATGAAGAAGGCACCGATAGTAAAAATTGCAGCTCCAATTAGTGGAGCAAGCCATGGAAACTCCTTGACAGAAGTCCAGCCAAAGATGAACACCCCGACTGGCATACAAATACTACCAGCAATGGCAAGGGGAATAAAAACTTCTGGTACAACTTTTTCATTATTGAGCACCTTCTTGGTGTAGACATGTAACACAATTGGAATATAGATAGCTGCACCAAGGACAGACCCAACACTGATTGCTAGATAAGTCAATCCCAACTCGATAATAGTAAACTCTTTTGTTTCCAAAAAGACAATCGGAAATGCTTCAAACCAAAGGTATAAAATAGAGTAAACCATTGCAATGTGCATGTGGATTAATAAGACGACTGGTTCAAGAATAGAGATTTCAATTGGTCTCCACAATGTTTCTATAACCAACTCACGAAGAGTAAGCTTGCTGTTTTCAATCTCCCCTTCACTAGTGATATTTGCATTCCCAGTCACCCATCTCAATCTTTTTGCTTTTCTGTAGAGCAAGGTACTTCCATAAGATTCTGGTAAGAAGAATGTCAAGACTAAAAGACAGACTCCAGTAGCGATGCATTGGAACCAGAATGCCCATCTCCATCCTCCCTTCACTACTAAAACTGAACCAATGAAAGGACCAAACAGAGGACCAGAGAAACCTGCCATTGCCCAACATGCCAAACCAATAGGAGCGTATGGTTCTTTCAATACTTCTGCAATAGAAGCACCACCAGTAGCCAAGCATGGAGATGCAAAAATACCACTTATGAATCTGAGCACTGTCAACGACGCAATGTCCTTCGATAAGGCTGTTGGTACCTGCAAAATAAAATAAACAAATAAAGTGACGATATAGATGGAGGTCCTACCCACAGCAGCATTTTCAGATAAGGGAGAGAGCACCATGGGTCCAATTCCATATCCAATTACAAAAAATGTCAATGGCAAAGTTGCAACCACTTGGCTAACATGGAACTCAGTCATTATCTGTTCGAGTCCGGGAGTATAAAGAGCAGCTCCCATATAAACGGAGACTGTCAAAAATGCAATTTCAAAAATAAAGAATGCCTTTTGGTACAACGGCCAATTAACAGGGTTTTCTGGATCATCTTCACCATCCCAATCGACAATAATTTTATCTGCCGCCAATATAGTTTGATCCAGTTGATTGGATGATGAATTAGAAACGACCAGACTCAATTCGTTTTCTTCCTTCAGAAAATTGGATCCTTCAGTACCCTTAAAGTATAATTCAGGAACAACATAATCTGCCGACTCTTCTTTGTGAAAGAAGAATTTATGTCCAGACAAGTGATACACAACGCGACCATAAAAGCTATCTCTAATGAATCTATAATGCATAGTAAAATTTGTGAAGACGTTTTTCTCTATGCTTTCTATTCTATTTACATTAAATCTAGTTATTGTTACGTTGTTTTATAGTTTTCGAGATGTCACCATGATTTTTCATTAGTCATACTACGATATGATTGTACCAGGAAGCATTTTAGTAATCGTAGGGCTATAAATTTCTGGCTCTAAAAAATGTGCGCAACCTCTATTTTTGATTCGTAAGAAGGATTTACGATACAGGTTAGTGAATCACTCATCTTATTACTTACCACAATTGTAGATTGGTTGGCAAATATTTCCTATAATTTTAGACTAATCTACCGCAAATTGCTCAATCACATTTTGCTATCTTAGGGTCCAATATGGGAAATAAGACTTTCCGATATAAGTAACTTCGAGGATTATTTTAGGTTCTCTGAAAGTCTATTGATTCACCCAACAGGACTATATCTTCACTACACGTGCATGATTGATAAGGATTTGATATTTCATTTCACGATTCTTCCTGAGAGATTCCAATTTGAAGTGTAGCGAATTGTTCTACAGTAATGAAACCGATACGGGATCTAAAGTTATCTGACACTATTTCGATTTTGAGACCCAATAGAGAAACTCAATTTTCTGCGTCAGTTTATCTAATGGTTTGAAGATTAATTTAAGGAGTTTAATTCGTATTTAACGTTCCCACAGTGGTATAATTCCTCAGTGTACGGAAGGTATGGAGCGATATTGAATTTTCTAGAACGCGTTGCTTGATAATATCATAGCACTATTTTGCTGTAATGGAGAAGTTGGAGTGGTGAAATTTATTTGTCTCATTGTCGCTTTGATTCCTTATGCTAACAAATACTGATTTGAATCACAAAAGAAGGAAATTCACCATTTCGAGAGCGGCGCTGGTGTCTTAAAAGATTGTATTATTTCATTTTTTATTCTTGACGGCACAGTCGACAAGAAGTATCTTTAGCAGAGACTAGAACCCAAAAATTGGATAGGACAAATAAACGCATTTTGAGGAATTGAATGCTGTCACATTCTTTTTCTATATACTAAGAGTGATTAATTTGTCTCTATCTAGGACTTCTTCCTTAAATTATCAAGTACCCTTCCATGTTATTGATTTCCTTACCCTCTTTTCAGCCAAGGTAAGTATAGGGTACTCTTGAAGAGACAATAATACTGGCAGATGTTAGTAAAAGATTTGTTTCATTATATTACCGGGTGTACAGCAACAATTGTGGAACTGTCTTCTGAAGTTCGATGATAATCAATAGATATGTTGTGTTAGGTCAACTATATGTGGACACGATCTCCATTGCATAACAGAAGCAATTGTATGCTATGTTGCACCAAAACAATCTGTTATAAGCCAAATGGCAGTTCGAACTCTTCAATGCATAGCCCTCCGTATAGAAAATCACTAGAAAGACATATTAAATAGAGATGAACTTCCCTTGTTAAAATAAATCGAACTATTCGAAAGTCATTTTATACCTTTGCATATAATAAACTAAAGAAGGCTGTGATTTTTCATATTCAGACAAATGAGCAGAGGCAGCGTTAGAAGCATTGCACAAGCTGAAAAAGGTAGTGTTCAACATAAACCCGATCTGTATGATTCCAAGTCTCAAAGAAGTGATCAGCCTGGTGATTTCTTTCAATTCGACTCTTAAATAGCAGTATCGGTATACTACAACGAACTCAGATTGCCACTTGTTAGAAGCACTCAAGGGGAGCTGGCGCTTGTAGACAAGCTGGAGGTATATTTAGGTGATCTCGGTGGCTGCGAAATACACCAGAAATTCCAAGTTCAACAACAATCGACACAGAGCCAAAACGATAAATTCCTAGATCCTTTTAAATAAACTAGTAATATTTCAAGTTAAAAACATGATAACCTATAATCTGCTTTGACTTTCGTATATAAATATCTATTCAAATTCCTGAAGGTTTGTGTAAACATTCATATAAAAATATACATAGAAACAATCAATCATTCGTCGATATATATACAATTAAAAATACACAGCAATAAATTTGCAAAAACAAACTCATTAATCACATTGTGTTCAACATTAATATACATTTATAAATATGTTTAATCATATCTAAAAGATATATAACTACAGTTGTAAATATTTATATATCTTCGTTACTATATTTAACGACTGCATGCTCAGGTTGCTGGCTGTCGGCGTTACCCGGCGCAGATGTCCAGACTGAAAATCTACAACTCTCGATTCATTATTCATCTTCAGACTTCAACTACCTATTCGCCAGCTTCACTATACGTAACAGTAGCTTTCTATCTTTCATACATTACTGTCTAACAGTAACACAATCATGTCCATCCAATTGCGAGACGGCTTAGCAAACCAGCTGGTTGATCATGTACTTGAAGACCTATTGGTGAGGTTTCTAGTCAATTGTCCCGAGGAAGATCTTTCGCTGATCGAAAGAGTGTTTTTCCAAGTAGAAGAAGCACAATGGTTCTATACCGACTTTCTCAGGGTGCTAAACCCGGCGCTTCCCAACATGAAGATGAAACTGTTCTGCTCCAAATTTTTGGAGAAGTGCCCTTTGTTCTGGAAATGGGGAAACCCCAACGATGCGCTTTCCCGATTCGGCAAGTACAAGCTGACAATTCCCGTTCGTGGAGTCGCTCTTTTCAACAGAGACTTGTCGAAAGTGGTATTGGTCAAGGGCACAGAGTCGAACTCTTGGTCGTTCCCGCGTGGGAAAATTTCTAAAGACGAATCGGATATCAACTGTGCCATTCGGGAAGTCGAAGAAGAGACCGGCTTCAACGCCAAAGAACTCATCAATGAAAATGAAGTTATTGAGAGAACCATCAAGGGCAAAAACTACAAGATCTACTTGGTGAAGAACGTGCCAGAAGATTACAACTTTCTTCCTATTGCTCGTGGAGAAATCGCTCAGATAGAATGGCACGATATTAAGACTTTGCAAAAGAAAATAAGAGCTTCTCCCAACAACTACTTCATCGTCAGCACTGTCATCAAACCAATGATTCAATGGATAAATAAGAAGAAGGGTGGACTGAACGAAGAAGAGTTGATGCTAAAGGCCGAGATACAGTTGAAGGCTTTATTAGGTGTTGGGAAACCCGAAGAAAACGTAGATGCTGGCAGAGAATTGTTAAACATTCTCCAGAAAGTTAACCCCAGCCAATCATCTAGCGACTCTAATGTATTACCTCTCTCCTCCGCAGTGCCTGGTGCACCTCTGCAACAGAACTATATTCAATTTGCCTTACCGCAACACTTACAGAACCAAATTCCATTCTTCTCATCTTCGTCAACCCACCATCCACAGCCGATGTTGCCCTTCTTCAATCCATTTGGCTTCTATCCTGGTGGAGCACCATTACCTCCTCATGCCATAACTCCTGTTCCTTTGCCTGTCGCACCTCATCAGATTCCTTTCCAAAATGCATCCCCTCAAAAACAGAGACATCCATATGAAATACACCAACCGGCACCAGAAACTCTCGAGAAACCTACCGGTACAAACTCTAAGGAATTCTTGTCTATTTTGAACGCAAAATCACAGAAAAAAACAGACGAGACTACCTCGAAAGATTCAGCTAGGTCTACGGAAGCGGAAAAAAATCGTACAAAAGCTCAAGACTTGCTTAACTTAGTAGGAAAACAAAGGCAAGAGTCTTCTACGTCTGATTCAAGATTGCTCTTGGATCTTGTCAAGAAGAAAGAGCCGCGTTCATCTCCAGTTCTTGAACAAGACGCGGACAAGGCTTTATTGAACATTCTGAACAAGAAAAATCCTGAGGTTTCCTCTGCTAGAGATTCGAGAATTTTGGGTGTGAATTCACCTTTAGCATCCAATGACCTAGAAGAATTGATTATTCACAATGAAAGTCATGGATTGCCTGCTACAAAATCTAACAAGATCACTTTGTTAAAGAGGTCAGACGAAGAAACAGAAGGCAGAAGAAAAAAGTCGACCGATTTACTCAGTTTGCTAGGTAAAAAGTCTGACCAACCAAGACAAGAAGTCAAGTCATCATCCAGCGAGATTCTTGATCTTTTGAAGGTCACAAAGAACCCACTTTCAGAAGTAACAAGTTCTATCCCCAATTCTTCTTCTAAAGAGTTGCTTGGGTTACTTCAAGAAAAGAAGCAACCACTAACTGTAGACCATGCTTCTTCAAACGAATTGTTAAACTTGCTCAATAAGAATAAACCAAACAGTGAAACTGAAAAGAAACCAAGTAATCCATTATTGGATATTCTACACAGTAAGGCACCACGTCAAATATCACAGCCAAGTAGTCAACATAAGTACACTTCAGCCAATGAGCTTTTGGGCTTGTTGAAAAAAAAACCTCCAACTCTTCCATTGAGTGAGGTTGACACTAACTTCATCAAGGAAGAAAAAAATGAAGAGGCTCAATTCGATAACTTTGAAGACTTTGAAGACTTTGAAGACTTTGGAGACTTCGATAATCAGTTATTGGGCAAGACCTCTTTCCGCAACTTCGATATCGCAAGCGATGAAGAAGATGTAGACCATTTGATAGACGATCTTGGTGATCCATATTCTGCTCCAAAAGCAGCAGTAGAGTCATTTTCCAAACCTGCTGATTTCTTCCTGGATCAGCAGCCATCTATAGAACCAAAGAATGGAAAAATCAGGCTTTTGAAGCCAGGTGAAACATTAAGTGATATATTTTATACTAACGGTCCCAATTCGGTTTCATCACCTCCTACACATTCTTCTAATGCTAAAGGACAGGGCCTTCTTGCGTTGTTAAATGGAAAAAGACAGACCAATTCAAATGGTGCTACCCCTGTGAGCGATGGCTTTCAATCCATTTATAGGAATGCCAGTCCAACGCCAGGTTTTGATTCCAATGTTCCTATTCCCTTGACACATGCTGTAAGTGGCCAAAATAGCCCAAACATAAATTCTGCCAATTTCCTTAAAGATCTTCTTTGGAAACGCGAACCATAGTTAGCAAAGTATCCACGAGCACAAAACATGTAATGAACTAGCGTTATTAAAATAGTATCTACTATAGTGCGGATTATTATTTACAGCAAATTAGCATTGTGTGTACGATATTAAAACATGTACAAATAGTAGTATAGTACTGCTACATTCCAAAAAACTTCTTTGGGTCAGATATTAGCGAAATTTTCCTTTTCTTTTTCTCTATTTGATTTTGTTCCTGGATAACCCTTGGCTTAGGGGTAAACTTTGAAGTTATTAATTCCCTATTCAATGACAGAAAACTTATCCTTGCAGGATCTGCCCATTTGTCCTGGGATAATTGGTAAATATATCGATTCCGTGATCCTCTATTACGGGAATTCCACAAAGATTCAAGTTGCTGGTTTTCCAGAATAACAGTTGATGAGTTTTCGTATTCAAGATTATGAATTGCTATGTCAAGATGAAAACACCGATGTGGTGTATTGTTGTTATTCCTCTGTACATGATTTTTGACTAGATCGAATATCCTGGCCAAAGAATGGTACTTTAGTTTCTCCGGTTCTGTTCCTAAGTTGTTCAATAGGATCCATCTCGACTCTGTAACGTGATGGGAATCTAGAAGAAAAGTATTAATTTTGTTAGAGTTATTGACGTACGATGAGCATCGCCCCAGACAAATGGCTGATGTGGAGAGCTTTTCACTGACTTCTATATGAACCAAAGAACTTTTGAATTCATCTTTATCTGCAATGCTAAGTAGTTCACGTATAGAAATTGAATCTACTGGACATCCAACAAGTCGAATCACCTTCAATTCGTTTAACTTTCCACGCTTAATCAACAGACAAATATCCAAAACAAAATTTGTATCTGCCCATGTGTTGTTGGAAACATCAAGGGCAGCTAAGTGGCTAATGGTAAGTAGTACTTTCACATCGTCTCGAGTCAATCTTGGTCGTGAAGAAAGATCCAAGTAAGTAACGTGTCTACAAGGAAATTGGTTCATTGTCTGCACAAAGTGCAGCATACTGACGTTAGAGAAGATATTGACAAATCTGTGATAATTGGTAGAAGTTCTAGACAAGTCTCTGATCATACATCGATGGATTTCTTCAAGTAGATACCTGTTGGGGTGACCAGTCTCATGTAACTCTTTTAACCAATGGCATTTAAATCTCAAGCTCTTACAGCCCAATCTTGATGCGAATGCGGAAAAGAGGTGATATGAGTCTTTTCTAGCTTTAAGAACATTCATCCATATCCGTTCGCTTATGACATCAGAAATTAAATCCAAATACAGAACATCAATGCTAACGATGTTTTCAACTATGGTATCAATACATAAATCAGTAAGTTTTCTTAAAGAAGAAACAACTCTTTTTGCACGAGTACTTGGATCCACGGGTACTGGCATTAGTTGATCCCAACGATAATAAGACATTTTCGTCGTATCAACATAAGAGATATCTCTTACTGAACCAAACACGGAATGATTCACTGACTCTGGTGTTTTTGAGTTTCCTTTTGATTGCGGATATACATGTGCTCTAGAATTTTTGGAATTATATCGACGGATTCGTCTTCGACTTCTCGTGCTTTGTTTCATTTCATCATCTAGTCCAGGGGTTTTGTGCGTGTATTAAAAGAAGTAGCATATTTTGCAATCAAAAATACGAAGGTCAGATTTTCATCACAGGAAAACAAATTATAAATGTGCAGTACCTAAATAAATTTATACTTGCCTGTTCATTAAAGATTTGCATCTAGATTTGTAGAGTCAAACATTCTCAAACCCACATGCTTACAGATGTCATTGTACATGTAAATGTCTGAAATATTAACATGCTTTACAAACCATGGGCACACAACATGAATGATATTTATACAGTGGCATGAACCAATGCTGGCCACTATCACGAAACCACTCGATTGTTCTATTTTGTTGTGTTTTGCCACCACTATAATTCTATCAGGCGGGTATACCGATTCACTGCCAGCAGAAGCTCCCAAACCTGTCGCTTGTCCTAGTTCCTGAGTTATATAGGTCTCTACTTCCATAACTGTTATTGAGATGGAGCATTCATTGAGCAATAAGGTGTAGAGGATGTCTACAGAATTATCGAAAAACAATGAGTACCCAAGAGGAATTCCAAAGGGTAGAAACCTCAGAGAGAAGAAAGATTGGGAAACAAATGGAACAAGAGTGGCTGATAGAAAGATTTCATGGCGTCACTTTTGCATAGAATATTGTTTTCATAGCATAGCTACACCTAGCTACACCTCGCACGTACCACTCACGGCAGTTGCTTGTCCATCCGTTGATATTGTTTGGAGTCTGATAAATCAAGCACCTATATCCTATTTGCTGCTATAATTTTGCGGTAGTGCTGTTTTCTTTAAAAAGCAGGTAGCTACGTCCGAACATAGCCAAAACAGGCTACGAAATCCGTAGCTGTCGGAACTACCTCATCAGTTTATGTTTCCACTCCGCTAATCGATACCCTGGTCTTCCTTACAGCCTATGTTATCATATTGAACAAAGTAACGCGCGCACACACCGGTCACTTGCCAATCGTGGTGATTAGCCGTTCATCCATCAGTATTATCAGGGAAAGAGAGAACATACGAACCAACGTCTCATTCTTCGTCGGATGTTCTACAACCCCATGAGAGCCCACTTCCGTCTTCCTACAATCCTGCGATCCTTACGAAACCTGCTTGTCGCTGCCCATTATCGTTTTCAACTGATGATGCCTCGCCCTAATATATACTTTCGATTTCAGGTACTATGTGTGCCTGATACTCCACGTGCCCGTCACCAAAGCGCACCACACTGAAATCGTTTCTTGCTTTGGCAATTCTGAATTTCACCTCGATTGTCAAATTGTCAAACGGTTTGAAAACTTAGTACAGCCATCATTATTAACCTCATGCTCGAAGTACGCCTTATCGATTCTGTCTCGGATACACCGTGCAAAGTGCAGTTGCTATAACATAAGCTTGAGTAGCGAGAAAATAATACACAAAAGCGATATGCATAATAAATATTTTTACGCTCTCGTTTATATCTGATAAATCTATATATAGGATACTTTAGGATAGTTTACTTAAATATGGAGTCACTTAGAATAAGTTCTAAACCTCTTCATTCTTAGAGCTCTTCTTATACAGAAAGATTGTGAAATTCACAAGAAAGATTGTCCCCCTTTCACCAATACATATTTTGCATCTATCATCGTTTCCATTGATCTTGCAATCTTTGATCATAGTCATGTACCAATTGCTTTGTAGGATTCTGACATTTGAGAAGTTGTTTAAGGCTGGTTGCAACTCATTATGGTACAGTAGATTTGATGAAATAATAGTGCCTTGAAAAATTATTGACCACACTTTCAGTAACAGGTGCATTTACTACAGAATTGGAGTTTCTACCGAGGAATTACTCATGTTATTTTCAAGAGAGACATCCAAATGAGATTGGACAAATGGAGATTTGGCTAATGCCTCAAGTAAATTTTCCCACAAGCCATTTTTTTATAATGAAGTTAACTAGGAAATCCACTGTATGTATTTATTCATTTTCGACCAGCAACCACAACTTCGAATCAAGAATGAGATACTAACGTTTCAATGACTAGAATTTAGGGTGAATTTTGCAATCAAATCAGCCCAATTTCTAGCCAAATCAGAGATGTGGCAGTAGGAAATATTACCAAATGTAATGCGGGTTTGATAAGATACAGTAATGCACGAGGGGAACCATAGATACATTTATAACACAACTTGAAGATTTCTATTGTGTGCAAAAAAAGTTGCCAATCTGATAACTTACATTTTCTTTGTGGGTATCTTCAAATAGGGAAGGAGCATATAATTGAATAGAATAATGATGGTAAAACATTCACTCAGATACCAGTGATATCCGTCTGTTCTGCGTTTTTGCTTTCTTTGTCATATTTTGCGGGAGAGATGTTATTCCATCAGCTGCAAAACTGTGTGGCAAGTTCATGGAGTTGGTAGTAACTAAGTTGTTGATCCGGCCCTAAGGCATATTGATCCAGTTTGTACACATCATTCACATGCAAAAACAATCATGATAATAGCCTTATTATGCATGTTGATCATAAGATTGCGTGTATTTTGAAATTCCAGATAAGTTGGAACCTTGTTTGAAACGGCTTCATTTTTTGCATTTTCCTTCGTTCTTCCCTCTTGTGTTCCCATATCATTCTTCTATCGGTATTTTTCTAAAGCCTTGGCTATTACAAAAATGTATTTAAAAGAGAGATTATCTACATTACTTGCTGTTTTTGCTGTTTCAAATGCAGTGGTAATCCCTAGCGTCAACTCTCTCTTCAATTTGATCCGTTCTTACCAGAGGTTCGAAAGATAATCAGCATTCTCTTCCCCACTTAGTTCCTCAGAAGCACCTCTCACAAGGACATTATATTGTCCCACTCCATGTTCCTAATCCACAGAGTATTGCGGTTCCTAATAGGTAGATAGTAGTGTACAAGGGTGGAATATCAGAGGAAGAAAGAGTAAAACATCTGGTATGGATAAAAGATGGCCATAGCAAAATGGTTCAGGATGCTGGTATTTCCGAGAGTAATTAATTACTTGACTTTTCGATATTGACACCTTCCAATGATATCTTGGTTATTTTACTGAGGAATTGATCTCGGTTGGAGGTCTCGACTCGATAGGTTTGGATAGAGCGACGGAGGCTATTGCGGCAGCTGGTTTACATCTAGCAGTAGAATCTGGAAATACGTATGAAGATGTATGTAAATTCTCTCCAGCAAGAATCTACAGTCCCATTACCGTAGGAGCAATTGATGAAAATAATAAGATGACTCGTTTTCTAATTGGGGGCCATGCGTGGATATATATGCTCCTGGTATGCGAGTCCGTTCCACTTACTTGGAACGAATCAATTCTCATCAGCGGTACCTCGATGTCTAAAACTCGTCTTAATGGATTATAATCCTATTAATTGTCCTTACATCAAGAGCCACGCTCTGAATTTGCAGTCGCTCCCTCAGAACCTCAAACCTTGAAGGCCAAAGTACTTAAGTATGCAACCAAGGGTGTTCTTCATGGTTTTATAGGCTCTCTGAATCTTAGGATACAATGGACAGGTGGAAATTTGAGTGAGTTTTGGAATTTTTGATGTTTATTCTGGACGCGGTCATACTTTATTGCGTAGCAGTGGAATGAGTTTGCTAGTGAAATATATATAAATTAGATCTGAATGCTTCCCTTGTAGTTGGTGTAGATAACCTTTCCAGTCCAAAGAAATCAGTACAATATAGTTCCTCTTATACACTTACATATGGAACTGAAAACTTATCATATTAATGTGTAAGACTCGGTTATCATAGAATTCAGATAAAGCTATTCCCCACCTATACTGTTGTGTTTCTGATGTAACACGAAGCTGTAAGACTTCTCTACTTCTAGTGCAGTTATTCGAATAGTACAATTTGGAAACTTCCTTCTCGTTCCACTTCTCATCTACGCTTCGATTCAAAAGTTTGTAAGACCAGTTCGGCAATTGCTACATCAGCTTAGCTGATCATTGTTTATAATTGCTGAAACTGATCTAAGGATATGGTTAATACAACCAGTTCAACAGCCAAAGATTGAGGTTCTCTATGTACCGACATCAGATCCAGTATCAGCTACTTCGTCTATCTCAATTTCTTCGTTTGGTGTCAATAGATACTTGTCCTCACTGTAGCTGAAACAACCTTCTACAGGTGCCATCTCGTATTAATAAAAAATGAAATGTGAGTGGGAATTCGTTCGATTTTGGGAGTGATAGCGCTGTAGATTGCAAAATTTATAGACGATAACTCCAGAAGTAGATAGCAAGGGGGATAGAGAAATCTTGAATTCAGAGAGTATTAAAGGATTGTGTTGTGAAAATGGAATAGTTATTCTATGGTTTAGTATACTTCCGTCGTATATGAATTGTGTTAGATTTGAAACACGTTCCAGACGAATGCTGGATATTTCATTGAAGTATAATTCAAGAATTTCTAAGGAAGTAATTTGAATTGCATCGTCTTCCGTATTCAGTGAAAATGACAATATCTACCCAAACCTAGTGGATATGTACGGAAGTGCAATCCCTCCATATGGTATTCTATCAACATTGATAAAGCTATTTCGGAATCCGTTTTATGCAGCACTTCCCAAAATGGGAGCGCAGAGATGGCTGAAAAAAAATTGTTTATGATTTCTAGTCTCTCAGCTTCAATATCAATAGAAATAACAGCTATAACTACTTTAAAATGAAGCTTGACACATCTCATATGAGGTATTTGACCTCTGATGACTTCAAAGTTCTTCAGGCTGTTGAAATCGGCTCCAGAAATCACGAGTTGGTTCCCACCACCTTGATTCATTCTATAGGAGGGTTGAAGTCTCCCTCTGGCACCAACAGAGCCATTGGGGACTTGGCCAAATTGAAATTGGTCAACCGGTTAAGAAACGCCAAGTACGACGGGTTCAGATTGACGTATTCTGGCTATGACTATTTGGCCCTCAAATCCATGCTTAACAGACAAACTGTGTACTCTGTAGGAACTACTATTGGTGTAGGTAAAGAATCAGATATCTATTCTGTTAGTGACCCACTCGGAGTTCAGAAGGTAATGAAGATTCACCGTTTGGGTAGAACTTCATTCAAAACCGTCAAGAACAATCGTGACTATTTGAAGAATAAGCTGACTTCCAACTGGATGTATTTGTCTCGTCTTGCTGCCGAGAAGGAATACGAATTCATGGTAGTATTGTATAACAACGGGTTCAATGTTCCGGAGCCATTTGATTCGTCTAGACACTGTGTGTTAATGGAGTGGATTAAGGGGATTCCTATGAAGCACTTACGTAAACATAGAGACTTCAGAAGATTGTATTCTGAATTGATGAACTTCATCGTCAAGTTGGCTAAACATGGGTTAATCCATTGTGATTTCAATGAGTTCAACATCATCATCCGAGACGACTTTGAAGTTTCCAAACACGAATTCGACTTCGTAGTCATCGACTTCCCTCAGTGTGTCTCTATAGAACATCCTGATGCTAAGCAGTATTTTGACAGAGATGTAGAAGGCATACGATCCTTCTTTGAAAAGAAGTTTAGATACGCCCCCAGCCATGACGCTACCATGTTCGACACTGAAGGATATGGTGAAGGTTACAAGTATGCCTATCCTAATTTCAAGCGTGATGTTATCCGTGAAAAGAGTCTAGATGTAGAAGTGAAGGCATCGGGATATGCTAAGAAGACGACTGGTGTGAAGGAGGACAAGGACTTGGAAAAGGCAGTTTTGGGAATGAGAATAAATCGAGATGAGGATGAAGATGACCTTTCGGAATTCGATTACGAAGATGTAGATGAAGAAGAAGAAGAAGAAGAAGACTACGATGACGAAGAAGAAGAGCTCGAAAGTGATGATGACAAGCAAGAGGAAGAAAACGAAAGAATAATAGAGATTTTGTCCAGCGGAGTAAAGGGCTTGAAGATGGACAAGTTGGGAAATTATATTATAGAAGAAGAGTAGCATAGTAAATAGAAGAGGAACTTTATCTAATCCCCCATCGTCCTATAAGATCTATTGTATGGCCATCATTATCCAACCATCCTTAAAATCTAATACAGTTTGATAACACGGAAGTATATATTGTGCAGACCCATAAGAAAACTAAACTAAAATGAAATATACAAAGAATATTATATTTAATTATACTTAACGGGTGGACATACCCTTGGTGACGGCACGCTTCAAGGCCAATTCAGCCTTTCTGTAGTCATCAGCAGAAGAGTCTTCGATTTCTAAGGTTTGTAAAGCGTCAGACAAGGCAGTTTCGATTCTGTCCTTAGCAGACTTCTTCAACTTAGCAGACAAGACTGGGTCGGTGACGGTGGATTCGACGGAAGCGACGTATGCTTCCAACTTTTGCTTTTGTTCGTGTCTCTTGGCGAAGGCATCGTCAGAAGACTTGAACTTCTCAGCGTCCGAGATCATCTTTTCGATTTCTTCAGAAGACAATCTACCAATGGAGTTGGAGATGGTGATGTTAGCAGATCTACCGGTGGACTTTTCAACGGCAGTGACCTTCAAGATACCGTTGGCATCGACTTCAAAGATGGCTTCCAAGACTGGTTCACCAGCTTGCATAGGTGGAATGTTCTTCAAGTCGAACTCACCCAACAAAGTGTTTTCGGTACAGTTGACACGTTCACCCTGGTAGACTGGGAACTGCACAGTGGTCTGGTGGTCAGCAACGGTGGTGAAAGTTCTTCTCTTAATGGTTGGGACAGTAGTGTTTCTTGGGACGACTGGGGCAAAGACGTTACCTTGCATGGCGACACCCAATGACAATGGGATAACATCCAACAACAACAAGTCCTTGGTGTCTTCAGAAGTGGATTGACCGGTCAAGATAGCACCCTGGACAGCAGCACCGTAGGCAACAGCTTCATCTGGGTTGATAGACTTTTCCAATTGCTTACCGTCAAAGAAGTCGGACAACAACTTCTGGACCTTTGGAATTCTGGTGGAACCACCAACCAAGACGACTTCGTCGACGTTGGCCTTGGAGATCTTAGCATCCTTCAAGACTTGTTCGACTGGGTCCAAGGTAGACTTGAAGAGAGCAGAGTTAATGTCTTCGAATCTGGCTCTGGTGATGTTGGCAGAGAAGTCTTCACCGTCAAATAAGGAGTCGATTTCGACGGTGGTTTGGGTACCGGAAGAAAGAGATCTCTTGGCACGTTCACAAGCAGTTCTCAATCTTCTCAATGCTCTGGCGTCACCAGAGATGTCCAAGCCAGTCTTCTTTTGGAATTCCTTCTTGAAGTGGTCCAACAAGTTGGTGTCGAAATCTTGACCACCCAAGTGAGTGTCACCAGCAGTGGCCTTAACGGTGAAAACACCACCGGTGATGTTCAACAAAGAGACATCGAAAGTACCTCCACCCAAGTCGAAGATGAGGACATGTCTTTCCTTCTCGGACTTGCCGGCACCTAAACCGTAGGCAATGGCAGCAGCAGTAGGTTCGTTTATGATTCTCAACACGTTCAAGCCGGCAATGGCACCAGCATCCTTGGTGGCTTGTCTTTGGGCATCGTTAAAGTAAGCTGGGACAGTGACAACAGCTTTTTCAACCTTCTTACCGATCTTAGCTTCGGCAATTTCCTTCATCTTGGTCAAAACCATAGACGAGATTTCTTGAGGAGAGAAAGTCTTGGTCTCTTCCAAGTATTCAACTTCAATTTGAGGGTTACCGTTAGAGTCGATAACCTTGAATGGCCACGACTTGATGTCCTTCTGGACGGATTCATCGTCGAAGGCACGTCCGATCAAACGCTTGGCATCGAAAACAGTGTTCTTTGGGTTCAAGGCAGCCTGGTTCTTAGCGGCATCACCAATCAATCTTTCCTCGTTAGTGAAAGCGACGAAGGATGGAGTCACTCTGTTACCCTGCTCGTTAGCAATGATCTCAACAGCAGAGTCGAATGTAGCAACACACGAGTAGGTGGTACCTAAATCGATACCGATAGCACCTTGGAAAACACCGTCAGCCATTTTAAACTAATTGTTAGTAAGGAATGAAGAAAAAAAGAAGAAGAGAAGAAGAGCTGAAACTGAAAATTTAATATATTGGCTAATGAAAAATTTCTTCTCTGCTGAAAAAAAAAATTTTCACTCATGGGCTTCAATCACGTGCTGGGTTGCTTTTTCAGCTATCTAGCTGCAGTGTTTCCTTGGAGTGTTCGCAGTACTTCTGGGGCTGGTATTCGTTTTACTGTGCCAAAGGGGTTACCCGGTCCGTTTTCCACATCCATATATTAGCGGGGCGTTTCGAGAAAGTCGTATAGAATATTTATTGAATAGGCCCTTTTGAAATTGAGAATTGAATTGATACCGAATAAAGCCAATGTCAGTTATTTTCTCAATTTTGACAAGTACTATCAAGCCATATCTCAATTTCTAGCGATCGTCGTTAGCTGTAGATAATGTAGGTTGAATCCACGGACGGCATGTGGATCTAATTCTGGTTCATTTTGATCAGTTTTGCAACTACATGAAGCTGAAGTCTCCGCTACGGTAGCGAACTATAAACTGCCTGATCTCGTCTATTGCTTCCTGGACGTTGGCATTGTAGCCGTTGACAGTAATTTGTTGCGGAGTATCCTTTCTGGCGATGCCTCGGTTTCCACCGTTTCCCACCGGCTGTACCTTGATTTTGCACCCAGTTTGCTCCCTGATCATATTGAGCCGTTTGCCATTGACGCCTATTAGGGAGCTGACTTCCCGCTGCTTTAAATGAACAGTAGCTGTTATCGTAGATGATCTATATTCTGAATGTTGCTGTGGGTTGCTTTCCTTGTTTTCGTTGTTTTCTTTTATTTCACTGTTGAAGTTTTCTTTATTCTCGTCATCATTATTCTGTAATTCACCTAGTTCTAGTATATCTTCTTCTTTGTTCTTTTCTAAAATGGAAGATAGTTGTGTTGTCATCGCTGTATAGAATTCTTCACTCTTAACTACAACCTCTTTGCAACTTCTCTTGTGCTTCAACATTTCTACGATAAAGCCAGTAACATCGTAAATATCTTCAAAGGCATGTCTCATTTTGCAACCAAAATACTCTGTATGAGATCTGCGACAATACCGTGCCAAAGAATACCGACACCAAAAATCAGCCTCTATTTCAATTAGCCCGTCTTGTGACAACGAAGCTGTAAATATCAGCATGGTAACATGTTCAATTAACAGTGGGTCGCCAATCATATCTATCACCCACAACTGAGACACTGCACATTTCTCGCAAACAAGTAACATCTTATTGTCAAGGTAAATGGTTTTACCGTCAACGATTTCCAATTCTTCCAAAGAAAAATATTGTACTATTTCAACTAAACAATTCTGCAACAACTTTTGACTTACGACCATTCTAGGTACATTTTCCAAATTCCTGGCTTCGTTTCGTGGTGCTTGGACAGTTTCATTACAGTCTGGTACCTGTACTTCATAGACGTATCTGCTTTGAAGCGACAATTCAAACGAACTAGAAACTGTCGTATTTTCAGACTCTTCAATAGCCATAAAAACAGAGTCCATGTCCATAAATACAAATAAGATCAGCTATGTATATAAATAACATATACAAAAAAAGTGTATTTAAATATAAATAAATTTTGTTATCAATATGCGTTACATTTTTCGCTGTCATTTTAGACGCCTATTCCTACTAATCTATTTTTCATATTAAACATTATCATTAGTAATTAGTTATCAGTAGTAGGGATCTCTAAACTGACAAAATATTTATAAAACAGAACACTACCATCATTCACTTGAATCGCTCTTTATAAAGCTTTTTTGCAGAGTCGTAGAGGAAACTGAACTGATACGCAGTCTGGACCATCATCATGCGGCTCTCTCTGAGCTGCAACACTGTCTGGAAAATGGGGTCGTAGTCTACATGGTAGCTCTTCGAGGACGATTTGGCTTTGTCACAAACAGCAATGAACTTGTCAAAATCCCTGAAGAGGTGGTCTATAGCTATGAATGTTCCCGTTCTCCCTACTCCAGCAGAACAATGTACTATAGGCGTTGGTGGATTCTCTACATGTTTGCGAATACTATTAATCTCCTCCGACAAGTATAGCAACGGGTAGATGGAAGAGGGTACCCGTGAGTCCGCCCACTTGTAGTAGTAGAAATGATACACTTTTTTCGACTTGGAACTGGACTTGAGGTTCATTTCAGTCAACATAAAGTCACCAATCTCATCGTAGGTCTCGCTAACATGCTCTACAATCAATCCTGAGATGTCTATACCATCCTGCTTATTGCCTGCAGCCATTTCCAACACTTTCTGATCCTTATCCGGCCAGTATCTGTTGCATTTCACCATACCACTCTCGGTTAGGGGGGTTACCATAACAATGAGGATTACATCGTTGTTCTGTTTTTCCGATTCATTGTAGGCCATGCTCCAAAACTGGTTCACGGTCTCTTCAAGAGGGCCCTGTGCAGCTATATACGTGCTTTCTGGAACAGTTGGTTCGTTGCCAAGTGTTTTTTCAGTATTAGCACCGACTATTGGACTCCCCAACGAATTGTAGAGCCTAACATATGAAGCATTGATGTAATCTGTTCCCGATGCGTCTTCATTCAATGGCAATTTGACGCGTGAAATATCATATGGAAAGACATTGGTGTAGCGGTTACGCTTGGTGTTGGCTTTGCTAATGCCATCGGCTACCAGCCAATCCGATTCTTCGGGTACGCGAAGCCCCAGCCGTATCCGGGCCGCTTCCAAGTCGTTGAGCTGGTGAAAGTTCTCCTTTTGCTGCTGTAGTGATACCTTCATGAATGGCGGCACCACCGCGATTTTTCTGTGGAGCAGACTAATGGAAATCTGAATTTTGGAAATCGCCGATATCACGGACGACTGTAGACACCTGGAACTGGCGAGATACACCGAGTCAATTTTAGAGAGAAAGCTGGAGTTCAAATTGAAGTAGCCGTTCAACTTGGAAACGTGACAGGAAATTTTTACGGGATCCAGCTGACGAAGAGCCATGAAACGGCTAGCTGGAAGGAAACGAGATGAGTTTAAGGGAGAAATGCAGATGAAAACGCAATGCAGAACGCAAATGAAGTGCAAGTTCCGTAACGCAATTATGGGGCGTGATTCAAGAACTTGTTAATGATGAATATTATGGTGTCGTTTCAGACAATATCAGTTTATGAAAGCCAAAAAAAGAGTGGTTGAGAATTATATAATTATATCCGTTACTAAGTGAGCCTTTTCCAAACAATAAGCTTCTTAACTATGAGGCGCTTAACTGGCTCTTAACTATGAATGCCTGATTGGTAAACGAACATGCACGTCATATCTGCCGGAGAGTGATGCCTGTATACAATCATCCGTCAGATCCCGACAGTAGAGGTGCTTTTGAAGCCACTTTGTCTATTTTGTTCTCTTAGAATAGCACGACAACTGACAAATGGACTGACTCTCTCGAAGTGCCGTGGATTGTTGGATTAGAGCTATTTTTAACCCCAGAATCAGAATACCCGAGTAGTGGAAATCTGGATCATTATTGGGGCACTCGTCTATTGTCACGTGACAACATATTAATCATATTGCAATAGGCAAGTTAGATGTTACAGTTAATCTTAATATTCGGTGGAGGTAAAAATATGCAGCTGAAAATGAAGAGTTCTGAATGGGATGCTGCGATGATGATTTCTTCTCATAGTAACTATTTTCTAAAAATTTTCACAACATTTTACCAATTATCCAATTATCAGCATATATATAGATACAAAATTTACATTCAATTATTATAATAATATTCAACACTTAAAGAAGAAATGACATCAAACAAAGTACCAATTAGTAATGCAGCGTCTTCCAATCAATTCACCTGTTGTCCCAATTACATCTTCTTCACTGCCCCATACTCCAAATGCACGGCATGCCACTTTCTAGGTATAACCACGTGATCAGTAGTGTCCTCACCACACAAACTTAGCGATCATCACAACCTCCAGATCTCCAATCCCCTTGATAAGAATACGTCCGACGCCTTCATTCTTTTCTCCATACAGAGCTGGTTACTGATCATCAGCACTATTCATACATCGGCAAACGATATTTGAGTGTTACGTAATCGCACAATTCATCAAAATATCAAACTGATAAATATTTATTTCGTTCAACTTCTGCGAGAGTCTCTTACACCAATTGTGTTTAGCAGTTCATTTTATCATATCGTTGATTAACCTTGATTTATCATTGCGGTTAAGTACCTGATAGTACCAATCATATATTAGCATCCTTTAACGATATATATTAATTATATATATCTAAGTGTGTACATTATATCCATACATCGAAGCATGAGTTTTCCAAATCCAGCAACGTCCGTCAAGCTTGTCTTGCTTGGAGAAGCTGCCGTGGGAAAATCGTCTTTAGTTTTGCGCTTTGTCAGCAATGATTTCCAGGAAAATAAAGAACCAACCATCGGCGCAGCTTTTTTGACTCAGAAATGTACCATTGGCGAAAGAACAATCAAGTACGAGATCTGGGACACCGCTGGTCAAGAACGGTTTGCCTCCTTGGCACCAATGTATTACCGTAACGCTCAGGCTGCCATTGTAGTTTATGACATCACCAAGCCTGCTTCTTTCATTAAGGCTAGACACTGGGTGAAGGAGTTGCACGAACAGGCATCCAAAGATATCACCATAGCGTTGGTCGGCAACAAGTACGACTTGGTAGAGGACGATACTGAGGAACAGAGCTTGAGAAGGGTGTCTGTGGAAGAAGGGAAAGGTTTGGCTGAAGAAGAGGGACTCTTATTTTTTGAAACCAGTGCCAAAACGTCGTATAATGTAAACGACGTTTTTATCGGCATAGGCTCCAAGATTCCCGAGGCATCTTCGAGTGGCCCAAGCCAGATCCACCAGACCAACAACGACGGCAGAATTGACTTGACCTCGGACCCCAACAATAGACCTAGAGCTGCTGGCGACTGTGCATGTTAGAAAGAGGAAGTTATATGTAGCACATCGCATTTCACTTCTTACATTTGGCATCCCATTTCTACATCTTTAATGTGGTTTCGTTTAATAATTGATTAGTTTCTAATCTTATAGTCTTCAAGTTCGATTTTCTATTGTTCTGGTTAGTCTTGTCCTGGTCTGGTTGTTTTTATATATTTAGTATTGTCTGTAGGGTGGTAACCCGAATAAATAACCCTATTAGAACGTCGTAATTTTGAACTTTATTTATATGATTCTTACTAATTATTTTGTATCAAATGATTTTGATACTGATTCGCAAAATTTCATTAGATTATACGATATTAACGGATTATATGATGTCATTTTGCGCATTTGACACCTTTGCGCAAATATGTGGAGTGAAAAATTTCAAATTTAAACGGAATCGAACAATTTCTCTTTCCACCGGAACAAGCCCATCATCGCCATAATGTCCCTTACCAAGTTTCGTGTAGCCTATATCCCCGAGCATTTCTCGACCCCATTGATGTTTGCCGAAAAGCACGGCTTCTACAAAAAGAGAGGACTTGAGATTGAGTTCGTTGAAGTCATTGAAGGTTCTGGCCGTCTTATCAAGTTGCTTAATACCAACGAGGTCGACATTGCCATTGGATTGACCGAAGCTTTTGTTGCTGACATTGCCAAAGGTAATAATGCCTACAAGCTTATCGACACCTATGTTAAATCTCCATTATTATGGGCCATCAGTACCGGATCGAAACGTGATGAATTGACTAATGCTCAGCAATTGGATGGCAGAGCCATTGGAGTCTCCAGAATCGGGTCTGGATCCTATGTGATGAGTTTCGTGTTGGCGCACAGTTTGAAGTTCGCCCACGAATTCAGTTCTTTCCCGATCTTGTCCAACTTCCAGAACTTGCGTGATTCTGCCAACTTGAAGTTTGGCTCCGAGTCCGAATTGAAGAACTCCGACGCTTTCATGTGGGAATACTTCACCTCCAAGAAGTACTATGACAATGGCGAAATCAAGCAGATTGGTGAGATCTACACTCCTTGGCCATCTTGGGTGATCAATGCTACGAACAACGTCTACACTTCCAACAAGAAAGCTGTTTCTGATTTCCTAGCTGCTGTCAACGAAGGCATTGCTTATTTCAATGGTAACGTCGACGAGGCAATCGAGCATATCGGCACCAACTTGGACTACTCTAAGGAAGATGCCCAGGAATGGTCCAAGACCGTCCAGTTTAACGACAAGTTAGGCGAAGCGGAACTCGACTGGGAATCGGTTGTTGGCAAGACTAGTGCCATCTTGAAGGTTGCTGGTGTGTTATCAGACTCCGACGAAGTCATCGCTCAGCGTTTGGAAGGGGGAGTAGTCAGACACAATTGTAAAGTGCAGACGTGAATTGTACATGAAGCTTCATAGTATTAACATTATTAACATTATAGAAACACATAAGTAATTGTAAGTTGCAAAATGAAACAAAACTACAATATTGTCATTATCGTATTAACATTAGATTATGGTATCCACCATTCATGTCTACCATTAGAGCACAATAGTACTGTAATTGTATTTCAGCGTATAGTATTCGCAGCAAGATCGACCCCTATCGGAAGATACTAGCAGTTAGTCTTTCAAAGAGTCTGGCTGTACGTATCCACCTAACATTGAATCTAACATGACTCTCTGTAGCTTTCTCCAGCATCGTACAACAATCGAGATAGTCAGTTCTACAGAGCATCAGTATAGCTGACTTTACACATTTTACCCGTAGCCACTTGAGCTTGTCTTATCGTGTAACACTTCAAAATCTTAGTTTTTCAGTGTCACCTAATTGTAGTTACAAATGGTCTGAATCAGAACAGCCAAAAATAAAAAATGAAACTTATCGAGACTTTGGTCCGAAAACAAACCAACGGCCCGCAGAATCGGCCCATCTTGAACCGAGTCACACAGAGTAGAACAGAGTAATTCTACATGAAGCGTAGCGGAGAAGACGCAAGAACTCCGACTCAATTGATAACCAGAAAATTGAAGACATCTGGAAAATAACAATCAACTTCTAACAAATTCCCCAAGTTCTTGAACCTGACTTATGACCGACATAACTTTAAACCGCAGCAGCCTTGATTACGTCCTTTGAGCAGTACAGATCTTGATTTCACTCACTAAATATCAACTGATGGCCCATATAAGATTACATAATCCATAAAGCTCAGATTATTCCGAGATGACACTTGCTCGAATTGGCAGTGCTGCCCAGGAGACGTCGGAGCAAAGGAACCCACAGCCAGTGGCGTCCGTTCGGGGTCGGACTTTGAGCCGTTTTCTGACTTCGGCTGGTTCCGATTATCGTGCCATCTCATGTCGCAAAAGTCCGAGATCTTTTCTTATGTATGCATCTTTCTGCGTCTATCGCCGCAGCGATTGCCGCAAAATTGAAAGAGTCACACAATGCTGACTCTGGCTAAAACACCATTCTCCGGGTATCAGATACCGCTATCTATAGGCTGATACGAAGAGCTTGAGTCAGCACTTGTACCCAATAGAGCCAACACTTCCATGGATAATCTTAACCACGTAACTCGGGGCCATATCGGACATGGCTCCAGTATATAAACCTGAACATCTCTCTCTTTTTAACTATCGTGCCATTTTCCTGTGGTCCTTTTCTGTCTTCACGTTCTTTTCCTTGTAATCACTCCAGTATTCGCCTGAGTGTTGAATTGACATCTTAGTTGCTTTATTCTTAGGTTGACAAGCACAATAATTAGTTGATTGGCTAGTCTATTAACATATTACCACTTGCACTCATTAGCTACTTCTCAGGTACCTTTGAACTACTTTACTTCTTCATCAAGTTCATCTAGACATTATGACTATCCAAGCCAAACCTCTCTTCAGCTCGCTTGCTGGTGTTCAGGTATTGGCTCCAGTTTCCAAGACTCCAGAATACCTGCCCTCTGCCACTACCCAGGCAGACATTTTGACCAAGTCTGCCTTGTCCTTTGTAGTACTTCTTCACCGTTCGTTCAATTCCACCAGGAAACAGCTCTTAGCAAACAGACAACTTGTACAGGAACAGCTTGATCAAGGCATCCCTCTTCTGTTTCTCGAGGATGAAACCATGACAAAGGTCAGAAATGACCCCACTTGGCAAGGAGCCTTTCCAGCCCCAGGTTTGACCGATAGAAGAACAGAAATCACGGGACCTCCGGAGCGTAAGATGATTGTCAACGCACTCAATACTCCTGTAAAGACCTACATGAGTGATTTCGAAGACTCTTCTACTCCTACTTGGTCCAATGTCATCACTGGCCAGGTCAACTTATATGATGCTATCAGACGTCAGATTGACTTCATTAGTAAGGACAATGGTAAAGCTTATAGAGTCAACCAATCTCTGCAGTTTCTGACTCCCACTCTTCTTGTACGTCCCAGAGGCTGGCACATGGTCGATAAGCACGTCTTAATAGATGATGAGCCTGTGAGTGCCTCGATTTTGGATTTCGGTTTATATTTCTTTCATAATGCTCACGAGCTTATCAACCAGGGAAGGGGTCCCTACTTCTACTTACCCAAGATGGAGCACTATTTGGAAGCCAAGCTTTGGAACGATATATTCAATGTAGCCCAAGACTCAATGGCCATTTGTAGGGGAACCATCAGAGCCACAGTTCTAATTGAAACATTACCTGCTGCCTACCAGATGGAAGAAATCATCTACCAATTAAGAAACCATTCCGCAGGTTTGAACTGTGGTAGATGGGACTACATCTTTTCAACTATTAAGAGATTACGTAACGACCCCTCTAAGATATTACCAGACAGAGACCAGGTTACAATGACGGTACCTTTCATGAGAGCATACTGTGAACGTTTGATAAACATCTGCCACCGTAGACAAGTCCATGCTATGGGAGGCATGGCAGCTCAGATCCCTATCAAGAATGATCCGGAAGCCAACAGAGTTGCCATTTCCAAGGTCAAAAACGATAAGCTCAGAGAAGCTACAATGAAATACGACGGAACTTGGGTAGCCCATCCTGCTTTGGCACCAATAGCCAACGACGTCTTCAACGAACACATGCCTACTCCTAACCAGATCCACATTATCCCAGATGAAAATGTCTCTGAAGCTGACTTGTCCAACACAACCATTGCTGGAGGAAAGATAACTTCTGAGGGTATTCGTCACAATCTATTCATTGCCTTGAGCTATATTGAATCATGGCTCAGAGGTGTAGGTTGTGTTCCTATCAACAACTTGATGGAAGACGCCGCCACGGCCGAAGTATCTCGTTTGCAATTGTACTCGTGGGTGTTGCACCTGGTAAAGATGGATGACACTAACAGGATGGTGACCCCTGACTTGATGAGTCTGATCTTGGAGGAAGAAGTCGAAAAACTCACTCAACAATTTGGTTCTAAGGACCGCAAGTTCAAAGAGGCAGCCAAATACCTTGATCCAGAAATTACTGGCAAATCTGTGTCAGAGTTCTTGACAACATTAATCTATGACTCTGTGGTTACTATAGGCGAGCCAATCGACTTGGAAGCCTTAAAGGACTAGTTATATATTCATTATTGTATGCTAATAAATGATTCATAATGAATTCACTATTAAACATTTTGTTCATTATATTGACAATGCTTTCTTCCCTTTATATCACTTCATTTTGATATATACCTTTATAACTTGCGACACACCCAGTATTCACATTTATACACAAACGACCCCAATGCCTTAATATCTCCACAGTAGGTAGTCTCAATGTCCGATTCTCGTTTCTCGAACTTGAATCCTATTTTCTCCACCAACTCAATCAAATCTTCCCTTGACAACTCCAATCCCTTCATGATAGTCTGTACTTTTGCGTTGTCTCTGGATATAATTTTTGTGGAGAAGTCGTCTTCGAAATGCCACAACAACGGGCCAAAGTTGATCCACACCCCACCAGTCTTCAAACAATAATGGATTGACTTCAAGTAGTCAATAATATTGCTGGCTGTATCAATGAAGAAGCATGACACGAGCACATCGAAATGCTCCTTATTGGTGGACCGGAACTCGTTGGCTATGGTATCCTGGGTGTAAATCTCGGAGATAACCAAGTCGTCCGGTCCATACAAGTCAGTGAACGAGCCAGCTGTCATAGACATGAGTTCATCATACGGAATAGTCGGATTTTTCTGACTCAATTCACCTATAGAAGTAGGATTGAGATCTGGTAAGCTTACTGGACGGATCTGATTTAGCCTCTTGACCATGTGCGACGACTTGTGCAAATACGGGAAGATCAGGAAGTTATGGGCAAATTTGCAATGGTTCAATATGAAGTTCGACGTCAACAACATATGGTAGCTGAACTCATTACCCTGGCACCAGAATCCCTTCACGATCAAGTCCATCACCAACCGTCCTAATCCACAGCCCGGATTGAGAATTTTGATATTCTGTCTTTTCTCCTTGTCAGGAAACATCGCTTCCAACTCATCCACAATTCTGTGGTAGCTGATCTTTCGCTCGTTTTTCCCATCGTCACTCCATTCCTTCGATAATTGCAATAGAGTTGATCTCACCTTATCGTACTCATTGACTGTGGCAGACTCCCAGTCATTTGGATCATCAGAAACACCCCAATCCGCGGCAATATTTGTCGCCAACATCTGACAAAATTGCATGTTCATCTCGATGCACATCACCAAGTGTTCGGTGTGCTTTTCGTACCACGGAATCAAGAGCTTCTCGTCTGTTGAAAGCGAGTCATATTTGACTCGCCGGGGTTTGACTATCTGCTCTGTTTCCCACCGGTGGTAGTTATAGAAAGCCAGAAGCGTCGACGTTAATGCACGGAACTCCTCAGCGTCTTGGCTCATGAGACTTTGATATTATGGTGGTCTTATACAAATAATAGAAAAATGCTTATACAGAAAATTTCACCCACTCCATACTTACATATTTCGAAGTGACTTCAACTATGACACGTGACCGGCTGCAAAATACCAAATGTTGATAAAAAGTGTTTTTTTATGTTACAAATGTATGCTAGCCAAAGATTATATGGTGGAGTTATATAATTATTAATACACCTCATGGTATACTATACCAGCATTTATTTGATTCAACAATAATTAATATGCGAAGATCGTGAATATCCAACAACCAATAACCAATTCAACAATAAATAAGAATATATACTTTCAATTCTTGAGATACTTTTCGGCTAATGCAATCGGTACTATAAATACCTTATGCTACATCTTGTTCTCCTCTTTGAAAGAATCCCAGGCCCTATTCAAGATGATAAACACTCCATTGCACACCAACTCTGACTGCTTATTGTCTCTACACTGTGAGGCTAACTTGTCAGGATGGATGGAACTGATGACCTTCAAATACTGGGTTTTGACCTGTTTAGGCAACATCAACTCGTTTGTAGTCAAAGTGCGCAACGCTGGCTTCATGCTGATATTGGAAGGAATGATCTCCCCCAAGTTAGTCAACAATCCCCTCAACTGGTTGTTTCTGGATTGGGCCCAGTTCTGGATCATGATGGCGATTTTGTCCTTTACAAGAGGATCCACATCCGTAGCTTCAGGTTTAGCCACTACCGGATTGACAGAAGATGGTCTGGAAGAAACTGGTACTGGTCCCGGTTTTGGTGTCGAAGAAGGAGTAGTCATTTTAATCTTGTGGTTATTCGGATTCACGATTTTATCGACTCTACGTTTGCCATCCATTATCTTCTTGTCCAACACTCCCAAGTCCTTGATTAATATTTGATAATGTTGCAAACTGAGTTCATACTTTTCCATCAACTCTAACACTTCAGCCTTGGTAATGATAAGTTTGGTATACCAGTATTTAACTGGTTTGGAGTCTATCACAAATGCTACATTCTGAACTTCTTCCTCTATGGAAATGAGTTCAAGTGCACTTTCAATACTCTCTAAACTCTGTCTCAATTGTCCAACCAACTTATATACCACACCCAAGTTGGACAATATGATTACCCTTAGCTCATGCTTAGGCGGTAATTTGTGCATGCAAACCAAATACGAATCAAGGGCAGTACCATAGTCTCCAGATTTGAAGGCATTCTGAGCAGTAGTCTTGGAGGTAATGTAGTCTACCAGTTCGAATTGGTTTAATGGAACTGAGCTACGCAACAGCGAAACTGCTTTGTTCTCGCCAGAACCAGAAAGACCCAATAAGTCCACCTCTTCGGACCTTGGTCTCGTTTTCTGTGATTTTTGTGGAACTGGTAGTTCTACACTAGCCTTCGGAGCTCTACGAGGTACCACACCTACATCAATAGTATTCAATAAGTTGGGATCTGACACTGTTTGAAATGAGCTTGAACTCCCAAGCGAACCTCTGGGGAGATGTTTTTGTTTTTGTTGAAATTCAGATGTTTTTGTAGTCGATGTTGGACGCCTAGGGTCATCGTCAAATCCATAATGACCATTGAGGTCATCACTTGTTCTGGAAGGTGCAGATGATGACTTGTTAAGTGCCTTGGTCTTGATATTCTCGAATCTTTCCTTAACTCTATCCCTATCCTTTTCCTTTTGGAATTTCATGAAGGTCTCGATTTTGTCATAGTTGATGTTTTCCGAGTCAGAACCGTAGTCCAACTCTCCGTTTCCAAACTTCTTTTCTATGGCTTCGTCTTTATACTTCTGCTGGTTCTTCATCCATTCAGGAACGCCAGGTGACAGCGAATTGGATCCAGATAGATTGAGCTGTTCCAAGTTCTTCAAAACTGTTTGTCTGGACTTGTTAAATAGATAACCAGCCGATCTGAAGAAATCCAGAGAAATCTCTTCAAGACCTTTGGATGCAACATTTCTATTACCACTGTTCCTCGGTGTGGAACCTCTGCTATTGGCAGCAGAGTTCTTGCTGATTATGTAATTTACGCACAACTGCAAGTCTGCCCCCTGTTTTGCGAGTGCTTCAGTAGCATCGTCCATCTGAAAACCGATATCCACCAATTCTGCTAACACAGAATCTGCCCTATCTACTGGAGATTGTTGTCGTGAATCTGCTAGAGTCGGCTGTCTAGAAGCCAGAACTGGAGATGGAGTCAGATCTTGCCTTGCAGATAAGTTAGGCTGGGCCACAGTGTGCTGCGGTTGAGGTTCTACAAGGGGCTGTTTTTTCACAAAGGCATCTTCAAAATCCCCTTCTAGCAACGAAATTTCGTTACTTCTATTAGATGAGCCATTGGAGTGGGATCCAACTGGCTTGGAAGAAGGAACTGCTGATTCACCAAAGATATCAAATGGGTCGTTAACAACATTATTCTGAGACAAAGAAGCCGTAGAGGAGACTCCCGAAGCTGGATGCGAATTCTGCGAGGGAGTCAAGACCAGATAGGTGTTGAAGTTGTTGGGGTTGATCTGGGCTGGTGACGACGTTCTAGAAGAGTTTCCGGAGAGTATGTCGATGTTGGACCACGTTGAAAGCAACCCAGAACCTGACAGCTGCTGCTGCTGCCGAAGTGACTGTGGATTTTGGAGATGCTTTTGGCGTTCCAGCATGGACATGCCATTCGACTTGGTGGATGTGGAAGCAGAAGCCATCTGGAACAAGTCTGCGAAGGCATCCTTTTTCGGAGGTGGCACCATGTTTGGAACGGATTGAACAGAGGGTCCTTACGGCCAAAAGATGCTACAATTCAAAACTATTGCGGTAAAAATGGAGTTCTTTTCCTGATGGAAAGTGGGTTTAAAACGTCTGGTTGTTCGTAGTGGAATTTACATTCTTGATACTCAACGGTATATACAGGACACAAAAGTTGAATGGGAAATAGTAACACAAGTGGTAATGATGGGCGATAAGATAGGACGAACGGAGAATAGGGTTGCGGTCAGATGGAGTATTGGTGGAATCAATGTTGATTTAGAGGTGGTGTTTGTGATTTTTTTAAAATACTCGAGCTTTGAATCTTTCCATTCCTGATCATGGTCGACTTCAATAGAAGGTGGAATTTCTGTGAAAATGACAAATGAGATTCCGAGAAAACTATTCTTTATCAAATGTCAGCAGAACAGAAACCCAAAATTGATTAAGTTAGTTGAATTCTATATATTAGGCATTGGTCTCTTTTAATGGCTGCTAGTTGATAATAGTTGATGGCTGCAACAGTCGTGTGAGAACACAATTAGATAAGAAAGGTTGTTCTACAAGCAGAAATCAACGTCAGAGCCAATCGAAAAAAAAATCAAACAGTCCAGCTTGTCCGACAAGAGCAAAAGATTTTGCTTTGAATTCCATTCTCCAAAAAGGTCTTCTAAAAGTATCCATCATTCTCAATAGAAGTCGCTTCTCTGTAAAGGATTGCTTGCTTTTCTCAGGTTCCATACAAAATCACCAAGGTCGTGCACGCACAACCAAACCTCATCACTAACAAAAAAATTTCAACCTTTCTTACTATGAAGAATATCTGCTTTTCATCCAAACAACACCAGTAGCCATGCATTTGATGTACACTTTGGGCCAAGATGGCAAGAGAATCTACACTTTGAAGAAGACCACCGAAGATGGTGAAATCACCAAGTCCGCCCACCCAGCCAGATTTTCTCCAGATGACAAGTACTCCAGACAAAGAGTCACCTTGAAAAAGAGATACGGTTTATTACCAACCCAAAACTAAGCACGCGATGTAAACTTATTTGAATTTTATTCAAGATATCAGCATCACTGTCAGCATTATTTCATCACATTTGTACAATAAAGATTTTATACGTTAATATAAACAATCAGAAATTTCTGAGGATATATGAATTCCAAGGATTCTATGTACTTTACGGAAAACTATGGATTTTGACTATCGACATTGACTATTGAGCATTCACTGGTATGGAACAAATCTGAATCCCTTCAAAACCAATCGAAATACGATCAATAGATCACGATACTCATATTCAGAATTAGCTTACCAGAGAACATAGACAGACCCTAGGAAATCTGTAATGTAGTACTTAATGTAGAGGACTCAACGTACAAAAATGTTCAATTTCTTGTGAATAGTAATGATGGTCGTTGGTGAACGGGGAACCAGAACCAGAATCTGACTCTGCTCATCTTGGCTCGTCTACAACCTCTATTTTTACTCTTGTGCAAAGGGGTCCGCTAACATCTTCAAAGTTTATATCCCTGCAGCTGCAGTTCAAGGCAAAAGGGCTCTGTATTCGGAAAAACGCATGGAAGAACTGCCCAAGTTATCCGGGATATGAATGCAGTGACATATCCTGGGTTTATTCTCTCAATACCGATCTACAACGGTTCCTTTTTCTGACCCGTGGCCTCTAAGTTGAACTCGGCGTTACGAAGATAGCTTTCCCACATCTGGGACAAGATCTCAGTATCCAAATTGTTTCTGTTGACTTCCTGCAAACACTTGTTGATTGTGACTACTGACTCGTTCAAATTTTCCTAGCAATGTTAGTAGATGAATAAACGATGCTAATTGGACAAGCGAAACATACCATGTTGTTGATGATTCTAGATAGCAAGGCATTCTGTGCCTGTTCATGAGGATTCTCCATAGTTAATTGAAGTGATGAATCTCGTTATGAGAATTGTATCAATGCAAGTATATTGAGAAAAGGAAATCAATTAAAGATTGAATTCGCAAAGAAAACAGAATTGAAGTTGTCACTTTAAAGTAGAAAGTCTAGAATCACGTATATTTGGATCCTGAATAGTCACTCGATATTAGATACAATTCAGATGTCTTGTTGCTGTAGATAAAGAGTGTCTGTTTAGAATTGTAAATAGATCAAAACAAAGTCCACTCAAGCGTATTGTTTGTGCGAGAAGGGCGGGCTTCGTTTTTGGTAAGTCACAGAAAAATTCCTGCTCGCCTCATCAAATCATCCCTAAGTAATCTCTGTGTTTTCGCTACTTTGTCGCTATTTTGTCTTCAAGAATTTTTTTGTTGCGGTTTAACTTACTTTCTCTCCCTAAAAGTTCTGGCATTGTCGCGACAGAAACTCAAACCCTCGCTAATGTCGGTACGGTGAACTTCATCATACTAAGTATTCGATTCTTGATCTATGAGCAAATGGCTACCTATTTAATTTTCACAGAATCCTGATTTTTCATATTACATTTTCAATTCTGCCTCTTTCTCCAACCTCTTTTCTTCCAACTACTCAAAATTGCTCATGGATTTGGTTCAACAGGTTCTCTTGACTGCCTTGGCCGGCTTGGTCATTGTGCTTGTGCTCTTTTTTGTTCAGTCTGGTGGAATTTCCAGAACGTTCACTTCCAGTAGCTCTCCATACTTCAAACCTACATTTCTCATTCTAGGGGCCAACAACGCTGGAAAAACTGCTTTGTTCTACCGTTTCTTGGACGATTCAGTTCCAGAAGGCAAAAAACGTCCCGTGACTCCAACAGTCTCGTCCATTGAACCTAACATTACTCAGATTGAATTGCCCTTTTCCAACAACTCCATCTCAAAGGTCTACCAGTTGGTAGATTATCCGGGGCACTTGAAGTACTTTCAACTTTTCTACAAGCTTCTTTTGGAAGACATAACGTTACAGAAAGTCAAAGGAATAGTTTATGTGATCGACTCGTCGTCTCAGTGGTTCAACAATAGCGAAAATATAGAAGTCATCTCCAAATACCTATTTAACTTGTTTCTGGTAACAGAAAGGTTGCAGAATGGAGTGGACTTCCTCTTTGCCGTCAACAAAAACGACTTGTTCGACTCAGTACCAGTCCACAGAGTCAAGAGTGTGCTTGAGAGCGAAATCAACAAGTTGATCCAGAATGAGTTAAACACTGTAGACAAACAATCTGGAATCGACAAGAGTGAAGACGACGCAGAATCAGACGATCAGTACTTAAGCGCCATCGGCCATGAATCGTTAAGAGAATTTTGGTTGAGTGTCATTGGAAGACCCGAAAACCAGTTCACATTCGACCAATTAGAGGGAAACACCGATTTTGTCGCTGGCTCTGTGTTGAAGAATAAGGTCGAGACATGGGAAAATTGGTTTGACGAGAAAGTTGTCAATTCTAATCTCTGAAACTTTAGCCTTTGATAATATTCTGATACGTTTCAACATATACGATTAAATTTGTCGATATGATCAATCATGAATTACATGTATATATACCATTGAAATTATGATAGCAGTATTATTGATTGTAGATTTACAAGATATGAGTGCAGATCACTTTGTGATTTTGATTGCAAGAGATGATTGCATGTTATTCCTATGGTGTGGTTCATCAGTGTCTCTTGAATCGTTGAGCTGTAAGTATATCTCCTTCTATGAGTTCTATATCTTCCTTTTCTCTATTCTAGCTTATTCGATGGAGCAGTTGGGAAAAATGTCGGGTCCAGATGGATCTTCTGAGTACGTGCTTGGTTCATCTTGGCCTTAGTGTAATTCTGTATTCTACCCCTGTATACGTCCTGATTTAGTTTGTAAGCTTTGAACTTGAACTGCGAGATCTTGATGTTTGTTTCTGACAACTTGATGGTTTTGTCACGTATTTCAGTCTCGTATTCTGTAAACTTTTCGTTGTTGGACTTGTTTGTGGAATTGTCACTATCCTTTTTATCATCCTTGTCTTTTTTCGGTGTCTTCGTATCTGCGCTCATACCCGGAATATAATCCATCATCAACTTGTTCCAGATGTATGGTTTAACGGCATCCATTTTTGTCTTTAAACCTGTCAAGTTCTTCTCCAACTCATCGCGTGACTTTGTGAGCTCAGCGTGCTCTTCGTTGGGTAACGGCAGGGCGAAATTCTCGTCTTGTAGATGCAAATCGCATGTGTAGAAGAAATCAATCTTGTTCTCGTTAAGCAAGACAGTGGTAGTTGGTTTGTAGCAGATTGTGCATGGTTTTGCGTCGGAACCGGCGACTTTTTTTGTGAGATAGCTGTTGGGAAATGGCGGTAGTTGTTTAGGCTGGCTCATAGAGACAATTCGGGCTTATGCTGATAGGAATGGAAGACATAGAAAGATATATCGATGTAAAAAAGACATGGTTGGAGATAGGAAGATATCAAGTCATGTGCGCGGAGTCAGCCGACTTCGTCTGCAAGTGGGGTCGGTGAAAGATAATGTCGCGATGTCGCATTATATAGCTCCAGTAACCAGAGCTCAGGTATATTTGTATCATGAGATAAAGACAGAAAGAGATGGAAAGATAACAAACATTGAGGGAGAGGCAGATGACAAGCGGAGCAAGAATTTTGCCAGACGGGCAATTGTTATTTTTTAATAAGTTTAGATACAAAAATGACAGAATTGTAGAGTAGGAGAATTGTCGATTTATAGAATAGTCGACAAAGAGAATCGAACAGAGGACAACAACTTCTCATACAAACCTACCATATAAAATCACCACTGCAATGGTGAAACTTCGAATTTAAGTTGTACATACTTTATTCCATTCGTGGTAGAATTTTGTAGCAGAAGCCGAAACATCCCGTTCTTTTGACTTACCTGATTTGACCAAGCTGATCTGACTCAGGATGCCCCAGAAGTTGTGCTACGTTGCACAAAAACTTCGAAATTGCCCCAAACAGGAAACAGTCGTGTCCCACAAGTGAAAAATTTGTTGGAGCGAGCCGCACCGCGGTACACTCCAGACCGAAATGAGCTAAGGGGTCCTGAGGCATGTGACAATGGCTTAGGGGCGACTCCGGCCCAGGGACTAGCCATAGCGAGAGAAGTCTAGCGAGAAGGAGATTGCAGATACCGAGGACCAGCAGGAGCGGGATGCCGGGATCGTGTGGCAGCGGTGTTCCAGAAGTACGAAGACAATCTGTGTAAGACAAGCAAAAACCTCAATATGGAATAAAAATCAAAAGAGTATCAATTGGTGGCAGATATCTTATGGATTCTGGAATGTTTGTTTAGCCAATCATTGCTCTCTAAACCGTAACCGTAACCGTAGCCAATATACCTACTGGAATTACTGAACCGACTGAAACAGCTACAAGCAGTGAAGTCACGCTCCGGAACGGGATCCTCCCTCCTACCAGAAGTGTCCCTAAATAAACCACCTCAATTTATGTATATAAGCGTATGTATTTAAACAAGAATCCGTCTATTCGTCTCCCTATCTCGTTTACTCCCTACCCTCCCTGCACAGCTTGCCCTACCCAGCTTACTCTTCCTGCTTTAGCTCTTCCCGCGACCCCCCCTCGCCCTGGCTCACCCGTGCCCAGATTTACGTCCGCAGCGTTACCCTGCCGTCAATTTCCAGCCCTCGTTCTGCGTTACGTGACACGTCCATCGTCCAACCTTTGGCTTGGTATTCGTCTCCCAGCCCGCGACATCCTACCTGTTCAGGACCAGCCACCAGAAAAAACCTCAACATAATTTTATTAATCTTGCCGTCACTTTCTTCCAGCTGGCTGGTATCGTTTAACGCCTGTGTACTTTCGTCACTCATCTCCATCTCGCCGGCCGTTCCACCGCAGTGTTTTCCCACCGAACCTTGCATTAGCCTCTGAGTTCTGCGACTGAAAAACAGCGACAAAAAAACAGTAACTTTCTATTTGTCAACCTCACCCTACCGTTGTTTCACATCTGACTAGTCTCTGTCTTCGAACTGCTCACAGCCGTAACTTCTCCTGACAGTAGCACCACACCATCAGAGTCCACACCGATACCGACATCCCCTACTATTAGCAGCTTTAACGTTATCACTGTTTACTACCCTTCTCGTACCGTTAACTATTGATATTTCTCAATTCTCAGATCCCTCATTTTTTGTTGTGAATTTTGAATTTTCCCCCAACCGCCCTCACGAATTTTCTTTTTTCGAGTGCCACCACTTTATCTCCACGTCACACTCCCAAAGCCACACAACTCCACCATGTCTGCAGACCACCAGGAAGCCGACATCGATTCCATAGTCGACAGATTGCTAGAAGTCCGCGGCTCCAGACCTGGCAAGCAGGTCACCTTGTTGGAACACGAGATCCGCTACTTGTGCACCAAAGCGAGAGAGATCTTCATCCAACAGCCCATCTTGTTGGAGCTTGAAGCACCCATCAAGATCTGTGGTGACATCCACGGCCAGTACTACGACTTGTTGCGACTCTTTGAGTACGGCGGTTTCCCTCCAGAAGCAAACTACTTGTTCTTGGGAGATTATGTTGACAGAGGTAAGCAATCGTTGGAAACCATCTGTTTGCTCTTGGCGTACAAGATCAAATACCCAGAAAACTTCTTCATCTTGAGAGGAAACCACGAGTGTGCCTCGATCAACAGAATCTATGGGTTTTACGATGAATGTAAAAGAAGATACAATATCAAGTTGTGGAAAACGTTTACCGACTGCTTCAACTGTTTGCCCATCGCCGCCATCATCGACGAAAAGATCTTTACTATGCATGGAGGTTTATCTCCGGACTTGAACTCCATGGAACAAATCAGAAGAGTCATGAGACCCACCGATATCCCAGACGTGGGGTTGTTATGTGACTTGTTATGGTCCGATCCAGATAAGGATATTACCGGATGGTCAGAAAACGATAGAGGTGTCTCCTTCACGTTTGGACCAGATGTCGTATCGCGATTCTTGCAGAAGCACGATATGGACTTGATCTGTCGTGCCCATCAGGTCGTGGAAGACGGCTATGAGTTCTTCTCTAAGAGACAATTGGTGACGTTATTCTCAGCTCCTAACTACTGTGGTGAGTTCGACAATGCCGGTGCCATGATGAGCGTAGACGAAAGCTTGTTGTGTTCGTTCCAAATCTTAAAGCCAGCCGATAAGAAACCAAGGTATCCTCCTTCAGCAGGCGCCAATAATAGACCTGGTGCTACTCCAAGAAAGCCTAAGAAGTCCGGAAAGTAAACTCCGAGTCCTTCTGCTTATAAATTCACATCCCAGTCATACATATCCTCACGAGTCATTTGTCGTTCCTTATCATCTTGTTAAATTAAATTTAGTGATTTCATTCTCTTTCACGCATTTGAAATGAAACCAATCCCAACTGCTAACCTTCACTACGAAATTGTACAACACCATCTTCCACAGTTCTATCATTGTGTTGTAGTCTGGATCGTATTCCTGTTCTATTGATCTTTTTTGTTGTTGTTATCGTTATCGTTTGATTCCTATTTTGGTTCATCTATTATAGAATGGATTCTTGTACATTATATATTATTACCCAGCATAACCATCTCGGACATCAACAGATCCAGGTCTACAACCGGACAAACCCATTATATATAGACGTAAGCTAAACCTCGGATATATAGTTATCAATTTGTATACACTCGCATATATAGTTGCTGTTGTCTCTCCGGTTGCATTTGGAAAGCAGTACGAAAGAAGAAGAAGTTTGCAAGGTGGAATTGCTTTTTGCCTCACATCCTTTATTTCTTGTCTTATCATTATTATCATTATTATAGTATTTAGTATCTTTATAGTATTAAGAATCATTTTACATACTAGATGCTATTGAAACTGTGCTGACTTGTTGTTCTAAGGGGCAACTCGTGATGATTGGGGAGACTGGTGCTGTCGGTGATTTTGCTGTGGTTTTTGTAGTGTTATATTTTTGGAAGTGGTTGCAAGTCTTATTGGCTGCGAAATATTTTTGAAATCTTTTTTTTATGGCCCTAGTTGCTTTTTTATGTTACTATTTCTACTAGCTATTATTTTGCTTAGTTTTGTTATTATATCTGTTTAAATACTTAATTTTGAGTACAATCGGATTTGTCTGGGATGTTAAATATATGTTTTGTGAAGAGATGTGGTGTAGAGGTTAACGTTGTGGAAGTTTATTGATCGGTTTCCTAAAAGAATAGTATATGAAGAGAGACTTCTAGATACCAAAAGGGATACCACGGAAAGGATAGTAAACTTCCAACTGTTAACTTATTAGTTCATATGGTAACACTTCTCTATAAAAGTTGTACCTGTTCGTGAATCATATCCTAGTAGCAACTTTGTCAGCATATAAAGTATTTTCTTATAACGTAGGCATCTAGTTGTTACTTGTTCCTCCCAAATTCTACTAAAGTTCAATAAATTCTAAATGGCCAAACAAGAACATGTTTACATAGAGTGAGATACATATTCCATATCTTTCACATACTTTTCAAAGCTACCATTGCAGGCCATTATTGCCATTGCTATCTCTACTGTATGGTGCTGAATTTATCTACTCACGTGACTATTTGTGTTTTGAATCATATACATAAAGAACAGTCACTTTGAAATCACGTGGTTCTTATATATTCTCACCTGATCTATGGTACTTTTCTTCGCACAGCCCTAAATCGCTGTGAATTCAATCCTGCAGGCACGGAAGTCTGAAAAATTCCAAAAATTGGTTACTGAAAAAAAGTTTTATTACAATTAAAGGTTTAACGATTCTTTCTTAGTTTATCATACAACAGAGCAGCAAAAATGGTATGTCTGAATCGCCATTCAAGTAGAAGAATAAGGTAGAAGGATCAACAGCATCACGAGTATGAATGATACGGAAAGAAGCTAATAAAACGATTCAGAATTCATGAGCGAACATTGGCCATCTTCAGCATAATTATGAAATTGAGCCAATACAAAATCGGAATATTTCAGGAGCAGAAAGAATCATTAATGAATATGGTATAGCCAAACAACTGTAAAGAATTGTCGTAGTGGCCAATAATAGGGAATATGGGTCACAGGGCTTAATTACGAAATCAACTTGAAACAAGTCCCCAATCGTGGAAGAAGAATGAAACAACCTTACGAAAGGAACAATGAAGGATTATTGTTGATACATTGAGACTATCAAACATGATAAACTCCATGCTACTGATATTTCTACTTAAGACCCACAAAAGTACCACTTGGTATAATTCTCGACTTAATACTAACTATTGTTTTAGGTTTTAGTTCAAGATTTATTACACCCAAACCCAGCCACTGAAGCTAAGCAACACAAGTTGAAGACCTTGGTCCAATCCCCAAGATCCTACTTCATGGATGTCAAGTGTCAAGGTTGTTTAAACATCACCACTGTTTTCTCCCACGCACAAACCGCCGTCACCTGTGACTCTTGTTCTACTGTTTTGTGTACTCCTACCGGTGGTAAGGCTAAGTTGACCGAAGGTTGTTCTTTCAGAAGAAAGTAAATTTGAGGAATAGAATTGGGTTCATAAAATTGCATTCGTCTATCTAAAATACTTAAAACTTCCAAACAGTGTACAATTAACAAGGGTTTATTGTCTCATCACTAGATCCAGCCTTCATATACTTCCCCCTAGTTACGGTTACGTAACGCTAATCTTGTTGTATCATCAGAACATCATGTTCTAGTGTATAGCATCAAAAATTAAATATATAAATAAGTTTACGGAGCTGTAGCAAGCGAAATTAGCCAAAAGTAGTGAGACAGTTTAGGCATTTTACGGAATTGTTATAACACTGACAACGTACATACATTAAGTATCAATTAACTATGAAGATCCTCATGCTTCTAATTTTCATATAAATCTATGCAATCTTTCAATAAAAAGTAGAAAAACAAGTATAGCTAATCACAATTTGGGCTTAGCATAAAATCTAACAACCTCGTCAATAGCATTTGCAACCTTCTCAACGTTTCCGTCATTCAAACCGGCCACAGAGGCTCTACCAGAAGAAACCAAGTAAATACCATGAACCTTCTCCAATCTGGCTACCATTTCAGGGCTCAAACCTGTAAATGAAAACATACCAGTTTGATTAACAATGTGATCCCAGGTGCCTGGAGTTTGCAAGTTGGTCAACAACCCCTTCAACTTGAGTCTCATCTTGTGGATTCTCGACGACATTGTCACCAAGTCGGCTTCCCACTGTTGACGTAAGGCTCTGTCGTTCAAGATGGTAGAGACGATCTTGGCTCCATAAGCTGGAGGGTTAGAAATCTCAGATCTAATGATTCGGTTCAACTGAGACTTGAGGGCTCTACCAAGCTGTTCATCCTTCTGGGTGGAAGGAATCACGTGAATAGCTCCAACTCTCTCACCGTACATACCTACGTTCTTCGCAAACGACTGGCAGATAATGATCGGGGTGGAAATAACCTTCTGGTCAATGGCGTATCTAATGGCATAGGCATCTTTGTCCAAGTCACCGGAAGCAAAGCCCTGGTAAGCTGAGTCGAACAATACAAGATGTTTCTTAGCTTCCAATTCCTTCAAGACTTGTTTCCACTCGTCCTGGCTCGGGTCCAAACCAGTTGGGTTATGAGCACAGGCGTGCAACAAAAAGATGGAGCCGGCTGGTGCAGATCTGATGGTAGAAAGAAAGCCTCTCAAGTCCAACGACTTCGTATCGTTATCCCAGTAGGGGTAGCTAGCGACCTTGAAGCCAATAGAGGTGAAAATCTGGTTATGGTTAGCCCAAGTTGGCTTGGATAAGTAAACGGTCTTCTCACCGGTGTAGAATTCCTTCAACAAAACTCCTGCAACATGCAAGGCTCCGGTCCCTGACAAAGACTGCTGTGATACAACCCTGTTTTCAGCGAGAGCAGCCGAATTTTCGCCCAAAATCACCTTCGAGGCCTGTTTCAAGAAAGGCTCAAACCCCGAAATCGATAAGTACTCGTGGTTGTAGTCGGGCGACAGCACAAGCTTGGCCTCGGCCAACTTGACAGCTGGCAAGATCCAGGGCTTACCGCTGTTGTCTCTGTAGGCACCAATACCCAAATCCACCTTGTCGGTACGGGAATCAGCAACGTATCTGGCCTTCAAGCCAAAGAGGGGGTCTGGGGGTAACTCGGTGATACCAGCAAAGTAGCTCATGGTGAAATGATGAGTTTTAAAATCTATCAGGTAGGTGTATCAGATATTGAGCAGCAAGAGTTCTCAAAAGTATACCGAGCGAAGCAGAATGTTCAGCACTTAAATGGTAATTGTGGAGTATGGTCTGGTGAAAAGTTTCTGCGGACGAATGGGACTTCCTAAACAATACAGATAACGAATAGCACACGAGGAACAAAAATTCGAGCTATGGCAGTGTCAATTGGAGCAGCTACAAAAACGTAAACAACACAATTAAAGACGAGGGACAATCCTTTAAATATCGATGTATATAGAATCGTCGTTATATGGATAGGGAAAAAAGTCCATTTAGTTTCGGAATATCCAGGCTCCAGCTACTGTCTTCTGATTGTACTCTGGCCGAAGGATCCTCCTTTGATGCGGATTTAGGCACAGAGAGGGGTAAGTCACGTGACGGAAACTCTAGCCTTTCTACCACCAATTGGTACCGAAAGAGACCCCTAATCCATGGGTAAAGAACCTTTCTCGCTTACTGTGTCATGATCACAGCCTGGAATGTACAATTGCCCTGTTTGTAGTTGACTGTACTCATTTCTGATTTCTCTCGTGACTCTAACTCTATTCGGACATTTCTATGTGCTCATCTCTAACCTCTTCAGATGCTCTCCAAGTGAAAAATTCACCGGCTGAACCGAGCTCTGCCACCAAATTCACTCAGGCCAAATCCCGCGTTCTTTCCAGTAATTGCACACAATGCTAACCATGCCCACCATACGGCATCCTCACATTTCAACAAAGTGGCACGATTGCTGACTTGGCTCCCACTTGCCTCGACTCATCTAACCGTTTGTCACGTGACCAGATTATCTTGAGCAAGGTCCAGTTGACGGCGCAGGAGTTTTTGTCTGGGGGAACTGGGGAAACAAAAAAGGGAAACACGTGAACCAGTCAATAGCGGATACTGTTAGTAAGTAATTGGCTGCTGGGTTTGTTGGCGCGCTGGAAAACTGCTTAGTGACTTATTCGGAGAGCTATTTGTTTCATTTCTGTTCTCGAAATACGGGCGAACTTATTGCCTTGAACTGTAGAAAGTCATGTGTTCGGTCTTTAACAATCAACAAGATTGCCGAATCAATGGGATTATGAGTTCGGGCAGACAACCGGAAATAAGCATAACACCAAAGAGGTAAGAATAAAAGTAAGTTGATCCTTCATCCTAAATACATGGTAGTTTCCCCAGAAAATATGAACCAATATAGTCTTGCTATGAATGTCACTTCTGTGTATATTAATTTGCTCTTTCTCCGCTGGAGTGGGAACATTTCATGTTCTTGTGATGTGATTCTGTATCCAATATGTCGATGGTGATCCATGTGTCTGATCTACTCGGATATTGGTGTAACTTCTGTAGAGTTCCTGAACACTCTCAGAAAGAAAATGAGATACAGGTTTTAACTATACAAATACCAAATTTAGAAATGTTGCTTTTTGCTGGCAATGGTTTAAGCAAAAATAGAAGGCAAACAAGGGCATACCATGGAATTCAATCCAATATATATAGAATTTGAATTGTTCTTCAGTGGTTAATATAATTTCCAAATCCATTTGTCTATATAAGTCCCCAAGGAAAACCACGACATGCAGTTTTCCCGTTTCGATATTTTCACGTGATAGGATCATACAATCTTTTCTGTTCCATGTCTATCAGGAAGGCATTGTTGAATAAACGCAGTTTATACCACGATCTAGGGCTAAATATTGCCGCGAAGTAGTTCGATTTCATTTCGTTCTTGCAATGCAATAACGTATTTATCATAAATACTATTGACTTAGAAGATTATGTTTATATTTGGAAAGAATCTTTTAAAAATGCCAAGAGCTTCATTCATAATTTTGCTAAAGTGTTCAAGAATGAATTTGATTATGCAAATTGAAATTCATATCTGGACCAATTAAATCAATACAAACAATCAGAGGGAAGGACACAATCAAAATAGTGAATAAGTGGAGAGGAATATGTAAATGTCAATCAGAGCCGTGTATAGGTAAGGATATCTTGCCAAAAGATATTACAAGAAAAAGCATATTCCATATCACTCAAATAAATTCAATATATTCAACACCCAGTCAATTATTTCATGACCTGCTTGGATAAACATCCTCTTTAGACTTATTCTTCAGTAGCCCTTTTTGCGACCTTAAATGTATTTCTTGTTTCTGGTGAAAGTCAACATTGCAAGACAACGAAATTACACAACTGGGCAGCACGAAACTACTGTTTTGAATTGTGGTTAAATTTTTCCTTCTACTATTAAAGTTTATTCATCTTTAGGAGAAATGCTGAACTTATTTTCGAGTAATTAAGATTTATTCTCTACGACTTCTATATTTATATAGTGTGCTATTTGTAAGTATACGATATGAAGCATACAATTTATGTAGTCCCCCAATATATAATAATTTGAACTTTATCTTAGCTTAGAACTTTAGTGAAGGAGGTCGACATTAGGCACTTACAATATGTAGATTCATTTACACTTGGGAAAGACTTCCCAAAAGTGCAGTTGCGAGACTGGAGCTGAAACTACTAATAAAAACTGACAATTTCTAACATCAACATGAGATAACGAACTCAATTTTTTTTGTATTTCACTAGATATCATTTACTTTCGATGCAACTATAGTAACTCCAAGATATTTTCACCCTCAGTTGACATGTATTAATGAACTTCTGCAACCAACTAAAAAGATGGGAACGAAGTTTCAATTTATTATCAAAACTTAACACTTTGCAAGTGCAATGTAGTTCTGCTAGAGTTTAGATTCAAACAAGGAGTCGATTTTGATTCTTGGCTACTCGGCGGGTCTACTATCTCTTAGAGAATCAGTGTTAAATTATTATATTAAAGTGCCGCTCATGAACGACATCTCAAAAGTGGTCTTGCTATAGAGCCGCGAGTCCAGGATGCACAGTCCATAATTGAGCCACTCAAAGAAGGAGCCGTACGGTGGTGTTGTTCTAAAAAAATGTGGAATAGATGTTCATTACCGATCACACATTTTTTCTATGTGCTATCTTAGATGCAGAGGAGGAGGAGGAGTGTCCAGGTTTTGTGTGGCTACCACAAATTGGCCTGGCTCTCTTAATAACCTGATTAGAAGGAGAGATATGCAGATAGCTAAAATGACAAGTTTATTTTTTGTATTGTTTTCAGAAAGCGATCAGGCATAAATTCTATTATGGTCCGCATTCATATTGTTCCAACTGTATTTGCAAATATTTTTTAGAATCCGCGAATTTAGTATTCCAAAAAATACATCATCCAGAAAAATAAAAAATAGTGTCTCTTTGGGGTACTTTCTTGAAAGAGCTGCCTCAAGTGATTTAATTTCACAGGCAAATGAAATTGCCGTTTTGATAATGTCGGTTGAAATAAGCTTGACTCTCAGTTGACTTGAAATGTTGAAAAGTGCAAGATAAGATATTATCACTAAATGAGAACGGCAACACAATATCAACAACTGCTCTAATCTTATCAGGGACATCTAAGCCGAAGAGACAATCCACTCTGGAGTAGTAAGCGTATCTTACTCCTTCGTCCTCTTTCCTAGAACAATAAAAGGACTTCAAGAATGGCATAAAGATTATAGAAAAAAATGGATTGAAAGCAAAATGAATAACAGTTGAATCAAGAGGAAGGTGCATCTCGTCAACAAACTACCAGGGATTTCTTTTCGCAGCAAGTGGCTCTGTGGCTTTGAACTTTGAGTATAAGGCTCCTTAATTATAAGCAGGATGTGGCTCCAAAAGTTTTGCTACATTGTTCAAAGTCTTGACCTTGCTTCTGATAGCAGTATAAGCCAAGATTCCAAGGGCATGCTCATATTACTTTTAAATTGCAATATAAATAGACCGAAAAGCTCATATTCATTTATTGGTGAGGAAATCTTTGCACATTAGAATATCACAAATGTCCTTCAAAGAAAAGGAGGATCTAACAGGTGTCCAAAAGGTCCAAAGCTCAAAAAGGTTGCAACTTGATGATTATGAAATTGACTTAAAAGCTGTGACGTCCAATCCAGTTTCAATTGGAGAGGTGGGAAAATCCCTATCAGAGGAACAAAAGTTCCTCATTTTGAGGAGAATTCACCTTGAAGGATTATCCTCCTTTGAAAAATTGCCTCTTCAAGCTTACTTTTATTTTGAGAAGGTCGAGCACCTAAGTACCAAAGAGGCGCTCGATATTTTGAATCAATCGCTTACTGAATTTTCTGCAGATACCAACATTCCTACAAAAGACTATGAATTGTGGGAAGCGTTGACTCTACAAAATGGTACTGAAACATGTACCCAAATATCAAATTCTTTTGCTGACAAGCAAGGTGTCTCTGGGGAAATCTATTCAGTTGGAGATAACTATTCAGTTGAAGAAGAAGCAAAACTTCAACATGAAATACATAAGGTTGTCGATTGGAACTTGCAAGTCAGGTTGGAAGCAGTATTGATTGCTTATCACTCTCCTTATCCTGAAGTGAGAGCTGTCACTGATCCGTACGATGACCCAGCTATTCCTGTTGAAACTATTAGGGTTTATATTCTAGGTATTATCTGGGCTGCCATTGGAGCAGTTATCAATCAATTTTTTTCAGAAAGATTACCAGGTATAAGCTTGCTGAGCTCAGTAGTTCAGATGTTACTATATCCTTCCGGAGTTTTCTTGCAATATATCTTGCCAAAGAAAAAAATTAGAATTTGGAGATATACTATTGATCTCAATCCTGGGCCATGGAATTACAAGGAACAAATGTTAACTACTCTTTTCTATGCTGTTTCAGGTGGTACTAGTTATGTTTCCCTCAACATACATGTTCAAAAGATGGAAATGTTCTACAACAATAAATGGGCTGATTTTGGTTACCAAACGTTATTGATTTTATCAAACAATTTCTTGGGATTTGGAATAGCTGGAATGTTCAGGAGATTTGCTGTTTATCCAACAGAAGCTATCTGGCCCACTCTATTACCTACACTTGCATTAAACAGAGCATTGTTAGTCCCTGAAAAAAAGGAAGTAATCAATGGTTGGAAGATCTCAAAATTTTCCTTTTTCTTTTTGGTCTTTTCCATTTCTTTTTTGTATTACTGGATTCCAGATTACCTTTTTGCAGCTTTAACATATTTTAACTGGATGACATGGATTAGTCCTTTCAATTTCAATTTGGTTGCTATTACTGGTTCCAGAAAAGGCTTAGGATTGAATCCTATTCCTTCTTTTGACTGGAATATTCTTGATTCCAATGCATTGGTATATCCCTTCTACACACAAGTTTCAGTTTATATTGGTGCTCTTATTGGGTTCATTTGCATTATTTCTGTCTACTGGACTAACTACAAATGGACCGGATACCTTCCGATCAATTCCCAATCTCTTTACACAAATAAAGGAAAGTTGTATCGAGTAACTTCAGTTGTTGACGAGAACAGTTTATTTGACAATGAGAAGTATCAGCAAATTGGCCCACCATTCTATTCTGCTGCAAACTTGGTAGTTTATGGTACCTTTTTTGCTATCTATCCTTTTGGGTTTGTTTATGAAATTGGCAGCCGATACAAGCAAACTTGGAGAGCAATCAAGAGTATCTACTTGAGCATTAAAGATTTTAAAAGAGGAAATTATGAAGGATTTGATGATCCTCACTCGAAAATGATGTCTGCTTATAAGGAAGTCCCTGATTGGGTATTCTTGGTAGTTTTGGTGATTTCGCTTGCATTGGGTATCATCTGTGTTAAAATCTACCCTGCTGAAACTCCCGTTTGGGGACTTTTCTTTGCTTTGGGGATTAACTTTGTATTCTTGATTCCAATTACTGCTATCTACTCTAGAACTGGTTATGGGTTTGCTCTTAACGTTTTGGTTGAGTTGATTGTTGGCTACGCTATTCCAGGAAACGGTCTTGCTTTGAACTTTATAAAGGCATTTGGCACCAACATTGATCTTCAAGCTCAAAATTATATCACAAACCAGAAGATGGCTCACTATTCCAAGATTCCTACTAGAGCAATGTTCAGGGTTCAAATATTGTCTATTTTTATAGCTTCGTTTGTTCAACTTGGTATTATTAATTTTGTCATCAGCAACATTGAGGATTACTGTGATCCAGACAACAGACAAAGATTTGTCTGTCCTGGTGCAACAACTTTCTACAATGCATCTATTCAATGGGGTGTCATTGGACCAAAGAAAGTGTTCGGTGGCCTTTATCCCATCTTGCAATACTGTTTCCTAATTGGGTTCTTACTTGCTCTCATATCACTTGCATTTAAGAGATACGCTCCTTACAAAGTTACGAAATACTTCGAACCAACTATTATTATTGCAGGAATCATGAATTACGCCCCCACCAATCTTTCCTACCTTACTGGAGGCCTTTATTTATCTTTTGCCTTCATGTTCTATATCCGCACGAAATACCAATCTTGGTGGCAGAAGTACAATTACATTCTTTCTGCGGGTATGAGTGCCGGGGTTGCCTTTGCTGGTATTATTATTTTCTTTGCTGTAGAGTATCATGACAAGTCTATCGACTGGTGGGGTAACAATGTGAGTTTTGAAGGCATTGAAGGTGGATATGGTCAACAGTCTAGATTAAATGCTTCCGATGCTCCAGATGGTTACTTCGGCCCAAGAATTGGAAATTTCCCTTGATACTGAATTATGTTTGTATGAATATATGCAGATTGTAATTATGGGCTTATAAAAAATGCTTTTGTTTTATTGAGATAATATATTCTAATGTAAAATATCAATAACATTGCAAGTGTAGGTATAGACTATGGCAGTATTCTTGAGTAATCATTCTTTTCTTAGAAAAATTAAATAAGGCAGTATATACTTGACTAATGGTTTTAAACCGAAGGAAATGTTGGACCCTTACTACCCCCATGAAAAAATTATTTAGAACGATCCCCGTGTCGTCATTCAGAGATGTCATTACGAGGAGAGTACTGCTCAAGTAGAACAATATTTATGCTACGAAAGTATCTAATATGAAAAAAATTATAAGAAAAGAAACTATTAACTAGAGGCGTTACATTAGTAGCATATATTGGACAGTATGAAATCATTCAGACAGACGACAAATAATGAATTTGCCAAGAATCATCCATAAAAATATCAAAGCTCATGAAATTGACTATCCATAAAATATATTCGCAGGCATTAAAACTTACTTGAGCCAAACGTTCAAATTAAATATTGTTGCTAGGGTGATTCAATTAACACTTTAGGACCATGTAAAATTTTGTGGGCTAGGGTGAAATAGAATGAAACCGATAGCATACCAAACTTTCTGTACCGTATAATTTACATATTAACTTCTCTTCTATACTTGAAAATAAGAATAGTTTTTTATCCAAGAAAAATCGCTATATACATAATTATTATTAGAGACCTATATATCCCTCCAGTTTCCATTATTTTCACAGAAATAGAATCTTGTTTTTTGTTAGGTGATTAAGACCAGGAGGGTATAGTATTTCCCAGCCATTAAACCCCATCCCCTTAACAAGATTTCCTTCAGTATAGAGTCGCGTTGGCACAAAGTGATACAAATTATGGCGCAATTATTTTACGGTTATGTATGTAAGCGCATCTCAGGGGTGACACAATAAGTGGAACAGATGACTTTCTTCACATACACTAACGTTGTTTGCAATTATGTGAGGTTTTGCAACCGTTCTGCATATACCAGCAGCATCACCTCTCTTATTAGGATGTCTCCACTTTCAAAAGTAGTTTACTCACGAAGTAATGCGCCATCATCGAGACGAATGAGTCTGCTTCATAATTGTATCTCCTTCAAGAAAATGTCTTAACCAAATTGTAATTGGATACTTCAATCAGAAAGAACATTTAACAACCTTGGATTTGATGAACGTACTTGAAAACCAGGAGAAATTTCCTAATTTCTTATACATCCTAAGTAACTCGTAACAAATGTGGGGAAATATGAACTGTCTCACTTGTTGAGACCTCGCTCACTGACTCTTCTTCTTCTTCCTTAGAGGTACATTCTAAAATTGTATTCTAAAACCATTTAAAATATAGAAATACATTTCCATATGAATCCTTGGATAGCAGACAAAGTGTAGCTGTTGCATAGATGCCACCTGAAACCATGCAACATAGTTTTCAACTTTCAATTGACTATTTTCAACCCTGTTTAGACGAAGAGCCACATATATTTAGAAAGTGAATAATTCAAATTTTTACGTCATTTTGATAAAATATATTCTCTGTTGAATAGTCTCTATTACCAAATTCACTCAATCGTCTTCTTTTGCTATTACGTAGTAACAGCATATCGCTAATTATCTACGGTGCAGATCTTTTGTAAATAGCTGCCAGATTTCAGAAACCACTAAACTTAAGGATCAAAACTTTAAGACCCGAACCATTTATGTTAAGTGGATAACATTATTCGTTGGATCGTCATAATTTTACAATAGCGATCGGGGTTTTTGCAACTGGAGCATCTTTTTGATAACAAGCGGAATATAATCAGAAAAGATTTAAATAATATTATTTCTAAGTGCGACATCCATAGTAGAGGGGAATCAATAAGATTTGCAAGTGGATCAAGCAAATTCTAACACAGGCTAAATTCTTTCTAAGGTACGTTTAATTTTAAGAAACTTATAGCGCACGCTTTCAAGAGGTAACTAAGGGTATATATATGAATATAAATATGAATATAATCATTGATGTATATAGTTAGCTTGGACATTCTTACATGATGTATATTGCGGCAGAAGGGATCTACCAATTTATGTACTTTTCATTTGGTTTAGACAACTGACTTGACTTCAAAAAATCTCTTTAAGTAGTAGATCTGGAACACTGAGTTGGCAGCAACGACAAGGATTTGGAAAACGGACCACCACTTGACTCTGGAGTTGGTTGACTCTGCGGTGTTTCTGTGGGTTCTTTCTCTGATCACGAGATACCCCTGTTCAGCTTTGACGTCATTGGTCAACTGGGATAATCTCTGGATGGCATAGTCTAAGGTGTCAGCCTTGGGGTCGTTGACATCAACGTAAACGACGCCATGGATGTTGAATGAGACGTCCATGTCGACAATGTTGGTTTTTTCATTGGAGAAACAGTAGGTGTACTTACCGTTTGTGTCGGCTTTGACTTTTTCATCACCATGGTCCAAGTCAGTTCTCTTCAAGATGACTTTGCCATGAGGAGAAATTACGTAAAAGTCAGCTACATACTGTTCGGCGTTGTGGGGATTTCTCGAGCCGACCTGGAATGAAACAGCAAGCTCGTCATTCTTCTTCAACGTCTCAAAGAAACACAGTTTGCCATAGGGACTCAACAAGATGTTGTGTGCAGCGATCAACTGGCAGAAAGCCAAAGCAAGCAAGATCCTTATGCTCTTCATGGTCGTGTGGGTGACAGGTAGCTAATTCAATACGAGATCAATACGATACCAGCAATGAGATCAAAAACAAGATCAATAACGAAGTATACAAATCTTGTAGAAGACCAATGTGTAGATCACTGAAGAATAAAAAATGAATCTGTTTTGGATGTTGGTATTGATTTTTTTTCAAAGCATTTGACACGCGTGCAGTTGAAAATGCTTGGTTGATGGACGACTCCTGTGTGTAGTTGGGTAGTTTAAAATAGAACAGACCCTGGAATCAACTGGACGAACTGGACGAAGTATAGCAGAGACTTGTTCTTTGAGAAAGATGAAGAGTAATTAATTATTATGTGTAATATGTGTCAATAATTATGTTTATTACTTTGCTTTTGTAGATTTTTGTTCCTGTAATTTTATCATTTTAAATGCTTCTTCTGCGTCCACAATATTGTGCTGAAGTAATATGCTCTGCTGCCATCGGTATTCGACACACTATTACCTTGCAGTTTATACGTAAACATGTAGATGGTATATTCACACAACTACTCAGGAATTCTCCTAAGCAGTATCTGCTTATTGTTTACTACCAAATTCTTACAGGAGTATCGTATTTTCCTTTGCGTATCTTTATTGATGCGAATCGTTTGGGTGCAAAATATTAAGCGCTTTTGTAAACTTCCACTCCGATTTGCCAAACCAAGCCAATTGCCACCTTCTGTTTTGTCCAAGTCCTTTAATAATGTCCAGATTCATCTGCTTGGGTACCACTTCCACTTCTGTTAGCGTACACACTGTTCGTTGCAGCAAGAGAAGTAGCTTGAGAAAGTGGCTAATGAAGATTTTTATTGCTGTAGTCCAATTCAAGAGAAGGATCCATTTGATGACAGATATAACAACACCTATTGAAATAGATACAGATAGTAATAATGGTCCAATCTCATTCTCCAACTTCATGTCAGAAGGCTACCAGGTTGTTCCCCAAACAGCTTGTGAAATTATAATTATTGAAAGAGTTCACAAATTTTCCTACAACCTCAAGAACGAAACCTTTTTCTGGGACATAACCGAAAACAACATAAAAGACGATGAATCTGCTCTCTATACTGAAATGGAAACAACTAGTGTAAATTTTAAAGAGATTTCTATTATATATGTTCCATTATCGCCGATTTTACCTGATCAAGAAACTCTGGCCGATTCTGGTTCTATTTTATCTTCCACTGCTGAAGATATCCCATCCACAAATTCTTCTCCATATATCGATGTCAACAAAGTGATTGTTGGAAAAGGTTAGATGTGATTCTAGGGCTAATGAGCATTACTTTCATTATTAAACTCTCAGAGTAACTCATTTGATCCTGGTAATTCACATGGAAAATCCTCCGGAATCAAATTCAGAAAGGTTCAAAAGTACTTCATTCAGTAGATAAGACCTACTATTTGTTATTGGAGACAAATTACCTTCAAATCATATAGCAACCAAAGAACAGTAAATAATTTTATACACTCCTCAATTATTGCTCTTTTTGTGAACTTTTCGCAGCCATTTAATAATACATTTTTCATTATTATGTAGATTATCTACGCTTATCTTTTACCATCATGATTACGTACTCAGTTGCTGACGATGGAAGCACCAGATTCTCTAGCCTTTTGAATGAGAAGCTGGTCAGCCAACACCAAGGCAGTCATGGATTCGACAATAGGAACAGCTCTTGGTGTTACACTTGGATCATGCCTACCTTTAGCAGCTAAGACACCATCCTTACCCTCGTAGGTGGCAGTAGGCTGTTCCTGGGAGATGGTAGCAGCCGACTTGAAGGCAACGGAGAAATAAATGTTTTCACCATTGGAGATACCACCCTGGATACCACCGGAGTAATTGGTGGTGGTTCTCAATCTCTTGTGCAATTCGTCGTAGTAGAATGGATCATTATGCTTAGAGCCTGGAATTTGCGTACCCAAGAAACCCGAGCCAAACTCAAACCCCTTAGTGGCTGGTAACGACAACATGGCATGCGCCAACTTGGCTTCTAATTTGTCAAAACATGGCTCTCCCAATCCGATAGGACAGTTTCTCACTACACAAGTGACAATACCACCGATTGAGTCTTGAGCGTCACGGTACTTTTCAATGACCTTGACCATTTCTTCTCTAACAGTTTCATCAGGACACCTGATAGGACCAGTAGCATCAATTTGTTCTCTGGTTACGGTGTTCAATAATTCGTGGAACTTGGGATCAGAAGCGTCCCTGGTCATGGAAACTTGACCGATGGAAGAAACAAAGGCTACGATCTCAACACCGTTGGCCTTGGTCAAGAGCTTTTCTGCAATGGCACCAGCAGCAACTCTACCGATTGTTTCTCTTGCTGACGATCTGCCTCCTCCACTGGACGATTTGGTTCCGTATTTTTGTATGTATGTCCAATCAGCATGCGATGGTCTTGGGTAGAGATCTGTCTCGGAGTAGTCGTGAGGTCTGTGATCTTCATTTTTCACGATCATGGCAATGGGAGAACCCAATGTTAAGCCGTTTTCGGTACCACTCTGGATTTCCACACGGTCTTTTTCGTTTCTAGGAGTCGACAATTTCGACTGTCCTGGTCTTCTTCTGGTTAATTGGGGCTGGATATCATCTTCCGTTAATTCCAAATTGGGCGGAACTCCATCCACTATACAGCCGACAGATTTGCAGTGCGACTCTCCGTAGGTGGTCACACGGAATAAGGTACCAAAAGAGGACATTCTGGCTGTGTTTTGCTTAAGATGTTAGAAAATCTACTCTGGAAAAGAAGATATTGAATTAACTTCCCAAGAATGGTGCGATTGAAATTTTTCATGTATGAGTAATAAAAGTGTCACGTGAAGAAGTTACTCTGTAGGATCTATACTTTGAGATTAGAGGTAAAGTTTAACGCCGGTACCGCAGAGCTTTTCGGGTCACGTGGATTTCTATAAATTTATATCGATTCTATAGAAACAATAAGAAGCATGAAGTACTGGCAATTGAACTAGATGAGTTGTTGTTTTTCTACAATGGAATGATTTCTCTCTATCTATTAGACTCTGAATTGTAATCTTCTTAGCGATATGCTTATCTAGTATAAGATGGATTGTCGTCTAAATATTCGATAAATATCTTCTAAATTACCAAAGTTAACTAACAATACTTTACATATGAACTGTTCAGAACTTGCTGGAGCTCCTTCTGGCTTCGTATTCTTCGATGCCTTTGATGGCAAGGTCGGCCAAGAATGGATAGAAGCTACCGTATGCAGCAGCATTACCAGAACTTGCATTTCCTTGCTTTGATCTCATGGCAATTCCCTGAGTAATAACACACAAACGCAACAATCCGAATACGTAACCCAAGAGCCAGTGGTCTATTGGATTATTTGATGGATCTTGTGGGTCCCAGGTGACTTTCTTGGAGTAGTCACCAAGGACCTTGTAGATGAAGTCTATGGAGTCTTTACTTTCAGATCCAATTGTAGTATCGTCTGGACTGGACATCATCCTATTCAATTTGTTAGGCAACTGGAATGGTTGCAAGAAGTTGGCCAAATCGAAAAGAGGGTGGCCAATGGTGCATAATTCCCAATCCAAGACCCCGATGACGACCTTTCTGTTGGGATCGAAAAGAACGTTGTCAATCTTCAAGTCTCCGTGGATCAAGGTCAACTTGGCTGGATCCTTAGGAGCTCTTCTTAAGAGCCATTCACAGTCCTCTTGGAAGCTTGGAATAGGGTCGACTGTCTTGTTCTGCAAGGCTGCAATTCCACCTAAGGTTCTAACCTGACGTTGGAAGTAGGTGGATTTCTTTAACTTTTCCAAATTCTGGAATTGTGGATAGTGGCTAGGGGGCAACTCGGCAATCAATTTTGTGGTATCGAGTGAGTGTATTGAACTGATGGTGTCGACGATCGACTTCCAGTATAATTTCTTGTCTTCTGCTGAAACTCCGATCATTTCGGGGTTCTTGATTTGGATCCCGTTGATATACTCCATGAGGTAGAACACATAACCAATGATAGACTCGTCTTCGCACAACAAATAGACTTCGGGAACAGGAACGTTGCCCTTGAACTCTGGGTCGTGGTTTAAAAGTCCAATACTTCTCAACATGAAAAACTCTCTCTCGACAGCATGCGCCGACTTGGATACAAGCTTAGCGTTGGGCAGGGGCTTTTTTCTCAACACAAACTGTCTCCCGGTGTCGGCATCAGTGAGAAGATAGGTGGGGTTGGACTGTCCGAATTTGAACTGCTGAATATCGAGCTTTTTGTATTTCAGGAAATCGGGAACATTGACTCCCAAGGTCGTACCCTTGGATTCTGGGGTAAGGGAGTGCAAATAAGAGGTTAAGCTGCGAACGTCGATGGGATGTCTGACAGGCGATAGTTCGGGGGCAGACATCTGGACAAAATACGAATAATCGGGAGATTTATAAGTGAACTGGGGATATATGAACTAGATTGCGCTGGAAATTTAGTGCTGGAAAAACGGTTTCTTATATAAGGGTTTTCAATGTGGGGCATGCTACGGAAATGGCATTTTGTTCTTTCCTCGGAACTACTGCATACGGAAATGAGGTAGTAATTTCGAGAAAATTTACAGACTGTGACAATAAAATATAAAATGGTTTATTTACAAACATATCTATAAGATATATATATGTATATATAATGATGGAACAGCTGAAAGTACTATTTCCGTTGTCTATGAAATTTAACGAGAAGTCACGTGAGCCGTAGTGAAGATTGTGACATTATCGGTTCACAAAGCAAATATATACATATTTGATATATGGGGATGAAGATGAAATACAATGATATAACCTCAGAAATTGGGATATCCTTGACTTATATTATGATATTATGACCTGCTGTCGTATCATTGGATATCACATGATGTATTATGTAGTATGCTATCCTACTTTAGGTTAAGAGAGTAGTAGTTGTAGATTCCCCTCTGGCTGAATTCCACAGGCCACACGTCTTCGTGATGGTTCTTGGACTTGTACTTGTTCAAGTTGTAGTAGCCAATGGAGCAGTTGATTTTCCGTGAAGCAAACTTCAAGAAATCCGGTTTCTTCACCACTGTAGAGATCTTGCTTCCCGTTTCCAAGTCGTAGTAGACCAAGTTAGACTGCGCTGAAACCGAGAGTTTTCTGCCGTTCATGATAGACCGGTACTCGGATTCGGTTTCGTCTAATTTGTAAACCCAGGACCTTCTCCCTTCGTTGTCGTAGAACTTCCATACCTGTGGAGTTTGGACCGATTCGGTGAAAGAGGTTTGGACTGGGGTGACTTTAATGAACTCGCCTTTACTAGTCAAGTCGTACAAGATCTTGTAGTCGAACTCTATGGCACGGAGTGATGAATTGAAGTTGGACTTCAAGATGTGGAGGAGGTTGAACCGTGTCAACTGTTTGATTCCCGTCAAGTCCAAGAACTTGACCTGTACGTTGTCCTTCATGTATTCCTGAATGTCGGCGACGTTTGCGGAGGAGTGGCTGATAGCGAGACTATCGAGGTTGGGGAATCTATGCTTGATGATGGAGAGGTGTTTGGAGCCAACGGGCATACCTCCTAGGTTAACATAACGGAGATATGATGCGTTCAAATGCTTAAGTGTATATAACAAGTAGACGTCTGTTAATGGACTGACTACGTTTGAGTCTATTTGGAGGTTGAGCCATTGGAGTGAGTTGTGCAGAACAGCCGGGTGGACCGTGATGAACTTGATGAGATCTCTGGTGGTTAACTTGGAGCATCTGGCCAACGACAAATGAGTAAGACGAATAGAAGTGGGCATGTAGTTGAGCAAAATCGTGGATGTAATCGATGTATGGTTGAGATCGAGTCTCTTCAAGTTGATTATATGTGGCAACACTTTGCTGAAGATCTCTGGAGTTAAATTTGAGCAATCGTGGAAAGACAATTTGGTGAGATTCGACAAATTTCTAGCTGGCTTGATGGAGACAGAACAGATGGTATAGTTATCATCGATAAGCATTCTGTCTTGTTCTGGAATTTCGCCTTCTGTATCTTCTTCTTCGTAAATGACGAGCTCCTGGAACGCTTTTACAAAGCTTTCACTACTGGCTCCACAGAAGTCGAGCGCTCTGATTTTGCCGAGCCTGTTGAAGAGATGGTTCAAGACGTTAACATCCATGTCGTCCTGAATATTTTCGCTGGCTAGGAACTCCATAAGATTGGGAGTTAGACTGAGAGCTTTAGAGATAGTTCTAGAAGTGACCATTTGGATTTCCTGGTTCATTCTCCCCGTACGGCCCAAGCCGATGGATGTGAACTGCTGGAAGTCCATAAACTCTACATACATGCCGATTTGGGGGCTCTTCTTGAGATTATGCAAGAACTTGTCGAAAGAGTGGGGCCTGTTGAAGATGGCGTACTTGTAGAGAAAGCATAGCGAAAGCTGGTGAAATTTTTTCAGCAAAAGAGGCACGGTCTGTGAGAATGTCTCGAGATTCAGATTGATGGAGTTGTATGAATGGTTGTCATAGTAGACGACCTCGATGATACGGTAAAGGATTTCGAGTGGAAGCGATAAAAGCGGCGAAAACAGCTCATTCGCAAAAGACTTCTGAGAGTTGTTCTGGACGTCTGTTATGTCTGAGTCTATAGACAGTGCCGGCGAAAGGGGCTCGTGGATATGCTCACTAGTGACTTCAACATCTACATGGATCTCGCTATTGTCTACTACGATGTTGTCTTCGTTTTCCGACACTGTGGAGTCGCTACTAGTTATGGGAGAAAGGAAAAACTGGGATGGGTACTGGTGCACTCCGGAACGGTCGTCTGGAGGAGATGTGATGGGCACTAAGGTGGTGAACTCAGCCGAGTCGTCGGGGATAGCGAGCGATGCATCGTTCTCGGGCGCCAACTCTGACGACGGGAAGTACGACGCTCTTCGTTTCTTGATCTTGGGCAGATTGGCAAGATAGGAATCATGGCTGAGATGCGAATGGGACGACAGATGGGGATGCAGATAGTGTTGACCCATTAAGAGAGAATACAGCTTGAGAGTAGGGCTGGGGTTATTGGAAGGACTGGAGATGATGTTGGGAGTGGGTTGGTGCTTGGGGTTGATTTCAGTGATGGAAGAACATTGGTAACAGGCATTGTCAGGGTAGAGATCCGTGATCATTTATATGGTGTGCAGGTATGGGGAAGCTTATAGTGTAAGGTGTATAGGAGTAGTTCTATGTGGAAAATAGTGACGCTAGAAATGGTCTAACATATATGAAACAAAGATGTAGGCGATATATTTAAAAAGTGTTAGTGGCTAATAGAAATGTGGTATCAGCGTACAATACTGTAGATGCTGGAATAACAGAAAAATTTAAACAAGACGAACACAGCTCTATATATCCACTCTGCTTCTCTTGCCATTTTCGTCGCAGCCATTCTGCGAAGTCAAAAATGCCTTTTTTCGCGCTCGGATTTATTCATTTTTCTATTAATGCACTTTATTTGTCGATTTATTCTCAAGCGAAAAAGCATTTTAGCCGCTGTAATTCTGTAGAATCATAAGAGAAGTTACATACAAAGCACATATGTTCAGATGCAAAACACTTGAGAACACTTTCAACCTACAAAAATTCACACACAATTCATAAAATTGAAATGTCATATAAAACCTTTGAGCGACGCCCCTCTGGCACTCCGCTTAGAGGTGTTCCCCGAGCCACCACCACTCTAACCTGTCCCGCAGCTTTTGTGCACTCGGCTCCACAATGCCTCTCCGAAAGTCGGACCTGGTTCTGAAACTTCGCCGTTTCATCTGTTGCTGCTCTGAAGCATTTATACATTGCTGTCTATTACCTCGAGACTCTCCGTTCTTATCCACCCACTCGGGTTCCTCGCAATCGAGATCTGGCATCTTATCTCGAATTCTTATCGTAGCCCTTCAGCTCGGATGTCCTTCTCAGCTATCTTTCTCGGATCCGACCTCTGCCGACATTACCTTTTTTGAACTCCACGTCCTCTCTAAGACTCTACAATAGCCTCCCAATTTCCCCATCCACAGACTAAATCTCCTGTTTCTACATCGCTTCATGGTACAATAATTCTTGTGTTTGCTGTCACGTGCATCAGAAATGCCGTTAGGTTTTGCTCAAATAGTCATTTTGAACTAGATTTTCATGGTAGCGCGCGTGTGACATGAAAAATTGTGGGGAGAGCCAGCAGGATAAATGGTACCCATGGTTGTTACGCTTCAAATCTGACGTTGTGGTCTCTTTACTCCTATAAGACGATTCTAGTTCATTTTTATTTCGTGATACTAATTCCACCTATTCTTGTAGCACTTGCTTGCGTAACTAACTTCAAGACATATCTTCTAATTGATTAGTATTATCTCGTATCAATAATGAAGTATAGTGATCTAGAATATTTACTAAATCACTATGTTTCTGTTCGAATTCTTGGATGTTCGTGGAATTCATAGTTTTAATTTAACCGTGAAGCTGTAGCAGCAACTTTTCTGATTGACAAGTTTAATTTTACTTTTAAGTTTACATTCTTATATGTCAATTAAATGTGCTGGTATAATACATGATGTTCCCCATTGGTCCTTATACCAATATAGTAGTGCTTCGTTATATGTACAAAGTAAGTAACAAGACTTCAATTCTAAATCCGTTTTTGTAAGCCTGTTCCTGTGTATAAAATTTAAGTGGAACCAAATTTGCACCCAAATGCTGAAAAGTATGCCGCACATCCCTGACACTATTCAGGACATTATGAACCAGTATATTGGTTGATTAACAATTATATAATGAATTTGGTCTTTGTGTATCCAGAGCCTTTTCCATTTTAATTGTGGTGGCTATATCGACATAAACGGCTGCCTTAAACAATGTAAACTCAAAATCGATATGTACACCTTCTTATAGAAGTACTCCAGTACTCCTATAAGATAACATTCCTAATCAAAGACGACAATGTATACTGTGTCGGCAAATAACAATTAAAAATAAACAAGCTGCACCTCTCTCCAGTGTTTTGATTCAATTGTAGACATTGCACTTCACATTTCTATATTTTATATTCATGCAAAATTTAATATGTATGTATATCAATATATACAATCATTAGACACCATTCAAGTTCAGACTCAAGTATAAACACAAGTCCAGTATAACGTCTACTTGAAAATCCTGTAAATTGCAAGGAAATGTATCTTTCCAGCATTTTTTGGCCGTCGTATCAATATTCTGTGGAAACAAATTTCGCATCCATTTAAATTTCCTGGCGCTAATCATAAATGCCAACTTTTCAAAATGTTTTCTTCTTATCCGAGTCATTCGTCTAGGCTATAAAATAAGCACAGGTTCACATTTTAGATAGTCAATAGTGTCCATAGACAGCAGCATCTGACTACCACGAGTTTGTCTGTAATTCTGATCAGATTAAGAAGTAGATTCCTATTCATCCTAAAGAGAGATCTCTTCAGAAAGGAAAGTATTCCTAAAATTGCCCTATAGAACTGAGACCGACCTAGGTAAGACTTGAAGTCATCCTTAATTATTACCCTCAGAGACCCAAGTAAATCCATTCATTGTCAAGCTTATCCCCATACAGCAGCATTTGCCAGCCAAGTCTCCCAAATTCATCTGAAAACCAAACTATTATGGACAAAGAATCGTTCCACAAATAGAATTTAGTTTCAGTGATGGTTATAACTAGAGGACTGTCACTCTTGGAAGAAGTGCCCCCACAGATTAATTAATTCAGGAAGGAGCTCTATTTTCTAGTGAAAAGTCATAAGCAACTGGTGGTTCTTTTGGCGTTAAACTGGTTATGCGGATAGCCTTCCTGTCTTTCACAGTTCTGTTAACTTTCAAAGATACTGGACCACTAATAACACCTGGAGGTAGCTGGATACTCAAAGGGGATGAGTATTTCGAAGAGATAAGGTACGTCTATTCTTCAGGTGTTCATGAGGGATTATCAGCCTTGGATGAGGATCAATGTTGGAAATGAGCTGTGACTAGGATATACGCAAGTTTGTCATTTGACATTCACTTCACGCTAGCATACTCATGTTCTATTTGGTTGTTGCGATCTGGTCTATATACACTTGATGTTCGAGGTCTTCTTTAAAGGTCTGTTGTTGCTTCTCTATTTTTTCCAAGTCCAATTGACTATTAGTCCAAAAATACGTGGTCCGATGCGTATTTCCATGAAGATTATAGTATTGTAGGGTATATAGTGTTTTTGGGGGCTCTATCCAAACTGAGATGGACCTTACTTCTCTCCACTGAGGGGGATGCGAAGGGAAGTCCTACTGCTAGGATGGAGTGAATTTGGTGGGTCCCTACGGTCAGCCCATTGGCTGATTCAAGTCCACCCTAAACGACGGCGAAGCACGGCTTGGCCGATATGGATCTTAAAATATCTTCGCACGAAGTTCGGTAGCAAGGTAGCGCTGCTTTACCAAAACCTCTTTAATTCATAAATTGTCCAAGAAATAGGCAATATAATGACTCTGCTATACCTTTAGAGCTATATATTTACATTTGAGTTCTATTGATAGCGTTTAAATGATTGATTTGGGGTAGAAATGGAGATTCTGTTCAGTCCATAGTTAAAAACCAGTAAATTCAAAATGGACAAAAATACAGGATGCAAAGATGCTTTCATCAAGTGCCATGGTATCATAGTAAGCTATCAGATATTGTTGTCTTAAACAAGAATAATATATCCCAGACTTGACCAAACAAGAAATGAACTATTTTGTATACAGCCCATATTAACAGTCAAAGCCCCTACAATTTGGCCACATGGTTGTTCAGTTAATACGAAAGTTGATGAAATTCTTTCATTATACTCATCAATGATCAATTTAGTATTCTTAAGTGTGTATGGTTGGTGATCCCACTCACATTTACGATTCAAGGCTCTTAGAAAGTAGATTTGAATCGATTAATGGTATTGGTAGTGGTCGAAATTGTGAAAACTTGTTATTTTGTTTTCCTTTTTATTCCAAATTGAAGCTCTAAATTAATATTGGATTTGATGCTCTTGCTGAACGACTTAAAAGTAATGAAATGAATACTTTAAGTAGAAGAATTAGTTTAATGATCAATCCTGGATCTTTGTTTACAATATATGCACACTAATCTCCAATAATAAATCTAATGCAACATTCGTTGCGCCATGTGCAGCACCACGCAGACATCCGTTCACCCCAGAAATTTGAGTCATTTTGCTATGAAGTTATAAATGTCGATGGTGCAGCTAAAATATCTTAGACAATTGCAAGTTTTTTGTATTGGAATTCATAAAAATTGACGGGAAATGTCTCAGGTTCCATTTTCAAACGACTCCGATGATGCCGAATCACTTCTTGAGTTTGAAAGATTGGAATCGACGCTTCCTCCAGCCTTGAAAAGGTCAGCCTCTTCACTCTTTGAAGCCATTCAGCTGCAGAATCCTTCAGGACATTCGCTGGTTTCTTCTCCTCAGCCAAACCGGGAAAACCACTTCAATTCTTCCTGGATAAACACAGGAAATCCATCTCCGAGAACTCCTTCTCAGCATGCCGTGTTTCAGCGGAACAATCCGCAGTTGAGAAATGCTCTTCTTTCCAAGCTTTCCCATTCGGAAAACGGTCGTGAATCTTCTCCAATTCCCGTTCCAAGGCCCAAATTCAACGAAGATATTGTAAAGCCCGCCATGAACACTAAACAGTCCTCTACCGGTGTTTTGTGGGTAACTGAAAGAGCCACTGAATATGGGTTCGATGCCGAAGATCAAACTGATTGGGCCAATTTGGGCCAAGGTGCTCCAGAACATGGAGATACTGTCCCAGGCTCGTTCATAAGACCCAAAACGATTCCAGTTCCGGACTATTCTAAGGAATATGCTCCTACTGCTGGTATCAAGAAATTGAGAGAAGCTGTTGCCAACTACTATAACGAAACATATCGTCAGAACAAGCCGAGCAAATATACCTACAAGAACGTGTGTATTGTCCCTGGAGGAAGGGCCGGACTTACAAGAATTGCTTCTATCATCAGTGACTGCTACTTGAGTTTCTTCTTGCCAGACTATACTGCCTATGCTGAAATGTTGTCATTGTTCAAGAACTTTTCCCCTATACCAGTGCCATTGGATGAAGCAGACAACTACGAAATGCATTTGGAGATGATCAAAAACGAATTGAAACGTGGTGTTAGTGCTTTATTGACTTCTAACCCAAGAAATCCTACAGGAAGATGTATGTCACCGCTACACTTGAAGCAATTGCACGAATTGTGTCGTGAAAAGTGTTTACTTATCATGGACGAATTCTACTCGCATTACTATTATGATGATGGTTGTACTGGGTCATCAATTTCCTCGGCTCAGTTTGTGGATGATATCAATCAGGACCCTGTACTCATTCTTAATGGGTTGACAAAGGCGTTCAGATTGCCGGGATGGAGAATCTGTTGGATCTTGGGCCCAGAAGAGTATATCAGTGCCTTGAGCAGTGCCGGTTCTTTCTTGGATGGAGGAACAAATGCTCCATTCCAATTTACTGCTGTTGACTTCTTGGAACCATTGAAGGTGAAAGCAGAAATGAAGGCACTTCAAATCCACTTCAAGATGAAACGCGACTACATCATTAACAGACTCTCGAAGATGGGATTCTCATTCACTGAAAAGAATATCCCTAACTCTACCTTCTATTTGTGGTTGAATTTGTCCCATCTTCCAGGGAAATTGAGTAACTGCCTTGGATTTTTCCACGAGTGTCTTCATGAGAAGGTGATTGTTGTTCCGGGCTTTTTCTTCTTGATAAATCCACAGAACTTGTCTCGTTTGGAAGATGTTATCTGGTATAACTACGTAAGATTGAGTTATGGCCCCGAGTTCAACCTGTTGGTGTTGGGGATGGACGGAATAGAAAGAATATTGCATCGTTTTGGCTGTCTTCCTTACGATCCAACCCAATAGTCGTTTGTTATTTATTGTTTTTGTTTTATTTATGTATAATTGTTGTTTTTTATTTGCTCTTTTATCTAATTTGGAATGAGAAAGCATCATAAGAAGTAAATTTTATGGAAAATATAACTCTGAATATGTAGCAACCAGGAGGATGACGTCAGCTAAGAAATGTATCCTTACTAACTGTAGTATTGCTACAATGCGTGATATGCTTCATTGATATAGCTCCTATAGGGCACTTTGTTCTCACCTCTAAATTCAGAAAACACAAGATTTTCAAACCAACACATTTGTTCACGTTTAGACTTCCATAATTACCTAGTAAATACCAAGTCCATACCATACAATATCTATGAACCCAGTTGCAGCCGCTTCGATAAGCGTTGGTTGCAACATCACGTGCAGACCCCGTGCAATACGGATAGTTTGAGCGATTGAGATTTACCCCATATCCTTTTCTTTTCTTTTCTCTGATTTTGATATCACATCTTCTTTTCTTTAAATCTATAAACTACTACGTATTTTGAGTTGAAACTGCATATCGTTTGATATTTATTTGTTTCGATCACGATTGAGATCTAGCATTACTTCTACTAATTCAAGAGATTTGTGATTTGAGACTTGATTACAAGCAGGTTCAAATTCAGATTCAGATTCAGATTCGGATTCAGTCGAGATTTGATTAAACCTTCATTTAATCTGATTTCTATTTGATTTGATATCCAAGGATTTGATATGAATAGTTCCACAGAAGCTCTCATATCTATAACAGTCGCTGTGGATACGACTCTATCGCAGGTTTTACTGTCTTCTTTGACTATTCCAACTGCTCCGCCAGTTTCGACTCTATTTTTTGAGTCCATCTGGTACTCCTTCTGGTGGTTATGGCTGATGGTAGTTTTCAAGTTCATGAATATAATATTGCTTTATATTCCCGGCAAGATAATGAACGTGCTTTCAATCAACTTCGAGATCACGTTGAACCTTCTGTCCATTCTTCTCGCACTACTGGCTATCATCACGGTCTGTTTTCTTGTAGTAAGGTACAAATATCTCACTGGCTATTCCAAAGATACAAGCGACCGCAAAACAAAAGGTAAAGTCAACCCATCAGCATCTAACATTAACTTGAAGAACCAGAGCCTAGACTATGTAGACCAGAAGAAGGGGCACCGTAAAACGACGAACTACTTGGATGAGTTTCTCTCGGCGATCAAGGTTTTCGGCTACTTGGAAAAGTCTGTCTTTCATGAGTTAACCAAAAATATGACCACTCAGAAGTTGTCACACGACGAGATCCTTTATCTTGACGAAAAGCTCGGATTCTCTATCGTTGTAGAAGGTGTAATGCAGGTTTATACTAGAATTACCGAGAACTCCAGCGTAAATGGCGGCTTTGACCCAGACGACGACAACGAGCTCAACTACGAAAAGGACGATGTTCTCATCATCGGGAATCAACGCTACCAGTTACTAAACGAAGTCAAAAGCGGTGCTCCTTTGAGTTCTTTGGTAAGTGTTCTAGACTTGTTGAAACCAGTAGATACTGAATATTCAACAACAGACATGCTTCATTCATTTAACATCTCTGACGACGACAACATCTCCAAAATTCCAGAGATCTCACCTATGTCTCCACCATTTCAAGGAATTCATACAAGTGCCAAAGAGGATTTTGAACCTCCTTCTCCCATCATCAGACCTTCTAAAACCAAACAGATATATCCAGAAATAGTCACCAGACCCAAAAGTCGGCCACACAAACAACATAGCGGCCCTCACCTTCATCATGTTCACCATTCAGGTGCTACGATTGCAATCATACCGTATCTGGCTTTTCAGAGAGTTCAATCCAAATATCCCAAGGCCACTTCTCATATTGTCACCATGGTTCTAGCCAGATTGTACAAGGTAACATTCAACACCATTCACGATTACTTGGGTTTAACCAAAGAGATTATGGAAAGTGAAGTAAAATTGAACAATACAAGCAGCACTAGGGGTGCCAACTTGCCAGGATACTTATTTGACGGTCTTCTTGAAAAGATATATGCAGCCAATGGAATTAATGAAGCAACACTTTCCAGAAAACCAGACTTTCAAAGAGCGCTGTCTGTAAATCTCAGCAAACAGAAGACTTCTTTGTGCGATGCTAAGTCATCCAGGTATGTTCTTCTAGATTCCAGATTGAAATCGACTCACCCAGGCGACTTGTTATCGTCTGTGCCGTTATCTAGAAGATCAGACTACTACCAGACACATAGTCATCCGCTTTCTGCCGACGATCCTTCAGCCAGGTCAGCGTTTCCAAGTTCAAAAACATTGTCATCGCTTTCTTCACCAACTTCCAATTTAAAAAGAGCTAGTTCTAACGTTAAATTTGAGAATATCCGTGACAGATCATTTTCTGATGACCGTGAAGAAACGGAAGAAACTTCGCTTAGAATAGCCGTTGTTGAAAGCATCTTCAAAGTTTTGGGTATCAGCGAAAAGAACACAGCATTGAAGAATCTTTCCAGCTTCAATTCAGGAAGGTCTTCTGTTTCATCTTCGATTGTTGGCTTATCCAATATTATGAGTGCTGAAGAAAAAGTCGATACAAATACAGCACGAGTAAGATTTGATTCGTATAACGGCTTCTCTTCCACAGCCACTTCGATTAGCAGAAGCTCTACACCCATCAAATTTTACAATACAATTAATCAAAACCAATTGCACGGTAATCATATGAGTGACTCTGTTAGTGGCATCAATATCTCAACATTAAGCAGACAACCTCAAGCTAACCGCAACTCTTCTCCAATAGACTTTAACTTCGGCAACGTCAAGAGTGACTTTGCCAAATGTTTGGAAATCAAATCATATGGTCCAAATACAACTATTGTAGAACAGGGATCATTTAATTCTGGTTTGTATTACGTCATTGACGGGTCATTGGATGTGTTATACCACCCAAGTAATCATGGTGAGCCCAGTGAAAATCGTGAAGACAATTTGAAAAAGCTCTACTCTGTAAAGAGTGGAGGTGTAGCTGGCTATTTATCGTCCGTTGTAGGCTTTAGATCATTGGTGACAATCAGAACTTCAAAGAAAAGTGGAGTTATTGTTGCACACATTTCCAAGTCAGACTACTCAAAGCTAATGGATAAGTACTACTTCTTGCAGTTGCCGGTGGCTACCAAGTTGAAGAAGTTGTTATCTCCACAGATACTAACCATTGACTATGCCTTAGAATGGTGTCATATTCCTGCTGGAGGTGTCTTGTGCTCACAGGGGGATTTGGCCAATGGATTCCATATAGTACTCAGTGGCAGATTCAGAGTGGTCAGAAACAAAGGTGAAACTTATCAAGGCAACACGTCAGATGATGATATTCTTGGATATTCATATACCAATATGTATTATAGTCATAGCAGTGACATAAATAACGAAGACCTTGAGGTTTTGGGAGAATATGGCCATGGTGAATCTATTGGAGAAGTTGAGGTATTGACGGCTTCTAGAAGGACCAATTCATTGATTGCCGTTAGAGATTCAGAGACAGCCAGAATTCCCAGAACACTTTTTGAGATGCTTTCGTTGCTGAATCCTTCTATTATGGTCAAGGTTTCCAGAATTGTAGCCAGCAAAGTAGTTTATAAGGATGTGCTTGAGCAATCGTCTCGCAATTCAACGCTCATTCCATCTTCTACGGCGTCTCATATCTCCAATGACTACAAAACAATTACAATATTGCCTACTGTGAGTGGTCTACCTGTCAGAGAGTTTGCAGATAAGTTGGTATCGGCATTGAAAGCGATTGGTAGGAATGTCATTGCTTTGGATCAGGCTTCAACATTGACCCACCTTGGTAGGCATGCCTTTGACGAGCGTTTGGCACAGTTGAAATTGTCTGGTTACTTTGCCTACTTAGAAGAAGAGTACGAAACCATCGTCTATATATGTGATACGCCCTTGAAGTCAAACTGGACTTCCACCTGTATTTCTCAAGGAGACTGTATCTTGCTACTTGCCGATGCAGAGGATGATATAGTAGCCACTGGTATTGGAGATTACGAACGTTTGCTTATTAACTTGAAAACGATGGCTAGGACCGATTTGTGCTTGCTTCATCCAGAAAAATACGTAGAGCCTGGTTCCACAAGTATCTGGTTGAAAAATCGTATTTGGGTCCAGGGCCACCATCATATTGAGATGGAAATCATCCGTAAAAAACACGAAAATTCTGTGAAAAAGAGACCAAATATCATAAGCGAATTAGCGGCTAAGATAGGGAGCAAGACAAATCCCAGTATCAAGTCTACTCTTAAGGATGTAAGACTTAAGGCGATTTCCTCCTTTGTAAAGTTGAACACTGGTTTTGCTCATTCCGATAGGTATAAGGCTGTACAACCACATAAAAACGATTTTCTTCGTTTGGCTAGAATTCTCTCGAATGAAGCTGTAGGGTTGGTTCTTGGAGGCGGTGGATCTCGTGGAATCTCGCATGTTGGTATAGTTACAGCATTAGAAAGACACGGAATCCCTGTGGACTTGATAGGAGGAACTTCTATAGGTTCACTTGTAGGTGGGCTCTATGCCAAAGACTACAACATAGTATCAATTTATGGTAGAGCTAAAAAGTTTGCCAAAAGAGTTGCTTCGTTGTGGAGGTCTGTCTTCGATTTGACATATCCGGTTACGTCATACATCACTGGGTACGAGTTCAATAGAGGGATTTGGAAGATCTTTGGGTTTACAGAAATTGAAGACTTCTGGATCAGATATTTTTGTAACACTACTAATATCACTAATTCTACAATGGATATTCATGAAAGTGGATACCTGTGGAGATTCATTAGAGCCTCGATGTCATTAGCGGGTCTTTTACCTCCAATTGCCTTTCAAGGTTGTATGCTATTGGATGGTGGTTACTTGGATAACTTGCCTGTCAGCGAGATGAAGAAGAAAGGTGCCAAATACATCATTGCAGTCGATGTTGGTTCTGCTGACGACAGAACACCCATGAATTATGGTGATACATTATCAGGTTTTTGGGTGTTATTCAATCGTTGGAACCCGTTTTCTAGACATCCTAATGTTCCCAACATGATGGATATCCAAATGAGATTGGCCTATGTAGCCAGTGTCAACGCATTAGAGGTAGCCAAAAAGACCAACGGGGTGATTTACTTGAGACCTCCTATTGATAACTACGCCACTTTGGATTTCGCCAAGTTTGACGAGATTTACCATGTAGGTTTAAATTACGCAGACAAGCTCTTTTCTAGCTGGTCTAAGAATGGAAAGCTTCCAGCGATAGCAGGCATGGTGGATAAGGCGAAGATCAAAAATGGTGATGACAAGAAGGTGTTGTACAGGCGGAACTCTATCTGAAGACATTTTCATTCTATATGTATATATATGTTATTTATTTGGCATACGACGTTCGCAATTGTCAGATTTGACAAATTCTATTTTTGCAATCATTTAGTTTGTATTTTTTAGTTTTGCAGCTCGATGCACATCATTTCCTCATCGGGAAGCCAACATCGAAAATAGAATTTTCTGTTACTTTTTAGTTGCAGCTCTCGATCACAACAAAACATACACTTTGAAGGTTGATGGTGATACACTTGATGTCGGATGTGCAATTCAGACATCTTAAAAGTGCAATTACTTACCTTAGAGGTTTGCGAAGTTTTCATTCTTCTGGAGGTCTTTTCAGTTCAAATTCAACAGGATATTTGCGAAGAAGCACTACAAAGTTCAGAAAACAAAGATCAGACAAAAATACACACGAAGAAGTAAAAAGAGCATCTCCTAGGTTGTTGAAATACGATCCGAATGCCCAAATTGCAGATTTCACTACTTTTGGAGTGTTTCCATTCTTGCAGAAGAAATTGAACGATTATCTTTTACCCGAAACTCAGAAGACAAATGCAATCCCCGATTTCAATGCTTCGCCTACTCCAGACCAAAAAAAAATCCTTTCTGTTCTCAAGAGTGGCCACAATTTGCTAATTAACGGTGGGTTTCAAACAGGCAAATCTATTGCCATGTTGACGTATTGTATCGAACAGGCGCTCTCAACCACACCAGCATTTGAAGTTCATCATAGACCAGACAGAGTTCAGAGTTTGATTATCGTCCCAACAGACGAACTAGTAGACAGATACGCTACGTATGCAAGAAATCTTCTAAAGGATATCCCACCTAATTGCTGCCCAAAGCGTTTGGTTGCCTCTTCTAGCAGCCAAAGAAAAGTCACCTACACGCTTGAAAGAGGTCCTTTGAATCTTGCGTTTCTCTCCAACGACAGCAAACATCAATTTTATACTACTGATGTAGACACTTTCAATGTTGGAGTTCCAAATATTGTAGTTACTACAGCTGCCCTGTTGGAAAAAGCCATTCAGGGCCAATTATGTTTGGAAGCAAGCACTCTTCAAGATCTCAAATTTGTTGGTGTTGACGAACTTGATGTCTTTCTCCTGGCATCCAGAATCGGCGAGTGGGATGTCGTAGTTCAAGAAGGGAAGAAAAAGAAATATGTTAACAAAATCGAGAGGATGATTCAGAAGTTGAAGTCGGAGCTGATATCGCTCTATTCAGATAGTCTCACAATCGATCTTGAACGAGCTGAAAAGAAGCATTTCTTCAAGTCTTCATCTGAATCTTCTTTTAACTATTCAGAAATAGTCATAAACAACAGAATTGGCGACGTAAAAAGCTTCATTGATGACGAATTTAAAGGTCCCTCGAAGCCAGATTTGTCGTTACTCAGAAAGCTTAACAAATTGAAAAGAAGGAACTTTTACAAACCAATCCAGTACTGTTTCCTCAACAGTGCCAAATCAAATCAAATATACTATTGGGGTAATATTCCCGCACTATCAAAGGGTAACGACAATAATAACATTTTGATCTCATTCGTAGATAAAGTTTTAAAGCTTGCGAATTCGCAGAAAAAGTGGAAGGAAAATGAGCGGCGTCTATTTCAAGTGGAAAACTTCAGCATCCCTAACAATCTCATTTTGGACAATTCTGGCAAGACAGTCATCGGAGGAGGTGTGGATGCTTATATCTTGAATTATTCTTCCAAGTCTGAAGTTACGGATGTACAACTTGTGAATAAAGTTCGTGATGAATTCTCAAGTGGAGATTGGAAAAACTTTGAGAAAACATATCTAAGACTGAGGTTGGAACAGGTTTCAATTTTAAATAAAGACAATTACGTTGCACTTGTCTATGAGATACTTAATAAAGCTGCGAAGTTGGGTATAATGAATCCCTTCCTTGTTATTATACCCGAAGGAGTAGACAGTTCATTAGTTGCTGATAGTTTGGAACAATTAAAAAATCTTGGAAAATTCTGCATTTTATCAAATTGGCCAACAAGTGAGGAGTCTCATATCATAGCCCATCCTTCTCAGCTTTTGGGTAACACAATACCTCGTCTTTCCAATATCTTAGTTGTTGGAATTGAGAGTTTAATTCCGGAGTTTGCTTTCGGAAAGAAGACGTCATATACAAGTAAGGATAACATTCCTGGACTTATTGATCCAGTTTCCGACCTCTCCATTTTTTATCTTTCGAGGTTGCTTAGTTCTCCGTCTTCAGTCCCTAAGAATTTGATCTTTGCCACTAGCAGCTGGAACTTGGATCTACAAGACGTTGAAGTAAGAGACGATCTCGACAAACTCTCTCGCTTGGTGGCATTCAATGGACTTCTAAATCATGTCTCTATCAAGAAAATCTCAAGTAATTAGGAAATCCTTAACGGCTACAAGCTTGCACTACCAATAATTTCTCGCATGTATATACATCTGGTAGCTTTATAAATATACACCCAATAGTAAAACTTGTAATTCTGCTCTATCAGTTACATGGTTTGTGCTCGTAAAACGGATTGAACTATCTTTCCCCCATCCTGGTATTTCATCTCTGACTCTTCGGCAGATAACAAGCTGTGATAAAACTTAACAACCTTAGGATGGGTCATAATCCTGGCCTCGCTAAAATTAAGAACTTGCAACCCATTTCTTGATACAGCTCTGGATAGTGCTACGTACGACTGCCCATTTTCGAAAACCCTTCTCAAATCCACCTTCACCTTGGGTAATGTTTGACCCTGTGACTTATGAATGGAAAGAGACCAGGCAAGAATGAGAGGTAACTGAATTCGTGAAGCTATGACATTCTGATGTTCGTCTTCGACGGTCCATTGTTCGGGTTCTACCAAAATCGTTCGAGCATTGATTCCATCTGGTGACAAGAATCTGACCAAAGGATACTTTTTTCCTTTCGAACTTTCCGCTAGTTGTTGTGCCAAAGTTTCTTTCCTCTCCCTGTTTTCCTTCTCGACTTCCGATAGCTGTGACTGACTAAGAATGCTAGTCGTAGTCAATGCCTGTCCAGTACCTAGTAAGGCTCCTTCGAAGATATAATCGGAAAGGTCAGCGTCCAGTTCTGGATCTGGACTGTTAGCTTTTAGGTAAGTATCACGGTCCATAAAGTCAACAACCTGGCCCAAAGATCCATTGACCAAAGTATCGTCAAAATTCTTGATGCACATTACTTGAGCACCCTTCTTGAGAAATAAGTCCATAGGAGCAAGGAAATTAGAGAGTACGTTTTGTCTATGTTCAGGAGGTAAATCACCTCCATCTATAGCCTTGTAGAATTCGGAACTGCCTGGAATCTTGTTCAAACGAGAGTTGTTGGCTCTATCCACTTCGCTTCTAGTAGCGAACAACTCTGCGGGAACTATCCCTTCGGGGCAATGAAGAGGACGTTCTAATTTGTGGAACTCCTGAATCGTCCGCTCAGACACTCGGCCGTTTCTCATTTCATTCAACATCTCAATAAATAGTTGGTCACCTTTCTGACGGAAAACTTCACGAAGAATAATGGTCTCTTTAACACATTGTTGCCATGCAAAACATTCAAACGAGAAATACGGCTCAACCTTATCGTCGGATACCTTTTCTCCATCTACATATGGCTGTTTCACTACAGGAGGGAGCTGATAGAAATCACCACACACAATTAACTGTATACCGCCAAATGGAAGCTGGTTTCTTCGTATTCTTTTGGCTACTACATTTAGTGTGTCTAGGAAGTTTCCATCTATCATGGAGATCTCATCGATAATCAAAACCTTTGTGCTTTTCCACTTATCAAGAGCTCTTCTGTTTCTCCGCAATTTCTTCAAAAGATTGTCCAATTTATCCGTTCCCAAACCAAGACCAGCGAAACTATGAAGGGTTGTACCCCCAATATTACACGCTGCTAAACCAGTAGAAGCTGTTACAGCAATGCCAACACCGTGCTTGTTTCGCAATGCCTTGATGATAGAACGTAACAAAACAGACTTTCCTGTTCCAGCTGAACCGGTGTAGAATAACGAGACACCATTCAATGCTTGGTTCAATACGTACTGTTGTTCCGAAGAGAGCAACATTGGCTTCACATTCTTGATGAGATTTACAGATCCGTTAGCTACTTCAGTTAACGACGGTTTCTGAGTGGCTAATTGGATCGTGTGATATGAAGGAGGAATTGGTTTCGCCTTTCTGGAAACAGAGAGGTCCGAGTCTCCGTTAGAACCTCTGAAAGATGTTTGATGCATAGATGGGGCTGTGAAGTCCGACTTTTCAATATCTGAATCTTCTAATTTTGGTCTATTATCTAGAGTGGTTTCCTTTTTGTCTTGGAGATGTCTCTTTGTTTCTGGCTGGATTGAATCTGGATTGGGCCTTTTGAGCTGTGGCAGCTTCTGTGGTGAAGACCATAAGAGAAATTCCTCGTCATCATCACTGAATTGATACGAATCCTGTGATTCTGATTTTACTGGTCCAGAATTTACTATATCTCCAGGTTTGGATATATGAATGATTTTAGGGCTCGAATATCTCTGACTTGCTTCCTCAAACGACGAATTAAAATCGATTTCTTGAAGTGAAGCTATGATATTTGGATCTCGTTCAATATTCGCTTTGACTCTCAAAGCTGTGCTCAGATTTGTTCTGGATTCTCGTGGTTGGGTCATCCCTGAACGCGCCGTTGCAGAGGATGTCCTTCTGGAGCGGAGTTTTTCGGCCGAATAGGTCTTTCTAGAACGGGAGAATATAGGAGTGGTTGAATGGACGCTTCGGGTGCTGTGTGTGTTGATGGAGAGCCACCGTTTGATTAAGTAAGTTTGGATAGACGACTTGCCACGATACATAGAGAGCAATGTATCAGATGTAAAATAAATGAAAAACAACTAGCTATTCATCGATTAGTGTAGAAGGCTTCAAGTTAGATATCTTTTACAGAATATTATATACGTGATGATATATAGTGATAAGGACACTCTGGAGTGTATTTTATATTGTATAGTGGACTAATTGTAAGATCGTATTGCAATGGTATGCTATTCTGTATTGAAAGGAAAGTGGTATTAATCAAGAATTATTCTTCTGTTTATTTGTCTATACGCGTGAGAAAAATAGGCCTGTAGGCTTAACTATGGGAAAAATCCTGTAATATACACATGAAAATACTGACGAAATAGATAAATGTAGATATATAGATATGTATGTAAGAATATATATATATATATATATACAAGGACATAATAATCAGGGACATAATTGAATTATAAATAACATTATTGAGTTAGACGTATATTTGTATGTTTATATATTCGAATATAAATTATTATTAATCTTATCTAAATCTAAACTCTCTTTTTGCACCCAATTCTCCACGAAACCACTGCACTACTTCATTATAATATTTTTCCTATTGCTGCAGATTGGCTCCAATAGCCCAGCCTAAGCCAGAAACAAAGAGGTTAGATAACTTTTCGCTGGTTTTATTAGTCGTAGCCGTCGCATCACTGATCAATTCATTAGCCATATTTCCAAGGTTGTCTGTCATTTCAGAGAACGAACGAGCACCACCATGCTCCTCGAATTGTAATTCCTCCGCCACAGACTCACTAGTATAATGCTGTTCTATCTGGCTGTTCACTCTTTCCCATTGGCTCAAGATGATCTTGCTGTTGTCTGAAGTCAAGCTGTTGGGCTGAATAACCTGTATTGTTCTCAGCAAGATCTCTCTTTGCTTGCAGAGAATCTGGATTCGTTCTGCCTCATACGAATCATCATCGAACCACAATGGAGATACATACTTTCCAACTTGGTAGAATGTCAACCATATGTCGTTCAAGTTATTGTCCCTCTTCACATAGTTATCAAACAACTCCATACTCTGTGCATAGGCAAACTGGAAATCGTTAGAAACCAACGACGACTCAATGCATGCGGACTTCAACTTGTTGAAGTAGAAATTGTCAGACTCATGTGTACCATCTTCAAAGAACAACAACAAGTCGTTCAAAATCTTGTAGAGCTTTTCAAAAGCCAAGTACGACTTAGCATTCTGTTCCAAGATAATTGTTATCAAGTCAAGTGGGGTGGACTTTTCTCCCACGGTAAACTGACCCACATTTCTAAATTTATCTACCAACTGAAATGGTGTGAGAGGCTTCCCCTTCTCTAAAGAAAGCTTGAAGTTCTTGATGTTGAATATAGCCTTCAATAAATGCTTGATTCGAATGATTTGGTCCTTGTTCGCTGGCTCTAATTCCGGATCTGCAGAAATCGCGGCAAATAGATGGACACAATTGTTGGCTTCCTTGAATCTCCCGATCTTTTCGTTGAAACTCGACGAATTGTTGAACGAATCCCAGAACTTGTCAGAAATGAGAGTATAATAATTATTAACAGGTAATCTAAACTCTTGGGTCGAGTACAAATCCTGAACAACTTCATACAAGTTGGCAAAGAGCAATCTTTCAACGACGATTTCTTTGACCTTTGTCTTTTCAACGTCATTATCTTCTACAAATTTGCCATAGAATAGTTTGACAGAGTTTAACAAGCTGTTGTAGTTGCCAGGATTCACATTCGCTATGATTTTCCGCACTTCTTTACCCTTGTCGTCACTGGCTGAACTTGGACTCTTCAATTCTAAGTATCTTGCAATTGAAAGCTTATTTATGGGGTACAATGTCTGGCAAGTATCGATGATTTCGCTCAATGCTGCAATCGAACTGCCTGTAGGTTCAAATAATGGTCTCAAGGGATTACTCTCTGTCTTTAGGAATTCAATAAAAGAACCATAATTAGGAAGGTCAGACACTTGTATGTCAAATAAAGCTGCTTTCTTTTCTGTCCATAACATGGTCAATGTATCTTTGATTAAATCATATTTCTTTATGACCTCGCTGGTAAGTATTCGGTCTGAGTTCTCGTGGTAGAGTGCAAAGTAATAGCAACTCGCCAAAAAATACAGAATTACATCTTTGAAGTCATTGAAGCTAATACTGGGATATTCCATGATTTCCTTGAGAGCATTTTTCCAAATGTCGTACTTTCTAGATGCTGGCCACGAAATTGCAACTGTTTCTTCCAAAAAGAGCCATTTTACTAACGGTCCACAGTCATTATTGTTATAGTTAATTAAGGGTAAAATAACGTTCTTGAGCCAATTGGAAACCGATAACTTGTCACTATACGCGTCTTTATTCAAAGGATCAATCATTATGTTGAACTGGTCTGTGTAAGAGTCCAAACGTAGAAACTGGTCAAAGTTTACAGAGCCAGTATTGAGAGAGCCATAGTTGACCCAATAGTAACGGTACAGTTCTACAAGACCTTTAAACCAAGGCGAAAATGATGTACAACTATGGACTAGTTTGAAAAGTCCTGAAAATGCATGGATATCGTTGAAGTATTTCGCGACCTGTAAAGTCTTTGCCTGAATGAATTTCAATTCGATCGCTTCTGGAGAAGCAGATTCATTTACAGAAAAAAGGAGATTGAACGCCTGATTGTTGCAGTCAATATTGATATCGTAGGCAGTTTTTTTAAGTGATACATCGTTTGGCAAACCGGAATTGGTAGCATCAATAATCCAATTGGAGAATTCCTCTAGATCCATATCAAAATCTATGTCACATTCAACATCTCTAACAACAAAGACATTAAGCAATTCCGCTAGAAATTCCATGTCTTCGGAAGACGTCGAACTGTATACGAGTAAGACATTGACTATGTCCCTGAGACGGGTATAGTGTAAGTTTGGGTACTTTGCTATGGTTAGCTTGATCTTTTGGAATATGTCTAGGGTCGCACTTTGGCTAAGTCCAGAACCAAACCCAATCGTCAATGACAGAACAGCAGCTATATAGATTCGACTGTCCCAGATCTGTTGATTCTCGTCCATACTTTATATTTTAGAAGTGTATCAGGGTTTTGTGAGAACGAAACAGCTTGGTTGAAGATGTTCGTGGAGAATACAGAATTAAAGACATTTCCGTATGATTTGAGAAAGTCACGTGAATTGGTTGAAAAATTGAGGTTTTGACTATGAGCAAGCTTAATTGATTTAGTACCAAAGCACCAGCATTTGTCCTTTTAGAATTGTTTTTGTTATTTCAACTCATATCTATTTCTACTCTTTTTCCCGTCTATCAAAGATAACAGTTGAGAAATGTCGTTTGTGAATACGAAACAACAGCGACTCATAGAAGATTCGGTCACAAACCATGTCAAGTGCTACGACAAAATCACAGCCAACTACTTGAAGTTGAGACAGTCGATCTTTAAGTTGAACGCATCGATTTCCAAACAGTTGTCGGAGGAAAGCAGCATTGTTTCCAATGAAAACAAAATTGAGGTCTACCAGTTACGATTTGAACTCGACAGGGCCATAGAGGCATACACTTCCCATCTACAGGAGTTGGAAAGAAACCTTGCGATAGCGAAAGATATAAGAGCTCCATACAGAAGTGAGGCTAATAGCGAGTTCAATATGTTGCAAGAAAAGGAGCAGCAGTTATCAGAAGATATCAAGGATATCCAGGAAGTTCAAAAGCCTCGCTTGGACAAGATGATGCTGTTAATCAAAAGTTTTGATTCTAATAGTAAAAGTAATACTGCCAGGGCCATGAACCCTTATAGACTCCGAGACTTGGACAAGAATGAAAAGGTGACGGAAGTGGACTTGCGAAACTTGTTGTTGACCCGAGAAGAGATTGTAGCTCTTTTTGACGATGTCACTGTAACTTTGAATGATGAGAATGAAAACGAAGACCATTTCAGCTTGAAGGCCCAGGCCATCGAGCAATTGAACAATAACAAGATCTTTGAGAAGGTCGCTGACCTGAAATACTACTATAAATTGCATAGATCACAACTTCGTGACGTTTCGGCATCGATGACAGTAGACGACTACGACGTACTTATAAACACCACGATATCTGAAATATCAGCTTTTACGAAACAAGGAAATGAGAAGAAAGAGAATTGGAACAAAAATGCTCACAAGTTGGAGGCAATCAAGAAACTTTTAGATGATATGGATCAAGAAATGGTCTGATGATATGAAGATTTTTAGTTTTAACGGTCACTTTGGAGCTACAAAAGCTATACTATTTTCTATTTGGCATGTATTAAAGAATAATACTATTTAATGTACAATTATCATGGGTATGACCCATTCATGAATGCTCTATATTCGCAACACAGTCACGGAATCGAAGTGCCAGAATATCTGACTTCTCGTAGTCTATTTTCCTTTTTTTCAATTCTTCATTCAGAAGTAGGGCTGATCAAGATGACCGAGTCTCCTCTGACAAAAACCATCTCTGTTTTCTTGGCCACTGTCTCGTCGTTTCCAGGAGAGTAAATGAATTCTTCAGCTTCACTCAACACCATGTTGCAGTGGGAATCGTAGCCCTGAAGTCTTCCTTTCATTTCACGAGCTCCCCTCAATTTGACAAGTACGAACTCGTCCAACTGGAATCTGATCAAGTCTAATGGCTCCTGCTGTTGCAGTTCTGTTCTGATACTAGACATTATCTGTGTTTATTATTAGTTATATGTGTATTGTATTTTGCGCTATGATTGAACATTTCCATCTCTGACAATTTTCATTCCATGGATTGCCATGTCGCGAAGAAAATGAAAATGTCTTTGATCTGAAAATATGTATGGACAAATGTCGCACCACTATACCAAAAAATTTTCAGTTTTGAACCCAAGCTACGACAGTTGAAAATTGGGCTATCTACGTTTACAGAATTAGTCATGTCGTTGCGTGTATCTATGAGATCGTTCCTGTTGATGAGCCGTGTTTGTGCAAGAAGTGGCAGCAAGTTCTCGTTCGGCGACTTGAGCAAAGTCAAGTTGAGAGCTCCTATTATTCCTACCCACAAGAATTTTGATGTTTCACCAGATCACCCATTGTGGGCCTTCTTCCCAGAGGGAAACAACACTGAAACAGCTCTTCGCTCCGGTGACGAACTTGACATGAACTCACGCGAATGGACTTTTGCCGAATTACGTCGTAAATCGTTTGAAGACTTGCACAAGTTGTGGTACTTAACTTTGAAAGAAAGAAATATATTAGCCAGAGAAGTCAGATTGGCAGAGTCCTTGCGATACTCCAGAACACAACAGCACGATGCCCTAGATGAGAAGTTGGTCACTGTGCAAAAGAGAATCAAACAGGTCCTATTGGAAAGACAGGTAGCCCATGAGAGAGTACAGACATTCACACAACAGCAACAGCAGTACTTGACAGAGTTCGAGGAAAGATACCTCAATGCCAGCGAACACGAGATCGTGTCGTTCAACGAAAAGTTGGTCAGATTGCAATACGCTTTCTTTGGTATCGAACCACAGTTGCAGGATTACGATCTTGAAGACATCAATGTCAAGTTTGTAGAAGGTTTGTCTTTTGTAGCCAACTTGAAAGTCAAGAGATACTTGAAACAAAACGCAGCACAACAACAAGAATTAGAATTGCCCTTGAACGGCGTCGTTGAAGAACTTCCATTTTTGTTGCGTAACGTAACTGAAGCCATCGAAGAAGTTAAGGCTTTGAGACAATCTGGCGAGTTGGTGAAGTTAGACAAGATCGACGTGTTCCCATTCTTGAGACAGGCTCTTTCCAACGCCATCGAACAGGAGGAGTTGGACCAATAAGCTATACATAGTAACTATCATAATTGTACATATTAATCATAACTAGAAGTTTCAAATTTGTAAACAAGGTTATTCGGTTAAATGAAGCAGCAAATCGTCTAAAGGGAATACATAAGCTTATTGTTTATACTTGTACATGTGCATGTGCATATATGCAAAAGCAAAGTGAAGTATACAAATATTCTATTCAGATCTGCCAGTCTATTCATAGTAGAATTAGAATCGCAAACTACAAATCGAAGTCCGTTTCCATCAACAAGCCTTTCAATCTTTGTGAACTTGACAAACTATTAGCAACTTTGCAATTGCACGGAATATCAGCATATGAATACTACGGACGGCGATTTCATAATACAGCAAAGCCATAGTGATGTCAGATGTGCTGGGCATAGAAGCCAAGCATGCTTAGCCAGCTGTGTGTAAGTCAATCATGTCCAGGATTCAGCTTGTGCATACTAGGAGATAGAGGAAACCTATCAGCTTCCTCCTTCGAGAACAGAAAATAGAAATAGAATTGTTTGCCTCTTTTTCCTCGTCTTAACTAAGTTCGTCTTGTATGTCACATTTGTGATAGTTCGATATATCACATTCAGTCTTTGTAATTTAACACTAAAAATTTTTTGAGAGGCACTTGTTCTCTTCCAGTTTATTTGAAGAAGCAGAGATAAACGTAGCTCGTGGCACGGAATCTATACATGTACAAAGTCGAAACTAATGTAGCAAATGTCTCCAGAATCGATACTGTATTTTCCTGATAATATTCGCACCCGCCTTAACAAGAATCCGTTCACTTTAAATCTGCATTGGGGTACAAATTAAGGCGCCTAGAGAGTATTAGGCTGCTTAAACCACCTCACTATTGCTGAAGAATACACTTTCAGATTGAATATCTTCTAGCCCTCGTTCTACAGTTCTAACGATTTTCGACGGTTATGAAAATCAACTAATAAGGCAGCGAAAAGCAATGATTATGCATGATAAGTAGAGTCTTAACTTATGGTATGTAATCCTCTGTAAAGAAATTCTCCAGTATTTCAGGCGTATCGGTACACTTTTCCCTATACTTCATTGAAGGTTTATTGTCGAACACAGTACCATTATAAGGACTTTCAATGGAAAAAGAAGCAAATAATGCCTTAGTTTCATCCTTAAACAGTCATAGACAAGTATCACAAAGAAAAAATAATATGATTCTCGCAAAAGTTTTCCAAATTTCGAATTCTTGCGGGTACCCCCACGGTTGGTGATCCAATACAGCGAAAAAATGGGTACCCGCCGCCGGCGTACGTCATTCCATTTCATTGCGCAAAGTTGAAGGCTCTAACTAACGCCAGTGTGAGTGGGGCCGTAGAGGTAGTTCCCTATTTGATACAACATAATTGCATTCACAGTAATAGTATGGTATAATCGGTTCCAAAAAATTGCACATTAGCCCTCGGTTTTTTGCATGGTCCGAAAATATTGATCGAACGACCCCGGAAGAAATAATGTCGTAGCCATATTTATTCTGCATGTCGCTCTTTAGTTGTTGCATAATACAGCGAAGATGAATTGTGCATATACATAGTACATTTTCAATAATAGGCTAGATCTTGTAGGAGGCTGCTTCGAAGTATTGACGGACCACAAACAGACAAATTGATAGAGTTAGTGACGTTGTTAGAGGTTCCAATTTCACTCAATCTTTCTTTATTCAGCTGGGCACTACTGGGTGTACCCAGCGAAGGAAAAAGTTAAGGAGAAATCCCATAACTTTGAGAAAAGCACAGATAAAACAGAGTTGTACCTATGAGTCGTATTCAGCTTTTACGGTAATTTCTTTTGCATGAAAAGAGACTCAACTTAAAATTAGACCCTTATCACCAAAAACGCTACCCATGGACTTTGAATTTCATAATTTACACAGTGCTGTACCACCTTGCATTGACCTACAGTACAATAACGTCAGCTACAGGTTGTGGCTCTATTTTGAGGAACAAACGATTCTCAGCTGTTCGTCGGTAAATCCAAAGTACAGGTATAATTTGTTCTTCCTGCACATTGACGAACGAATTTTGGCATATTATCTCTCCAGTTATAAGAAGGCAGCAACAATCCAATTCGCAGCTGCATGCACATTTTTAAGGTTTGTGTCTGCAGAGAGAATGGAACACTCTTACTTCATTGGGCTTTCTCCAAATTGAACATACAACAGCCATTTCCAAATATTTCAATGATCGTCGTCATAGTAATTGTCATCACATCGGGTAATCATCCTTATTATATCCGGATGCTCACATTGAAGAGCTATTTTAGGAGTCTTTTTGCACGTTGGCTGCATAATTACTCTCAAATATTAATTATATTCCATAGGTTTTCGAACTAAGCCAAATACCATTGGTTGATAATTCAGTAAACAAAAATGTAGCATCAATGTTTGTGCTACTCTACGTGTTTAATATTTAATTGAGCGCCTGTACTGATAAGATACATAACTTTTAAATAAGATAAGCATTGCGATATATAGATTTAAATAGGAAGCCTAAATATTCTAAGCGTCATCAGCAATGTATTTCTATAAGGAAATTTTATCGGCACCTCGGACCCTGTGGATAATTTTACCCTCTGTGAGGGAAATAATAGTAGGCATTATAGAGACTTCGTCCTTAGCAATTTCACCAAATTCATCGACATCAACTTTAATTAACTTGATAGAAACGTACTCTTTGGACCATTCATCAAAAAAAGGAGCAATTAGTTTACATGGACCACACCACGTGGCGAAAAAGTCAACAATGAGCAACCGTCATGACTCAATGCATCGGTGAATTCATGTTAGCTGATAACGGCAACCAATGAATGTGAATGAAAGTGAAGATCTGAATTGATCTGAAGATGTTGAAAAAATTATGATATGCGTTGTCATAGATGTACTCATTGATCCTAGCTTGTAATTCGCGTCGTTTCACTTTGTTGTTAGCCTTGATCGTAAGGATCATATCCAATTCTTCACAGTAATCGACAGTGTAATCATATTTAACATTCACCTTCGGAAAGACATCGTTAATTAGCTCGTCGTCTTAAATCGGCTCTTATGTATCAAGCATTCTTACTAAGAAAGGAAAAGCTTGCGCTGTGTGATTTCCGTAACGTAATAAACCCATACGCTTTAAACCTGTCTCCCTGTTGACTGACCACACTCCATACATCCTAACGAAACAGATAATCGACTCGTTGAAATTGCCTTGATGTTAGAACAGCAAGACACAAGCTTACATCAAGGCAATTATGTAAACTGTAGAGAACATTTTCAATGTAGCCGGTGACTAAAAAAATATGTACCCACACTGCTAGAATCAAATGGACGTATATATTATTAATAGGACACGCGAAGTGTTTTGACAAGAAACAAGACTCGCCTTTTGAATTATGTCAAACTAACTGAATTTCAGGAATTTATATATTATTCTCAGTCGTCTGATGCTTAAAAAGTTGGCCGCACAAGAAGCTTTTCTGAAAGTCCAATTCTAAGCATTTCCGGTCGCTATTCCAAATAAAAAAATGAAAACACTGTACTTTTCAAATAGTGCATCTTATTTGTCTGGGATCGTGCAAATATAAATTTGGAGCGCGACATTGCTTCTTCCGAGGGCCATTCAATTAGAAGATCCGCACCATACAATATTCCGAGGGTTAAAGTGAAATTGCTTATTGTATCTAAAACTGGAATCAATGTTCGATTCAGATAAGTTGCCCGTGTTGAAAATTCTGAATTACTTGTCCAGCTTTATACAAAACAGCGTACTTTTGCATTGGTAGCAGACACCACTTCAAGAAGTTGTCTCCATTACTTCTAATAGACTTCGCAGGAAGTGACGAGACTCCAACGAATTAATTGACAGTTCAAAGTTCAGAAATACCATTCCTCATTGTTTTTGTTATGATACCATAAACATTATAAAGCAGTTTTTTTGAGCGCTTTTAGAACTGTGTTGTTTATGTTTGTGTCTTTGCAGTTGATGTTGACAGGAAATACGAGTTGCGGAAGAGAATTGATGTAGGTATAGTCGCTTGTGGGATAGCAATTGTAGCAGCGGGAGCAGCCTTGATTGTCCATGCTTGTTTTTTGGACAAGAATTTGGAGGCAATAAGTCTTCAATATTACTAGCAAATATCTGCTTAAGTATGCAAGCTTGCGTGGCGTGATAGACACAAATGACATTACCGAGACTCAAGCTAAGATCATAGAAATCAGCGACAATATATGGAAACTGAGCACTCCTGAATTTGAGCCATTTTCAGTTACTGAATTAATCAGGAATTATAACATAACTGATGTTGAAGTTAACAATGGGCTGATTATAATGATGAAATCAGTCTGCTTGAAAGAAGAGTAGATATGTGTCTTTTGGCTGCAATTGTTTGTGTAGGTGCGGCCCTCCTTGTTAAGGGTTGATTAATGTGAATTTCAGTTCCGAACATCTTTTTAATTTCCCTAAGTTTTACACTTACATTGTTGGTGTAAAAAATTCTATTTTCAAGCCTCGACTGAATTTTTCAAGAATGAATCTATCTTGCTTTTGGACAAGATTAGCGATATAGGCGAAGAATATAGGTATATCTCCGCGATAAAAATAAAGATACTACGAATAGGCAAAAAATTGGCCATCATTGTTAGCTAAATAATCAAATTGCATTTTAGGCTCAAATTTTAGTTGTTTGGTAATCAGGTAGTTATGTTATTGAACAATTCGTCAATCCAAGGGACAATATGTGAAATAGTACGACATATCAATATGCGACATTGAACAAAAAACATCAAATGCGACATTCTACTCACCAATAAGCGTTGAAGCTACTAAATTATACTCAACTCTTAATTAAAACCCAACCGCTACTACAAACACAACATAATGGGAGGAAGAATTCACGGGTTTCTCGGGGGTGTATTGCTCACCTCTGCTTTTGCATACTACACTGGAGAATATATCCGCAAAAATGAACAATTTGTGTCTCAGCAATTGAGATCGGCCAACACTATCATAGAGAATAAAATTCTCACTGATAGAGACTTGATCAGCGAGTCTGTGCCAAAGTCATCGCATTCTATCGTCACTCAACGTGTGAGTGTTGCGGAAACAGCTAAGGATATCTGGAATGACGAAATTATCAAGATGATCAATTGGGTGTATTCTATAAATTGGTACCAGGCTGGACTTACTGCCGATAAAAAGGTATTGGAGTTTGCCGATAAGATCGTAGCCTCGGTGTCAGAGAAAAAATAATTGTATAGTACTAATGAACAAGATAGATAAAATGGATATATGTAGTGAAGTGTAGTAAGATCTAGAGTTGGAGCAGTAAAGTTATATAATACTAAGACAAGTTTAGGTTCTTCATATATTAATGGACTCCTTTCAAAAATACATGATGCTTTGAATACAGAAGATTTGTTAGCATTATACTTCAGTATACTTATCATTATTGATCAATGCTCTACTTCTTTTTGTGGCTTTCATCATCTTCATCTACAACATCTGACTCAAGTTGTCTCTTCTCAAAATACTTGATTATATCTCGATAAACAATCCAATTAGCCAAAGGTGCAAAGATCAGGAAAAGAAAACTCACTAACACCTGGAATAATCCCCATGACCTGGGTAAGACTCCCAAGACAGAACAGCCCAACAACCAGCCAATGAAGTCCGTGGTTACAGTATCGTAACCCTTGCTGAGCTTGTCGATAATGAGCTCAGCACATTCTTCACCGGAAATTGGCGAGCTTGGACCTTCAATCGTTTTTGTTATCTCCGGCTTTGTCTTCTGCTCTTCAACAAATCCTTCAGACATAAAGTTGCCTGGAAACACACATGAAACTCTATAGTTATAAGGTCCCAATTCCTGACGAAGTACTATGGAAAGGGAATGGATCGCAGCCTTCATAGGAGCATACTGGGCATAACCAATGAACCCGTAGAAACTGGCTACGGATGAAAACAAAATGATATGTCTATGCTTATGTTTGTTGAAAGCAAGATCGGGATTGGCAGCCAAAACCTTTTTAAACCCGGTATGTACAACGCTTATGGCCGTGTTGTAGTTGGTAGTTATTCCGGACTGTATCTCAGCTCCAGTCAAATCGCTGAATAGTTTGGGAACTGAAGAACCAGCACAACAGAAAATGACGTCTGGATCCATGTGGTGAGAATCTACAATCTGATTCCAGAGCTCTACACATTGTTCGTAGTCGGAAACATCATAAGAAAAATACAGCAACGAAGCATTTTCTTTTTTTCCTACACTTTTCTCTATTCTCTCGATCTGCTGTTTGAGTTTGGAAGCCGTCCTAGCGACGAGAATACACGAACAGTCCCGTTCATAGAGCTTAAGTGCTAGGTCTGCACCAATTCCTTGCGAAGCACCTATTATTAAGGCAATTTTTCCGGACACGGGGAAATTAGAAGTACTGAACCACATGCTGGCAGATTTAAATTGGATAACAGAGTGGAGAATTGAACGTGAAAGATGATATTAACTAATTAATATAAAAATATGAAGTTGATCCTGATACTGAAAAAAATGTTGCGTGCAGGTAAAGATAACAGCATATAAGTGGTGTAAGAAACTTAAACACTCTTGAACTATGAAGTTTGTGTGTCGCTTACGTTCTTTTGCATTTTGCAAAGGTTTACGAAACACACCAATCATGTCACTGTTTCCTAATTCTGAAACCCCTCATAGGAAAATAGAATATCTGTGAACACTAAACATCTATCAGCAGTCAAATTCGATATATTCACGTGACCTATCGATGTACCACTGATAGTCAGGGTGTTGAACAAGAACACCAAGAAAGCAGGATTTATCTCATTAAATATTCCCAAATTCCAGTTTGTCTTTCGTCAATTATGTTCAATTACTTCCACTCTTACTCTTTTCTACTTCTCTTCTGAGTGTTAATTAAATGCTATGTACAATACATGAATGAACCATATTACTACTTGGCCGCAAAAGGCGAGGCTGGGATGTCTACCCGTTCCTTTTCGGGCCTAGGTTGTGTCTTGAACTTCTTGGAAGCTATCAAGGACCCAGAGAGGTCTCCCCCGTAGTATTCCAAGTTAACAGGCAAATTTTCCAAATTCTTCAATGCTTCTGGATCTGTTACTTGTTGTTTTTCTGGATCGTATTTGAAGAATTCGACTTTACAGGTTTCGACAGCAGCAGCAAAAGCTTCCTTTCCTTGGGGTCGGAACTTAGTTAACTTTTGCACATTCAACTGGGTGATGTCGTCGACTTTCAAGCCTTGTAATTCTAATCTGGCTACGATCTTAGCTGTGTACCAGAATTTGATTTCGTACTCGGAGTCTACCAACTCAATCACAGACATGGGCGCCTTGTCTTCGCCCAAACGAGGCTCTAACTTAATAATTCTGGTGAACCCGGATCTTCTTTGCTGGTATCTAGGAGCGAGTTCTTGTATGATTTTTGAGCCTACCTCGAACTTGTCGGGCGGCTGTAAGAAGTTCAATGCTCTATTTGCTACGATTTTGGAGTTTATCAGCAGTTCCTGGGCGATTTTATCATTTCTGTGGAGTGCATCAGCTAAAAACGTCTCCGCTTTGGCTTGTACTCGCTTCGCTTTGGTTCTGGTCGTCACTATGTATTCGTGACGGATCAAGTTTGCTGTCAAGTTCTTGTCCATCAGCTTCACGTGACGGGACACGTTGGCGTGGAACTTCTGGAGCGAAGGCATGTTGGTCTTCTTGAGTACTATTAGAGAGATGTAGGTTTTCCTGAATTAAATACTAGTAGGAAACTGAAAATTTTTGGAGGAACAAAAAAGTCGCGAAATGAAAAATGAGAATTACGACATGTTCTGATATGAGTCTGCGACATTTGTGCAATAAATATAGTAGACTTGAATTATACAAGTATACAGTATCACTCAATACAATTCACAAATACTCTTTATGTCAATTTATAAGTCATATTACACAATTTAAACTCATGTATACTTTTCCACACTATATAAGGCCTTCAGAAGTTTATAGGCTTGTCGAAAGTAGACAAGGCAGCTTCCTTTAAGGCTTCAGACAAGGTTGGGTGGGCATGGCATGTTCTGGCGATGTCTTCAGTAGAGGCACCATATTCTAAGGCCAAACCGGCTTCAGCAATCATTTCTCCGGCGTTTGGACCAACTATGTGAACACCCAATACTCTTTGAGTTTCGGCATCGGCAAGGAACTTGACAAAGCCGTCGGTATCCAAGTTAGTCTTGGCTCTGGAGTTGGCAATGAAGGGGAACTTACCGACCTTGTACTTTATGCCCTGTTCCTTCAATTGTTCTTCGTTGAGACCGACCCAAGCGACTTCTGGGTGAGTGTACATAACCGAGGGAATGTTACCGTAGTTAACATGGCCATGGCCGTGCTTGATGTATTCGGCAGCAGCAATGCCTTCTTCTTCGGCTTTATGGGCCAACATGGGGCCGAAGGTGACGTCACCAATAACTCTAATGTGGTCGTGCTTGGTTCTGTACTGAGAGTCGATTACCAATCTACCCTTGTTGTCGAGTTCCAAGCCAGCCTTTTCAAGGGCTAAACCTTCGGTATATGGTCTTCTACCAATGGCAACCAACAAAACATCGGCTTCCAAGTCTTCCTTCTTGCCTGACTTGACGTCTTCAACTTCGATCTTGACGACCTCGCCTTCTCTGACACCAGAAACGACCTTTGTGCCTAACTTGAACTTCAAGCCCTGCTTAGCCAACAACTTCTGCGATGTCTTGGCGACTTCAGCATCCATACCAGCACCAATAGCGTTCTGGAACTCGATCACAGTGACTTCGGAACCAAGTCTTGAGTAGACAGAAGCCATTTCCAAACCAATGATACCTCCTCCGATGATGGACAATCTCTTGGGGATTTCAGTTAAAGACAAGATACCGGTAGAAGTGACGATTCTTTCCTCGTCGATAGCAATTCCTGGGAACGGCGTAGGCTCAGAACCAGTAGCAACAATGTAGTGGTCAGCTTCAACTTCCACTTCTTCCGAACCATCAATTGGTGTGACACTAACCTTCTTTTCATCTACGAAGGCCCCTGATCCCTTGATATAGGTCACCTTATTCTTCTTGAACAACATCTCGATACCACCGGTCAACTGCTTGACGGCCTTGTCCTTGGCTTCCATTAACTTAGGAAAATTGACAGAAACTTCACCATCAATGGCAATGCCTCGGTTCTCGGAATCGTGCTTGATCTGATGGTACAAGTGGGAGTTGTTCAAAAGAGACTTCGAGGGAATACAGCCGACGTTCAAACAAGTACCTCCCAATGCGCCTCTCTTCTCGATACAAGCAGTGTTGTAGCCAAGTTGAGCGGCTTTAATGGCAGCAACGTAGCCTCCTGGGCCACCTCCAATAACTACGACATCATACTTGGTGGAGGCATATCTAACGAATTGGGCCATTCTGGCGGAACCGGCAGCACGGCCGGAAAAGGAGGTTCTCAACATTTTTCGTATAGGAAGAAAACTGACTCTCTGCTGGTGTACAATTACTTTTCAGCAGCAGCTTACAAGAATTGGAAAGATGCCTTGTAGAATCGATGGATTTTCCACTCGTAGTTTACAAAAATGCTTCACTGCTGTCCGTGGTGGCTGGTGTTGCGTGCAGGAGCGCGAAGATTATTGGCTCTGCCGCCGGGCGTGGTCGGATAAATAGAGCTGTGCAGCGGCTACTGTTAGTGCTAATGAACTCTAGCACTACAACTATAGTCCTAGATGGTAATAGAACTGTAATAGGAGGTCGCTTTGCAATAGTACTGATATATAGAAAATCAACTATATAGTACTAGTATAAAGAATATGAACTTGTTGTTGAATATAATACCACAATGTCAAGTATATTCGGAGGAATATCAGCTAGATTAGCGAATCTTGAAACAATAATATTTTGACAGGTGCAAATAGATGCGAGCACATACTTTTATACTAATGATTCGTTTGATATATATACCGTCATGTTATGTTCGATATATGTTCAGCAAAGATTACCAAGCATGTTAGTCATATAAATGACTATTTCCGCAATGTCATCTGTCCATACTTCATTTCTAAACTTCCCTTCACGCTTAACTATTCCAGCTTACAAACTTCTATATCCCGGAAACTTTCGGGCTCAGATGCTAACGAATGTCACGGTTTTACTAGCGATCGCAAATTATGCTGCTGTCCCATTTTTTAATTACAGGGATTGTCAATGTTTCAAAGACCCCATTCAAACTCCTACATTCACAGTGAGAGTTATGTACAATACGGACTTGACTACGATATGATATATGTAATAGTGACTGAAATTATATTGCAACTACATTACAATCAATATCTATTCATATCAGCTACTCCGGTCTCCCTGTGCTGCATTCTCGTTTCCGGGGAGGTGAACCGTTTGAGTCACGTCTGCAGAAATTGCAACCTTTGAATTTGTCACTTATGAGCATGTATTATCTCATCATGGTCTCCACTATCAGAAGTTCGCCTCAATCGCGGACCATGTTCGTTGGCTCTTTCGGCCGTAAGCACCTCACATTTGCACCCACACCTAATAAAACCTGCTAAGAATATCATTATTGTGTATTGTTAATATCTCCTGGGTCTTTCCAGAAGAAATGAACACGTACGGAGGTATTTTCCAAGCAGGGAGATACCATTCAAGGTCAGTCTCTATAGCTGTAAATGATCCTTTAGATTCTAGTCCGTGGTCTTTCTAGCTATGAATTGCCATTTTGCAACTAATTAGTCCGACCGGCTACTGCATCTGCCGGATATGTCAGGAAAAACCGCACCGGCCATAAATGCTACAGCTTGTAGAATAGATATATAATATTACCAACTATCTGAAGCATGTAATTAATCAAACATCTTGCACACATAATATATTAGAAATGGAAGAAATTAAGTGTATAGGAGTACCCGTTTGTTTCCATATAAAGTATGTCTCTTGTAGCTCTTACCAAGCAGATGGCAACTCCAACTCCGACTAAACGATGACAGGCCGCAAAGTTTGAGATGTCGGAAAATTTCCGAGCTTCCGGGCTATACGCACCCTGGGGTATGCCCGAAAGTAGGAACAGGCTCGGAACCCGCACGCTCCGGGGGACAGAGCCGACCAATCGCAGACTGCAACTATGTCAGGGAGCCCCGGAGCACACCTACTCTCAGTAAGGCGATGGAGATGCCGACCGCCCGGAAGTATATACCCCCGGAAATCATCGCAGTGAAAATTTGGAGGAGTCCACGGAAGTCGACCTTAGTGTAGGGCAAATCAGAGTATATCTTTTTCTTCTGTAGCCAAACAACATTGAGACTCTCATCCGTGCTGAATTCAAGCCAATTGCGTAGTCCAGCTAGTTGTTCAGTCGAAACGAAACGTTTTGTTATTGTTGCGTTGAAGTCCCCACGTTATCAGATTTGATATCTACCGTAAGATTGATATTCTATTGATACACTTTTAATTATACACTTCGAATCCAGATATCGCTGAAATCACTGAAACATTTGAATTTCATATATTCTTTGTTATCTTTCATCTTATATTGAAATCCTTATAATCTCATACTCTTCAGGATCAATTTCTTCATTGTCGTTTCATCATGTTGTCTAGATCCATCAAGTCGTCTTTGAAACGTGTTCCAGTTTCCAGAGCTGTTGCACTTTCTGCCAGCAACCTCTCGCTCAGAATGTCGTCTGCTCCCGTATCCAGATCGATCCATACTGTTACATCCTCCGGCGCTGGCTTCTCCAGAATTTCTGGTTTGACCTTCAAGCGTTATGCTTCTGTCACCGTGAAGGTTCCAGACATGGCCGAGTCCATTACCGAAGGTACACTTTCCGCTTTCAACAAGAACGTCGGAGATTACGTCGCTGTAGATGAGACGATCGCCACTGTCGAAACAGACAAGATCGATGTTGAGGTCAATTCGCCAGTCGCTGGTACTATCACCGAGATTCTCGTTGCTGTTGACGACACGGTAGAAGTGGGCCAAGATCTCGCTAAGATCGAAGAAGGTGAAGCTCCAGCTGGTGGAGCCGCTCCAGCAGAAGCTCCGAAAGAGGATGCTGCACCTGCCGCTGCACCTGCCGCTGCACCTGCTGCTGCTCCAAAGGCCGCTCCAGCCGCTCCAAAGGCTGCGCCAGCACCAGCACCATCTAAGAAGGAAGAACCAAAGAAGGAAGCACCAACTGCCAGCTTCACCAGCTTCTCCAGAAACGAAGAAAGAGTGAAAATGAATAGAATGAGATTAAGAATTGCAGAACGTCTCAAGGAATCGCAGAATACTGCTGCCTCTTTGACGACCTTCAACGAAGTCGACATGACTAACTTGATGGAAATGAGAAAGTTGTACAAGGATGAGTTCTTGGAAAAGACAGGCATCAAGTTGGGTTTCATGGGTGCCTTCGCTAAGGCTTCATGTTTGGCTGCTAAGGATATTCCAGCTGTAAACGCATCAATCGAGAACAACGACACCTTGGTCTTCAGAGACTACACTGATATCTCTGTCGCTGTTGCTACTCCAAAGGGTTTGGTTACTCCCGTGGTTAGAAACGCCGAATCCTTGTCTATCTTGGGCATTGAGCAGGAAATCGCTTCTTTGGGTAAGAAGGCCAGAGACGGTAAATTGACTTTAGAAGACATGACCGGTGGAACTTTCACCATCTCCAACGGAGGTGTTTTCGGCTCTTTGTATGGTACTCCTATCATCAACTTGCCTCAGACTGCTGTCTTAGGTTTGCACGGTACCAAACAGAGACCAGTGACCGTCAACGGCCAGATAGTATCCAGACCAATGATGTACTTGGCCTTGACCTATGATCACAGAGTGTTAGATGGCCGTGAAGCCGTGACCTTCTTGAAGACCATCAAGGAATTGATCGAAGACCCAAGAAAGATGTTGTTATTAGAGTAGTCTTTTAGTTTCTACTATTATATTATTGTTATGTTTGTTAAGTTTATATCAGGACCCACAGGTTCTCTAGTTAGTTGCATTGACCGAAAAGAATACATATAAGACATCAGATGTCTCCCTAGACAAGAAGAGTGCAGAAAAGATAGTAGAAGAATGAATACGGTGTTCGAACATACTGGAAGAAGGAAGCAATATGATTATATGTACTAGAAGATAGCGTAGGCATAGTACGGAAATATGTACTATAATCAGCTAGTGGTATCATTAGGTCTGCTGAATGTGAATTGTACTAGAATCATAGATACTCCATTAATTTCCCGGACTAAGAGAAATAGAAGATTCAGTTCCATTGACAAGTGCTTATCAGATTCTACAACATAGTCAGATGTGCTCTATATAGTAACTGTGCTCTCCATAGTTAAATATCCAGCTAACAATCTGTCGTAAAATGTAATAATGTTCTATTTACATTTCGTGTTCTGGACGCTTCCGCGTTGAACTATTGGTATCGTCTCACTATTAATTGTAATGTAAATATCAACACTGGTAGGCAGTTATTTTGTAAATTAATACGCCCCGAATTATATTGTAATCTCGATGTCTATGTTCGAACGAGCGATGAAGCCAACAACTAGTACAAAGGCGACCATGGTGCGTCCAAGAATAATATTGTCCACGTATACAATTAACCAACCTAGACACATCAAACAGGTTGTCGACTATTGGTGCACAGATGAAGACGAATGCTTCGTATTCCAAACAATCTTCCCACCATTACCTGCTTGAAACATTATCGACGTCGGAGCACTAAAAGCCTAAACTAAATTCCAGGGTAGCAACATACCAATGCAGATTGCATGAGAATTACATTAATTAAAATAATACACTAGGTTAGCAGTGAAAGGACAGTGTTCTCCCATTTTACCCAGATAACACATATTGTAGACTAGCCCTGACACCAAGCCATAGATTATGGAACGACTGGGAGTTTTAGTACAAATACAATTATCCGCGCTTACTACTTGATGTCTGCTACTGCCTTGTTGACTACTCTACACGGGAATTGCCCGTCTAAGAAAGGGGCTACCAAGTATGAATGAGAGATAAAACAGAGAAATCCCATTCAACTAATATCTTTTGGATGGATTGCTCCAGTATTGAAAAAAAAATTTCGATCGTCAGTGCACAAGGAAGCCGAATTGAAGCGCAAACTTCCATTGCAAGTCTGACCAACTTGTTTTGTAGTAATTTTGCAAGTCAGAATCCTCACAATTCTTCCACTCCAAAGTTCCCAGCACATACTAGATCAATTGAATTGAGCCCAGAAATCAAGTCCAGATTTCTGGTCCCCTGAACAACCTGAGCAATGGCCTAGGCAGAATGGAAACAGCCTTTGAATGACTCATCTAGGCCAGTTAATTCCAGTTTCTCATCTATCACAGCTGCCATTCTGTTTGATGAAGAAGTAATGTTTTTTAAGTGTTCTTCCAGGTGCTGGTTAAGATAATAATAGTACTAATAATAAAATTAGCAATGCGTCGTAAATATTTAATGTGTGTCTGCGACATCTAGCGTCATATGTCGGGCTACCCCTATTCTCGGATGCAGTCGCATCCGGCGCATCCCACCGTCACTTCTCCCAGCGTGAATTGCTTTTCTTGCCCACTCTGCAACTGCTGCCTGTACTCTGCGCAAAAGCTGCAGAAGAAAAGTCGCACTATGTGCCAAAAGTCGTGTTCGCACCTCATGTTGTCTGTCCTGGTTTGGCTTATATTAACAAATAAATTTGCTGCTTAGCAACTCTGGTCAAGACAAAAGTTTGCTTCTCTTTAATTTGTCACTACCATTCTTTCCTTGTTAATCCTTGTATATCCTAACGTCAGTAAGCCGCTGGTATTTCCACCTCGCCATATTTCCACCTGTTTGCCGTTTCCGCTCCGTTTTCCCCGGACTCGCCTTCATAACTACATCCAAATCAAATTTCAAAACATCACCGTGAAATCTTAATTCACAAGAAAGGACCCAAAACTCACCCATACCAAATAGAAGTAGTCCCCAAGTTCAGACAATATCCAGACGAATTCTTTTATAGTGTTTATCTCGTTTTTGTCGTACGAAATCATCGTTTCCTGCTCTGAATCAACTCCTATAGCTTATTTTCCATAAAAGCCTCTTTTAGAGTAACTTTCCTATCGCTAACTGTAACATTCGATTCCGCCTGATATTCTGCCATAACTAGTCATATTAGTCGTATTATCATATTAGTAATCTCATTGAATTTTTCATACTAATCATATCCTGATCTATCATGTCAGCCATCCTCAGGTCAAGAGCTATCCAGAAGCCGTACAAACTTTTCCACTACTTCTTCCTTTCGGAAAAGCAGCCAAACAACACACTTTCGGATCTTTCCTTTGATACCGACAGCTCAATATCGATCAAAAAGTTCAAGAACCACAACTGGTCCATCAAAGAAGCTCTTCACTATGGATTTCTTGCTTCCGTCATCTTCTTTGTCTTTATAATATTTCCAGCCTCGTTCATCATCAAGATCCCAATCTTAGCTGCATTCACATTCTGCTTCTTGTTGCCCTTGACGTCACAGTTTTTCGTGCATGCCTTGCCAATTTTCTCGTGGTTGGCTTTGTTCTTTAGTGCTGGAAAGATTCCTACCTCATGGAAGCCTGCCATTTCTGTGAAAGTTTTACCAGCAATGGAGACCATCTTGTATGGCGACAATTTGTCGAACGTTTTGGCCACTGTTACAACTTCTTTCTTAGATATCGTGGCCTGGATTCCTTATGGAATTATGCATTTCTCTGCTCCCTTCGTAGTTGCTATCTTCATCTTCCTATTTGGTCCTCCTACATCTCTTAGATCGTTTGGCTTTGCTTTCGGCTATATGAACTTGTTTGGTGTTATGACTCAGATTTTGTTTCCGGCTGCTGCCCCATGGTACAAAAACTTGTACGGTTTAGAACCAGCCAATTACTCGATGCATGGATCTCCTGGAGGTTTAGGTAGAATCGACGAGTTGTTAGGCTTTGACATGTATACGACTGCCTTTTCTAACTCCCCAGTCATTTTCGGAGCCTTTCCTTCGTTGCACTCCGGCTGTGCTGTCATGGACGTATTGTTCTTGTGCTGGTTATTTCCAAAGTATCGTGTCTTGTGGTGGGGTTATGCAACTTATCTCTGGTGGAGTACGATGTATTTGACTCACCATTACTTCATTGACTTGATTGGTGGTGCAGCCTTGTCTTTTATCGTTTTCCAGTACACCAGATACAACCATTTGCCAGTTGTAGAAGCCAACAAGTTCTGCAGATGGTCGTATACGGAAATAGAAAAGATCGACATTCCTGCTATTGATCCATTATCTTCTCATTTCGTCAGCATCAACGACATGGAATCAAGTATTGGAAACTCGAGATACAACTACCCCTATTTTCTTGAACAACCTAATAATAATGGAACAGTAGTGGAGGATTTCGAGATGTCCACTGTCTCCAGATCGAGACAGGCCTCAAGAAACTTCTTGCCCACGACTCTCGCAGCAACTGAACCCACTGGAGGTTCCATCCACCAACATTTGGCGGAAGAAGAAGAGGAAGACATTTCTTCCATGGAAAATAGCGCTACCCCTTCCGTTTTTGATGACGAAAATCATCAGATGATGAGTTCTACTGCATCGCAAACTTCCCTCGACGAGTTGGAGTCTACAGCTTCTATCCATTTGGATACTCCAAGTGCAAAGAGCTACAACAAGAGCAAGTAAGAACACAGCATCTCCACTAATGTACATACTAGAAAACCGGAGTTGGTCTAATTGCTTAATAATGAACCCTAATAAAATACCAACTCAGGCAAATAATCCGTTTATGCTTGCTTTATTGGTTTGGTTTGTCATGAACTTAGAACCCAAACTGGCGAGAGTACTAATCCCCTCATCTTCTCGTTTCAGTGCAACATGATCATTGTTAGTCAATACTAATGGCACCAACGTTACTATTGGATCTATATAGATTGTTGTGGGTTATATTTAATACATAATTAATTCGTTTTTAAAGGTATACTTCGAAATATTATAGTTTTATGATAATCTGGTTGTAGAGCTATTGTTGCTAATAGTCTTGTGCGATTACTATAGTAGCCCCAAAGTTTGCGACAGGAAAATCAATATCTTATTGTAGTATTACAGTAGTCCCATTAATTGCAAAAATTGAAGTAACTCTATCTCTCATAAAAGAAGGGGTGGGGCTTACTACGGCAATTACTTTAACAAATCAAAATTGTTCCCTCAAGAAAGTGGTTGCGAAATTTAATTTGTCACAAAAGGAGAAGTACCATTTCTCCTTGACATAATTATTACGGCATTCCAACTCTAGACAATTCTATCTCGGATAAATAAGTCTCTACTGCGACTTCTGCAGACCAAAGCAAAAGGTGTTAAATTACGAAGTATTAGTTCGACTTAATATCCAGAATACTAGGTTCAGCTGAAAAGGGTGAGTTACTTAATTGTTCAACAATATCTAATTTAATTTTAACGCAGAACTTTCCGAGCTGAAGTTGAAATTAGGTACACCTACATTTCATTTAGCTGAATAACACAAGTCAAGCCGGTGTTGACTACCGCCATTGTCGCTCCTTTTGGTAAAGGCGATGACTGGTGAATCAAGTGAATCCACAGGTTATGAATTGTTTTGGGTGCATTAGCTGCAGCGAGATCGAATTTTTCAAGTCAAATTCTTTGCTCAAGTTTTCATTTGGTTTATTCACCGCCAGTCAAATTATATTGGGTTCACAACAGCGAAGTGAAGCTTAGAGTAGTTTGGGATCATAGATGTTATAGTGGAAGCTTGTGGAGAAATGATAGAAGTAAAAGGTTGGGTTGGATGTTTCTCGTAAAAGCATATTATCGAGAGAAGACATGGATGAAGTAAGAGAATTTTTTCGGAAGAAGTGGTAAAAGTTCAGTCTTCCGTTGAAGAAGATGCCCCGAACAATTATGCTTAACATTGCTGGTTTCAAAGACTCTACGATTCCAAACTAAAGTAGACAACGTCCCTCCGAGTGGAGTCCTAGAGACAATGAAAATTAATAGAATAGGAATTCACTATTTAGATGAATTAGTACATCCAGTCAAATGAATAAAGAACAAATTTATGTCCTCTGACTATCATCCAAAAGGAAAAAGAGCAGGAGCAGCATTTCACATTTGGTCACAGAAGGAGGACCTGGCATTCTGTCCAGATCCATCCACATCTTCTTCTTAAGCCTGTCCGTTCTTTGGAGGCGAGCCTTGAGTTCCTGTTCGTAAAAGCATGTCTGTATAGTAGCGCGATTCACTTATGCGTATGGCATTTTTCCGGATCGAGAGGGTTTCCGGAAAGTGGATTCGAAAGCAGGACAGTCCTAGCCCGTTTTATGGCTGGTGAGGTCTGTCCCTTTTCACCCACTTCAACGTAGTTTTGCATCATATTGCAAATAACAGACCAGAAACTTGCAGTTGGTTTCAGAAGCTTTTAGAGTTGAGTTTCTGTTGCAGTAGAATGTCTGCGTCTGGTGGTTTGTGTCTGACGTGAGCGGTTAATGACTGAGCTATTTCCTGGTGCATTAGGAACATCTGGAACTTGCTCCAAGACATGACTGCTTCCTTCTATAAGATCGGGCTGACTCAGACAGAAAATACCGCAAGAGATCAGCAGCAAAGATGCAGTGTCTGCCTCTGCAGAATATAAAGCAGTCTGACTGCCAGATACTAAACCGTTGAAAATAATTGCAGAATGCTACTACAAATTCCATCTATCACAAATATACCAGTAAACAGCATTTTACTAAATCGTACTGCTTGCGTAGCCGCCGGACAAAGAAATATACGCTCTCTTCTTTGTAGCCTTTGCTCTCCACAATACAAAATGTACCATCGCAACTTAACTCTCTGTCCCAAAGTCTGTGTCTATCTCTGCAAATTCTCTGCGCAAAAATCCATCTGAATAGTAGCCAGCAGATAAAAAATTATTCCTTAATGCGAAAACTGCCGTATTCGAAGTGCATTGTACTCCGTGCTTAACTCAGCCAGTATGCAAACCGGAACACTCTCTGTCTGCCCCTCCCATATTAAAGAGCATGGAAGATTATATTCGGCCAGTTAGCATTGTTGAATTTTCAATGACTATCATCATTCTTTTGATTCTGGTTTTCTATCTGTATCATTTCCACTGACAGCTCTCAGTGAAGCAAGCTGAACATTACCGGACGGTCTTTACTAGTGCTTTCAGACAATTGACCTGAATTCCAGGTGTTTCTGTCTGTTTCTGAACCTGTTCCATCCTTGGCACACAATAAGCCTTGACAAGCAAAATTCTGTTGGTTCGCCAGCACTAACTCTTGATCAGCGATATCAAGTAGAATCGTTGTAGAATCGTTCCAAGCCCCTACAACTTTATCCCTAACACTTCCGCAGCATCTCTGGCCTACCAACACCATTCAAGAGTTTCATCAGTAGCGAGATTCCAGAATCTATAGTCAGAGACATTATTAGACTATACCAAGTTATTGTTCATGTTCTGAGTGTTTGAATAAACTGGTAATTATAGAGATTCGATATATCTAAACTTTGGAAGAGTCTTGTTTCTGTTTTGATTATTATAACCATTTTCAGATTCAAGATTAATTTTAACTTTCAATTCTAACAGTACAACCCTAGATCATTACTACTAACAGTGTATCACTATTCCATTTCCATTTCAACAATTTTGATATTCAATACCAACATACGATAACTATATTACTGTACCCATTTTATAGTTACATCATTTGCAAATATTCACGTACATCTGCAAAACATTTCCATATATTTATCTCGGTTGATGCTCATCTCCTTAACGATATAATTCAGATACAAAATGGAACTGCTACTGCTGCTAACGTCAACAGCGACGTCTCTCCTATCGGAATCCACCTACCTTGCATTCACCGAAGATGCTATAAATTCATCCAGGTCTAACATATTCGTTTCTGCCACCAAAATGGTGATAGACCTCATTGTCAGAGCATCTGGCCATAACCAGATCGACGAATTCACAGATAGACAGGCTCTTGTCCAAAGAATTCTCGCAACCTCCTCATCGTGTGCTTCAATCCTGTTGTGTCTCGCTGCATTCTATTCATTTCTCGCTATCGACCCTAGAAGGTTGATTTTCAGACATCAGCTCATTTTCTTTTTACTTTCATTTGATATGTTAAAGGCTGTCATTCTTCTCTTGTATCCAACACGGGTATTGACTCATTCCTCTTCGTACTACAATGACCGGTTCTGCCAGGTCGTGGGCTTCTTCACAGCAACAGCGATAGAAGGAGCTGACATCGCTATTTTGGCATTTGCAGTACATACCTATTTGCTCATCTTTAAACCCACTCTCAGTACCAAGGTCAAGAACTCGACGAGAACCGAAGGAGGTTTGTACAAGTACCGTTTCTACGTTTATGCGTTGTCTTTCCTTATTCCTATAGTCCTTGCCAGTTTGGCATTTGTCAAAGGAACTGGATACATCTCTCTAGTCTGCTGGTGCTACTTGCCACAAAGACCGGTGTGGTACCGGTTTGTGTTGAGTTGGGTACCCAGATATTGCATTGTCATCATCATCTTTGTTTTTTACGCTCTTATCTACTACCATGTGATACGAGAGTTCAAGACTTTAGGTGGTGTATTCACGACAATGCACAAGTCCCAGGGAAATTTCCACCCTAAACTTGCAGACGACGAGAAGCCAGGGTTATACTCTGCTTTGAAGTACTTCTTTAGTCTTATTAAGGATACGGCAATGCCTAAATTCGTTTTTCCTACTGAGGAATTGACGCCTCTGAACACAAGACAAACACGCGGAGATCCTCGACATAAGAATGAGAACGACGATGATGAAGAAGACGTTTCTGATCTTTCATCAACTCCTCCAGTGCATGTAGATACAGAAAACATAGTGTACGACCCAGAGTTGCACGCGGCCAACTTGGAGAGTTTCAGAAAGAGGCAGAAGATAATCCAGAAACAAATGAAGTCCATATTTGTATATCCCTTTGCTTATTGTTTCCTCTGGTTGTTTCCTTTTATTCTTCATATTACTCAAGTGAACTACGAAGAAAAGCATGGTCCCATCTACTGGATAAACTGCATGGGTGCATTCTTCCAGCCTTTCAATGGTTTTGTCGATGCCTTGGTGTTTTTCTATAGGGAGCAACCTTGGAACTATACGATCATGAAAAACTACGAAAAAGAGCACACGACGAGGATGAACAATATGATGCTCCATCCAATGCACCATCCTTCCCTGGCCTCTCCACACCATCACCAAAGTACTGGAAGCGAGTCTATCACCACTAGTGCCAGATTAACCAAGAATTCAGACAGTACTGCAGCAGGCTGGATTGATTTGCTGCAATACCCATTTTACCGTAGATGGTTGAACGACCTTCATTTTCCTCTCTTTGCTTTACCAACAGAAGAAAACATTATCAAGTTGCAAAACAAGTTCATCCTAGACAGAAACAATAACAGAATTGTATCAACAGATGACGAGCAAGCGCACGAAAAGCTTGTCGATGCGGGCATCGTCAGTAGCTTCACTAAGACACACGACTATTCCAATATCCTCAGTGGCGACCTCGATGAGGGAGACTTCAGAAAAAATCTTAACTTACATAATTTCAAGCTTAATTTCGAAGGTAGCAAATCACGAAGCTCGAGTCTGTATAAGCGGTCGTCTGTCACCGGAGGGATATCCACCAATTCAGGACGTAAAAGCAGTGTAATTTCATCGCTGAAATCAAGCAGATCTCAACGCGTCAACCTGGACGTGGCTGATCCAATTGCTCATGAAGAAGGTAGAAGAATGAGTTTGGGAACATCAATGATGATGACTTCCTACCATCCCTCCATCACCGAACCTATGAACTTGGAATTAAAACCTTTCAAGAAAACATCCCATAGCAGTTCTCCACATTCTTCCAACGGCAAGAAATCACATGCTTCTAATACTAGAAACAGCAATAGCGGTAGTGCAACTACTGAACCAAATGACGAGATCGACTTCATAGAGTTCTTAAAGAAAGGACCCCACTAAATGTATCATAACGAGTGTCTACGTAATAATCTAGATTTATTAATAGAATAATGAGTGTAGTATTTTGATAGAACAACAGTTCAGAAATAGTGGCCATTATGCACTAAGTACGCCTTATCTACTAAGATTCCACACTTATGTTCAAAGATAGGAATTACAGATGTTCCAGTTGAGACTGGGTGCAAATTTAGGGTTTCTTAAGTGCAGGAGATATATTCATCCTTAAGCATAATGTACAACAATGCACTTGCCAACGCAACAAAGACTTTGTTTGACTTTGGGTGCAAATTCCTTTGACCTCTAGTATATTTATTTCTTCATCTTCTTATTCCATTTGATATGTGTATTTGCTAAGTGACAAGAAGTGCCCAATGCAAACACCATAGTGACATCGGTTTTGAATTATTTCATGCATACAAAATATCCCATTTAGGAGATAACGCCGACCTGTGTGATGGCTATCCAAGGTGGAAGCAAACGATGATTTAGGACCATATCAATATGTAGACTCCTATAATTCTTACTAATCTGCCGAGCGTTGTGAACATCCAAAAGTTAATAAAAATAGACGACCGCCGATGGGAAAATAAAGATAGGAAAGGTATGTTTTGCTTGGCAGCTCGGTCAGCCGTATCCGAGCGGAAATGTCTACCTAAAACCGAGATTGACTGTTTCAAGGAAAAATAAAACTTTGTTCAAACAAACTTCTAGTACAGCATCATCAGCTACCGATGTGTCATATCCAGATCTAGAATGGAGGTTTATGAAGTGTTAGTTTAATCTGGTGGGAGGCCGAGACCTCGGTATTAATTCCGATCGCGGACCGGGAGACCGAAAAAATATATGTCCACATCGTCTGCAGCTGTGCGTTGGTATTGAATTTAATCTTCACATCTTAACTCTTATTTGTAAGCACTTCCTTCCTTGAAGAACATCCAAAAGGATTGAGCTATCAACTGGTGGTCAGATATTTATATTTATATACATATACATTTATATTTGATTATTTGCACTGTAAAGATAGTAGAATATTATTGAGGTGAGTTGACCTCGAAAGCATATTTACATTATCATATAGCTGCGATGAGCCTAGCTTCTGAGGACAAAGACTCAATCTTGCCGATTGCCAAAGATTATGGATCTATTCCGATAAGTCAAGACAACAGTGAAGATCTGGAGGCGGTGAACGAAAAGAGCGACTTAGATGCTTCAGAGAAGAAAAAGTACTACGAATCCAATGCTGGAGATGGTTCCAGAGCTGAAGATCAACATCTTACAGGGTTGACTTTGGCAGTGACGTTGGTCTCGTGTGTTTCGTGTTTGTTTCTAGTTGCATTGGACCAGACCATCGTGTCGACAATCTTGACACAGGTGGGAGATAAATTTAAGGAGTTTGAGAAAATCGGATGGTTAACTTCAGGTTACCTTTTGCCTATGGCTACGTTGGCACCTTCTTATGGTAAAGTGGGGATCGCCTTTGGTAGAAAGTACACCCTTCTTGTGGCTGTAATAGTATTCGAGATCGGCTCCTTGATATCAGGATTGTCAAACTCCATGAGTATGCTAATTGGAGGAAGAGTTATCCAAGGTATTGGTGGAGGGTGTGTCCAGGCAATGGTAGTTGTGATTTTGACAGAATCTGTACCTATTTCCAGACGTCCTTTATCGTATATGTTACTCGGGGTTACTTTCTCTCTTTCCTCCGTATTAGGACCTTTCATTGGTGGGGCTTTTGCTACTCACGTTTCGTGGAGATGGTGTTTCTACATTAACATTCCAATTGGTGGTTTGGCTGCCGCGTTGTTGATTTTAGGCTTCCATCCTCCAAAACCGGAAGGAAATATCAGACAGAAATTGGCCAAGATCGACTATATAGGAACTTTCTTGCTAACTGTTGGTTTGGTGTTGGTATTGTTAGGTCTTACCTTCGGTGGTATCGATTTTCCATGGAAGTCTGCTGCCGTCATTTGCTCCTTTATGATTGGAGGCTTGTTCCTCATAGCATTTTGTGTCTGGAACTTCAAGTTCTCGAAGGACCCTATAATCATTCCTCAGATCGTCAGAATTCCTCCCCTTATGGCCGCATGCATCTCCGGATCTTTCAACTTCGGCTTTTTCTTGGCCAACTTCACGTATTTGGCTGTCTACTTCCAAGTCATATTCGGTGCCAGTGCTTGGAAGTCTGGTGTTGATTTGCTTCCAATGATTATCGCCGTTACCATGACCTCGATATTGAACGGTGTTTTCATCAAATTTACCAGATATGTCAAAATTACCATGTTGATTTCGGGAGTTTTGGGTCCAATCGGCACAGGGTTACTTTTGCTCCTCAGAAAGGATTCACCTTTGGCCGACAGAATCGGTTTATTGATTCTCTGTGGTATCTCGATTGGTTTGCAGTTCCAAAGTTCCATGTTGGCAACCCAACTATGTGCTCCTCCTGATATCATCGGCTCGTTGATTTTGAGTACCATTTTCCTCAACTTTCTTAAATCCACTGCAGCAGCAATTTCCGTCTCGTTGGCTCAGCTTATCTTCCAAGCCAGTGGTACTTCATACATCAAAAGTTTGGTAGACAGCTTACCTCATGATTCCACAGAGTATCAAGCCTTGTATGGTATTCCACCCAAGGATCTTATTTCAACCCCTAGAATAATTAACACCTTGCCTGAATCCGCCAGACAATTGGTGTTGGACCAGTTTATGAGAGCATTGCACAATGTCTTCTACTTGGGACTAGCATTTTCGATTGTGGCTCTTATCGGTGCTGTCTTCACCACAAACAAGAAGATTCCAAAGGCTTCCGATATTGCAAAGAAAAGCGATGAAGAAAAGGGCAGTAAAGACGCTGCTACCATAGAAGAGACAGAAATCATCAGTCAGATCGAATCCAGTGCAAAAAACCAAGGATAAACTTACATTGAGAATGTCATTAGACAGTAATAGGATCATAAAATATTAATACACACTAATAGTAATAGTAACACTTTTATTAGAGGATTTCATTGAAGCATGCAGAAGAAGCAAAGATAATTGCCAAGAGCGTTGATTCTGCTCTTCAAGTCGGGGCCTATTGGCCCGGGTTCCCGTCGTTGTTCCAAAGGGTGTCACGATATCAGCGACAATCAAACGCCTGATCCGGTTGCGAAACTGTCGTATGTTTGGAGTGCATGAAGTATGTGCATAATGCGCCTAAATGGGCGCTACTGACACTATTTTTATGCCGCAAATTTCTTAATGTGGGGGTATGAGGCAACCATCATTCATTTATTACCATTACTCATATCGATTCATCGTTTGACACTTCTAGACCCGAGCAGCTCTATAAATATGCGGGAACATAATCGCATACGTCTCTGAATGAAGTAGGAGTTTCTTCTTTTTTTTCTAAGCTGGCCTCTTTTTGAACTATAGCTTAAATTACAAATGGTCTCACTGTACCATCCAAGAGTTCAGTAACGGTCACATCCAAGTTTCCTGTTTCGGCAGTTAGAAGACTATCATTCTTCAAAATTATACTTGTTTAGACATACACCGACATAATACATGTCTTGTATAATCCTCACATCAATATTCTTTAGTCATAGAGAATAATGTCTGACCGACAGAACACCCCAGAGTTGGCAAGCGCAATCAGCACATCCAGACCGTCTCCAAGGGATCGACACTCTCAAGAGGCTTCTCCACAAAATCTGAACATTCGCTCTCCCACAACAACACGCAAGTCAGAAAAATACCACGAAAGTAATGCTGGAGATGGGACAAAGAACTCGGAACAATATATCAAAGGGGTTAAGTTGGCAGTGACCCTCGTTAGTTGTGTAGCCTGCTTGTTCCTTGTAGCTTTGGACCAAACCATTATAGCTACCATTTTAACACAAGTAGGTGATAAGTTCAAGGAGTTTGAAAAAGTAGGATGGTTAACCACGGGGTTTTTTTTGCCTATAGCCTGTTTGTCTCCTTCCTATGGGAAAATAGGCATAGCCTTCGGAAGAAAATACACTCTTTTAGTAGGAGTCATTATCTTTGAAGTCGGCTCGTTGATCTCAGCATTGGCCGATTCCATGAGTATGTTGATCTCAGGGAGGGTCGTCCTGGGTCTTGGAGGAGGCTGCGTTCAAGCCATGGTAGTCTTGATCTTGACAGAATCTGTGCCCATAAACTTAAGACCACTATCATATACTTTGTTAGGAGTTACATTTTCAGTGGCCAGTGTACTTGGTCCTTTTGTTGGTGGTGCTCTAGCCACTCACGTCTCGTGGAGATGGTGTTTCTATATCAATCTCCCTATCGGGGCCATGGCACTGTTACTTCTAATAGTCGGATTTCATCCTCCTAAACCTCACGGAAGCATCAAAGAGAAAATGACCAGAATCGACTATATGGGAACATTCCTAGTTACGGCTGGGTTGGTTTTCGTATTGCTTGCCTTGACCTTTGGTGGTATAAGCAAGCCGTGGGACTCAGCTTTGGTGATATCTTTCTTTGTTATCGGGGGAGTACTTTGTATCGTGTTCAATATCTGGAATTTTGGCTACTCTACACATCCCTTGGTCATCAAGGAAGTGATCATGATTCCCCAGGCCGCTGCTGCTTGTATCAATGCCTGCTTTAATTTTGGATTCTTCATCCCACTAATGACGTATTTAGCTGTCTATTTCCAAATCATATTTGGACATTCTGCATGGAAATCGGGTGTTGATCTCATTCCCATGATCATATCGGTGACATTTTCCTCTATATCTAATGGTGTCTTCATTAGATTCTCTAGAAATGTCAAACTCACGATGGTGATATCAGGAATATTGGGGCCGGTTGGTACTGGATTGCTTCTTCTATTGAACAAGAATTCTCCTGCAAAAGATAGAATTGGCTTGTTGATCGTCTCTGGTATTTCCATCGGGCTATCTTTCCAGAGTTCGATGCTAGCAGCTCAATTGAAAGCACCACCGGATATCGAAGGCTCGCTAATCTCGGTCACCATCTTTGTCAACTTTGTCAAGAATCTAGGAGCAGCTGTCTCTGTGACTATTGCACAGCTTATTTTCCAAACAACTGGCCAGAGGTATCTAAATGATCTTATTCGAAGCCTTTCACCAAACTCAAATGAATACAGAGAATTGATTCGCTACCCTCCCAAGCAGATCATATCTAGCCCGGAAATAAGTAGAGAATTTCTGGAATCTACAAGACAATTAGTATTGGATCAGTTTATGAAATGCATAAAGAACGTCTTTTATTTAGCATTTGCATTGTCTGCCGTAGCTATGATAGCTTCGTTCTTTTCAACAAATAAGAGAATCCCCAAGCATTCGGATATCGAACGAGACGATGAAGAGGAGGATAACGAAAACGAAAGTGAAGATACTGATAGAGATCTAGTAAACGAGAACAATAAGATAGTTCCAAATTCTTCCAATGGAGAAAGTACTTCTGGGAGCGAAAGCAAACAGGAATTCACAGCATGACTATAGCGCAAGCAACGACAAATGATAACGTTTAATGAAATGAATTGCATTCACTATTACATTATAATTGATAAGAATTATTTATCTATTTTAAGGTATTACAGGGTATTTTGAATGAAAGTTATCATAAGCCATCATAAGATTGTAGTACAGCTATCTAATGTACAATTGTGGTATTATACAAAGTCAATATACTCTAATATACAATTCATAGTATTACAATTTCGATCAACATTAGTTGAGAATCTTCTTTCCCACTTCGTCCAAGTAAAGCTTGATATGAGCATTGAGACGAGCAGCTTTCAACTCCGCGTTTCTGACCTCCATCTGGTATTCAAGCTGCTTCTTGCTGATGCTTGTCTCTATCTCGCTAATCAATTCTTTCTTTTTGTTGTATTCTTCTTCCTTCAAGTTTCTTTCTTCAACCAACTTGGTATAGTCTTGTCTGTACTTGGTCAACATCTGCTGGCTCTTGGTGATTCTTTCGTCTGCCTGACCTCGCAACTTGTCTGTCTTTTCTTGCATGTTTTTCAACTGTCTTTGCACTTGCTGAATCAGTCTTACGAGGTCATTGGTCCGCAAGTCAAGCTGATCCAAGAACTCTTGGCCATCGGAGAGCTTGTTTGAGGCTTCTCGTTCTTTGGATATATCGTTGGAAATTTCTTCCAAGATTCGAAAGAGATTCTTCAACTCATTTTCTACGGTTTGAATCGAATCGATTGTGATAGACAAATTCTTGTCGCGTTGATCTAACTCATTGTATGCATTCTGCAAGTCAGACAACTGGCCCTTGAGATCAGATATGATTTTCTGTAGGATGGTCAAGTCTGTTTCCGAGTAAGCCTTCAATCTATCGACTTCTTTCAGAGACTCGAACACAAGATACTGAACATCGTCAAGTTTCTCGATCAACCGTGCCTTTTCCTCCTTATACTGCATGTGTTCGAGCGTAACGATTTCTTGAGCCTTCTTCAATCTCTTTAACTCAGACTCCACCTTCAAGTTATACGAATTGACCTGTTTAAGTGTAGCCTTCTTCTGGCTGCTGCTGGGGTCATCCTCGATTCTACGCTTGATCCCCGTGATCTGCGAAACTGCTTTATCATTATCAGACTGCAACTGCCTGATCTTCTCTAAACTGGCCTCACTTTCCATAACCAACTGTTCACACTCAGCCGAATGCTCTTCTCTGAAACGAGCATAGTTGACAACAGCACTTAATATCCTACGAGTTTTGAATGGATCCGGTCGCACAATATCCATTATTGTCAAATCGTAGATACCGCAGCCCTGGAAAAACTTATAAGCTGCTCTATGTAAACCGACGAGACTGAGAGCCTCAACGGTGTCATCTTCATCTTCCTCGTGATCATTCTGACTACTGCCATTCTCGTGACCATATTCGCCATTCAATGCAACTACATTATTATTAGCATTACTGACAACGTTTCTGTCGCCACTGCCATCGCCATTATGATCAATAGCTTCATTTGCGTTAGTAGCATTGTTGCCAGTCACGTCAGCATTTCCGTTGGTTCCATTTATAGTGCCATTTTTCAACTCGTTTTGCGGATTCAATCCACGTACTTTGTTCAGGAGTGCTTCTATAGGTAATCCCATAAACGTATCGAGGAACTGCTCAAATAACGAACGGATAAACTGACTGGTTGGTTTCAGCACCAGCTCTTCTGTGGCAACGAAATCACAGCTTTGTAAACATATCGTAATTTCCTTCACATCAAGTAAGGGAAACACATCCTGCTGAGTAAGCTGATGGAGCCGACGATTGCTCTGCGTCCCAGTCCGGTAGATCGTACTGAGTCGCGACATTGTTGGTAAAAGAATATCTCAAAAGAATAGAGTTAAATATTTAATTTGAAAGATTGTTAAATCCAAATGTAAACAAGAAGAACTGATATGCATATCACGTGATTTTATGAAAAACGTATACCAACCAAAATCTACCATCTCACCACAAATATTGACACCTTATAAGTTACATTCACCAAGTCCATGTGTGCTCTCTTTATATCCTGAGTTAATGTCTTCGCTCACTTTTTACTATTTTTAGTATCTCTTTACGTTTGCACTTTTTTACTATCATTACTCATATTTATTATATACATCTACCATAGCCTCTGAATCGACATCTAATCAACTCACACCCTCTCTGCGGTCCAAATTGCTCCACGACACACCACCTTGATCCCCTCGGTCAACAACATGTACGGAACAGCCTTCTTGGCATCGTGCTGAATGGCCGTGTCCAAATGTTCGAGTTCGTCATCTCTGAAAGTGCTTATCGTATCTTTCAAACTAGAGATTTCTGGCGATATTTCTATTTCCGTACTGATCTTGCCACCACTCAATTTCTCACCAGTTGTCTTGTCGTATATCGGAACGTTGTACTGGTTCATCAATACACGCAATTGCTCGTTGTAATGGCCACCAATTACCGTCTCCACGGCGACTGTACATGCCATAGCAGCTTCTTTGCTAATCAACGCAGTTCCAGCCCCCATACCTATAGCACCCAACTTCCACAATGGAGTCAATAAGGATGGTCTTACTCTTCTTTTCGTCTGCAACTTGTTGAACGTGTCGTGATGGTGAATCTCCTGGTCCCACATATGCTTCAAGACCGGTTTCAAGTGAGGATACTTGCTAGCAAGAACCATATATTGCCCCATGTAAATGTAGTTGGCACCTAATTCACCAGCCTGATCAACTCGAATTACACGATCGAGAAATGCCTTCTGGGCTCTTGATAATTCTCCGTAGTTTACGTCCTCTCCATAATACTTCTTTGCTGTTGTATCCTTATCTTCACCAGATGAAGCTTCTTGGAATCTGCGAGAAATAGTTGAAAAGTATTGCCGACATACGGGAATCTCTTTATAACCTATTCTCGTTAGCATTTTTAATTACCAATGCTGAACCAAAAGAAATGAAATAGTTATCTCTATTTAAAATGGCTTGTTCTTTAATAAGTTGATCGTCATGTACAGAATCGTTCGATTTTATTGTACAAAATGTTTTTTTCAACCTGTCAATTTTCCGGATTCGCATTTTTAGCTCCCAAACATTCTCTTTCTATTCATTAATCCAGAAAGTTAAACAACTGGAAGAACTGATCAAATAACAAAAGGGTTTATAACATAAATTCTATGTTCTAGTCAATCATTGTTATTAGCTATGAATTCGTTATAAATAAGTAGAGTTTTTTCTAATTTTGTTGTTTTTAGTAAATAATTGCCAGAATTATATTTAAAGTATAACAGGAGCTGTTGCGTCAGTTTCTGCCTACTATGCATTGTACTTGAAAGAACTGATAATCTTTAACATTGATACTCCAATATCGTAGGGAATTTCCTGAGTATCTCTAGAATTTGTGACTGGCTTGTACTCATTAGAAGGAATTTTAAGGTGTTGAAAGAACCTATTGGGAACATCCTTTATGAGCAACCATTCAACAGGGAATTCTCCCTTCCAGCGAGTTTGTTCCATCCAGATGTCACTGGTTTTGTTGAAATCAATGCCAGATTTCATCTCACAAACCCCACAGAACTTACCTGAGGAATTAACCAGAAAAAAAAGAAAAACTTTGCCAAAATTGTCTTTGTTCCCTATGAACAGGAGTTCTTCATAAGCTTTATTCAACCTCTTGTTTCCAAGTTCTGTCGAAGTCCAGATATTGTGAGTGAAAGATGATGTAACATCAAGAATGTTGTAGGATTTGATGACAAAGAACTTGGAATTGGCAGGGACAGTGAAAACTGTACCTTTGTATGTTCTGAATGTGAGGCAAAAATGTGTACTTCCAAAAGACCCTGTATGAATCCTCTTGAGGTTGGAACCAGTAGGCGATTCTGGTGTAATTGGAGCCGAATTGATCGCATTAAACGACTGGGCTGAACCTAAAGAATAGGAAAGTCTCTTTGGTTGAGTTTCTCCAAAACGATCATAATTCGATTTTAGAGAAGCATAGCCAATTGTTCTTGTACTGTTTAGTCTTCGAGTTTCATACTGACTCTGATCGAGGTGGTTCTGACGATCTAATGTACATACGTCGATTGGACTGACTGTTGGCAGGAAGAAGTCGGGTGCCCTAGAAGATCTGAAAGAAGTTGACCAGATGCTTTCCTTAAGGGTCAGAGGAAGATAGTCAATTCCATTATCAGAGTCCAACGATTCGACGGCTAGTAATGCCCTAGGTGTACATAACTTTCCACGTGAAGAACTCATAGCTTTCAGAGAAAAAGGACTGTTTGATAATGAAAAATCAGTCATGACAGATAAATCATTTGGAGCAATTTCATTTTCATTATTAATGCCATGATAACAGGCACTATTGTTTGTATAGCTTGAGGAGTTTGACATTAGAAGATAGAAGTGGGTGTTAGCAGAGACAAGCGACTTGAGATTAAGGACAAAATCAGCCAAATGCAATGAGAATAAAGGAAAGAAGAGAAAAGAAAAAGAAGACATTCTGAATAAAAGATTTGGAGACGAAGTCCAACCTTTTTATAGAAATTTACGTGAAATGTGGAGAAGCGCTTTTTGCAGCCAAAGAAACTGCAAAAGCTATGAGACACTCTGCAACTCGCAAAATCCTCATCACATACAAAACCCAAAGTAGACGAAAAAGCACGTGATACAGTATCGGAGTTGCTACAAAATTGCTTCAAGAAGAAGAATTAGATAAACTGTTTTTATGCTTCAAGATCGTTTAAGTTGCGACAGTTGATTTTTATGTCGTACCGTGTAAACGAAGTGAATTCGGAGTTCGTCAAGAAGCAAGCGACAAAAGACCGTTCTGGAACAAAGTATCCAAAGTGTTTCAAAGTTGAAGTAGATGTCACCAAAGTGAATCTTCCTATAGTGAAGGAATGGATTACGAGATCAATCTCGGAACAATTGCCAGACGACGATATTGTAGCCGATTACGTGTACGAGCTTTTGGTTGCAAATGAGAGAAATCCAGATATCAAAGAGATCCATTCACAAGTACAAGATTTCTTGGGCAAAGAAGAGTCACTTGATTTCTGTGACAAGCTATGGAAGCTATTGATCAGCGCCCAGGACGATGTTGATGGGATACCGAAAGAGATTCTCGAAGCTCGGAGGAAGGAAATGGAGCAGAAAAATGCCAAAAAGACGAATTATAATAGGAGTGACAGGACGGTGGAGGTGATAAAAAGCAGAACGAACTACAATCGTACTCAATCAAGCTATAGCGAAAGCCAGAATAGAAATAGAGATACAGGAGAAAAAGAAGGATTTGGAGGAGAAAGACATAGAGCACGGACTACGACAGATAAAGAGACACACAGAGACCGAGATGGATATAAAGAACGAGAATATAGAGACCGAGATGAATACATAGACAAAGATAGTTATGGAGGAAGAGGTCGCAGACGACACACTCGAGATCGCAGTCGTTCGAGAGAAAGAGCCAGAAAATGAAATTGAGGAATGGATAGACGAATTTGTATTATATTTAGTATGAATGGAATGATTAAGAAGATGTCTTTCATTGCACGTCATCAAAGCTATAATATTAGTGAAACATAATTGTAGACGTTGTCAGTATAGTTCACACGACAAGCATCATGTGACCTACTATATACTTGAAAGGAGGAGCAATTAAAGTTCACTGTAAATAGCAAGGACTTGCTCAAATTTCTTCTAAGTTGAGTGAAAGTATCTCATGATCCGTACCAACAATTGGTCCCACTAAGAACTCAACAACTTAATTCGATCATGCGCTTGTATAGCTCCACCATTTCCGTTCAGCATCACAAAGAGTCGTGCATGCACCGAATAGTCATCTTTTTCTCTGTAGCTGGCCATTTTCTCTCAACAATAAATGAAATTAAAATCAGTTTAGATAACATCCTCTTTGCAATACACGATACACGTAATTCGTTCATTGAATTCATATCACCGTATAATCCTATATATTCCAGATAGAACATTGGCGTTGTGGACTGATTTGTTGATTCTAATTTGAAATTTTCTCTACACCTAGATTTTCAATTCATTTCCTCCAATTTCACTTTGATTTACGTTCATTCATACTCATTGTGGCACATTTCATTTTATCATGGTTGAAGAACATCACCACCACCATCATCACCACCAGCACCATGAACACCACGACCAGCCAATCCCCATAGACCCAAACTCGAATCCGGCCAATCGGATTGGTAAGTACCAGGTGATCAAGACGTTGGGAGAAGGTTCTTTTGGGAAAGTTAAGTTAGCACAACACACAACTACTGGTCAGAAAGTGGCGCTCAAGATCATCAACAAGAAGACATTGGCCAAATCGGACATGCAGGGTAGAATTGAGCGGGAGATTTCGTATTTGCGTTTGTTGAGACATCCCCACATTATCAAGTTGTACGACGTAATCAAGCTGAAAGACGAGATAATCATGGTTATCGAGTTCGCTGGTAAAGAATTGTTTGACTACATTGTGCAACGGGGGAAGATGCCAGAAGATGAGGCAAGACGCTTTTTCCAGCAGATCATTGCTGCCGTAGAATACTGCCACAGACATAAGATAGTCCACAGGGACTTGAAGCCTGAGAACTTATTACTTGATGATCAGCTTAACGTCAAGATAGCCGATTTTGGTCTTTCCAATATCATGACTGATGGTAACTTCTTGAAAACGTCATGTGGTTCACCAAACTATGCTGCTCCAGAAGTCATCTCCGGCAAGTTGTATGCCGGTCCCGAAGTGGATGTGTGGTCGTCGGGAGTCATTTTGTATGTGATGCTTTGTGGAAGACTTCCGTTTGACGACGACTTCATTCCAGCATTATTCAAGAAGATCTCCAACGGGGTTTACACATTGCCAAACTACTTGAGTGCCGGCGCTAAACACTTGTTAACGCGAATGTTAGTGGTGAATCCTTTGAACAGAATTACCATCCACGAGATAATGGAGGATGAGTGGTTCAAGAAGGACATAGCCGACTATTTGTTACCACCTGACTTGTCCAAGACGATGCATAACAAGATTGATGTCGACGAAGACGTCATCACAGCACTTACAATGGCTATGGGTTACGACAGATATGAGATAATCAACGTCATTGAGAAATGCAACAAGCTGTCCACCCCTCTGCAACAGTCCAATGAGATTCTTGACGCATATTTGTTGATGAAGGAAAACCACTCCTTGGTCAAAGACTTGAAAAGGTCCAAATCCGAGAAGGTTGACTCATTTTTGTCGCAATCTCCACCTCCTTCATTCATCAACAGCTCTACAAGTTCCGCTCCAGGAGTTCAACAGTCGCTTACATACCAGACTTTGGCCACAGTTCCTGATTTGTCGACTTTGCCTAATTCCACAATTGCCATTTTACCTTCATCGTTGCCATCTATTCATAGAGCATTCATGATGGAGAACAATAACCAAGCCATGATCAACCCAGTTTCCTCCAGAAAACTGAAGACAAGATGGCATTTTGGAATCAGATCGAGATCGTATCCTTTGGATGTTATGGGTGAAATCTACAGGGCACTCAAGAACTTGGGCGCTGAATGGGCTAAGCCTACAGAAGAGGAGTTGTGGACCATCAAGGTCAGATGGAGATACGACAGTAGCGAAATGGAACAGGCTCCCAACTTAATGAAGATGCAAATCCAGCTTTTCCAGTTGGAACCAAACAATTACTTGGTTGATTTCAAGTTCGATGGCTGGGAAACTTCTGAAGAACAGTCTTCATTTAAACAAGATGCTGATGAAGTAAGTTCATTTTCGGCTTACCCGTTTTTGCATTTGGCCACGAGGTTGATCATGGAGTTGGCAGTCAACAGTCAGAGCGGATGATATAGATATGTAGAGCAATGAGATACGAGACATACAACAGTGTAGAATACAACAGAATACAACAGAACAGTACAAGAGAGTAGTTCGAATAGGTCAATATAATTCACGTGATGATAATCACATGAAAATCGTGAAATTGAATCAAAGCAGCTGTTGACATGATTGGCTGAAACTCAGGGACAGGGACAGGTGGGCGCTGGCACATTGAGAAGGAATTGATACCGCAAGGAATAGAGTTGAAGACTTAAAAAATGTAGATTAGTGAGTTAAAAGTGTATGGCATTTTGATAATTGTTGTATTTAATCATTTTAGTATTTTTGTACGACTTGGCCAAAGGCAATGGCATTTCATTTTTTGATGTTTGAGGGTCTTCTAAGTCGCCTGTCTCAATTGAGTTTCGTTGTTGGACGTTTTTCCAACGAGCTCTGTGTTTACATCTCGACTCCTTCGTTTCCTAAAGGGTTCGAGAATTCGTATCCTAGCCTTCCTGAATAGGAATAAATGTGTGGAAAGCAAAACACTCCTGCAGATTTTGTAACTATTAAATCGGTTAATTAGATGCAGTAGGCAGGAGCAGAAAAAAATCTATTCGCAGTTAACGTTTAAAAGCCAAAAGATTAGCACCCATTTTGGAGGAGGACATTGTGTAGGCTCGAAGGTTTCTTTAGCATTTGAGCCATAGCGAATCAGAAAAGCGTTTCAGCGAAGAAAAACTCAGAAAGTTGAACGAAGTTGTATTTGGAGTATAGTCCTGTTTTTTCCGCATAGAACTGCCTTTTTTCCAAGAACTTCCGAACTCATTTACCCCCTTAAGATTTCGGATTTCTTCTAGTAGTGCCATCTATTAGAACTCCATATCAGACAACAAAAGGACCAATACCAGCCCACCATTATCGCCTGAAATATTTCTACCAGGTTGTCCACATTTAATTCTTGCACTACAATTTCCTGTGAATTCTGACAATTTTTGCACCATAAATTGTTCTTCGTTGCTTCCGTTCATTACTCCATATATAAGCCATCTTCACCAATTTCACAACCAGTTGCTCCCATATTTAACACATAGCATATAGCCCTGGTAGTTTTTCCCTCGTATTAGAGCCAATTCTTGCCATACCCTCACGAAAACATTCAGACAGGCTTCTCTCTTCACATCCTTCCCAAATAGTCAGCGCTACGTACTTCGTGCACATTCATATTTGGCGATTTCATCTGAATTCGCATTTCATCTGAATACTAAAATCTTGAATTTTCTTCAAATTACTGCTTCTTTTCTTCACCAGCATGTTGACAATTGACCTTCTTGACCGGAAGACGTCGGCCGACGTCCCGGCGGAAGACATGATCAGTGTCAACGAGATCTTCAAGCACATATTCAAGGCAAAAAGAACCACTGTAGTAACAGGAGCAGGCATCTCCTGTAATGCTGGAATCCCTGATTTTCGCTCTTCTGATGGTTTGTACAATATGGTCAGGACCAAATTCCCCAAGAGTGTGGTTAAAGGCCAAGACCTCTTTGACATCTCGCTCTTCCGTAACGAAATGTCGTTAGCGGTATTCTGCACTTTTATGGAGGGCTTATACAAATCCACGCTCGTAGCAAAGCCCACAGAAACACACAGATTCATCAAAATACTCAAGGATAAAAACAAGCTTCTCAGATGCTACACCCAAAATATTGACTCACTCGAGTCTTCCATTGACCTCAACATGGGCATCAACTTGAGTGAGTTTGACACATGTCAAAAGAATTTCGTCCAGAACTGGAAAAACTTGGATGTAGTTCAACTCCATGGAAATTTGCATAAATTGTCTTGTACAAACTGTTTCAGCAATTTTGACTGGAACGAAAAATACCAGAGCCAATTGGCTGAAGGACTCAATCCACAATGTTCCAAATGTTACGAAAAGTACGAAGAACGACTCTATTCTGGAAAAAGACTAACTGGAAACATCGGGCTTCTCCGTCCAGACATCGTATTGTACGGCGAACACCATCCCCAGTCGGAGGTTCTTGCCCAGGGGCTAAATGTAGACATCAGGGCAAAGCCAGATATGTTGATCGTCATGGGCACCTCGCTCAAAGTAGACGGGGTTAAGAAGTTAGTACGATCACTCTCTGCATCTGTACATGCCAAAGGAGGAAAAGTCATTTTCATCAACAAGACACCATTAGCTAAGCAATGGGATTCTGTGTTTGATTACGAGATCCTTAGCGACTGCGACTCGTTTGTGAGACTCTTGAAGAACGAAGTGCCAGACTTGTTCTTGACTCAGGAACAGTTGGACTCCAAAAAATTGAAGAGCAACAAGAAAACGACCAAAAAGGCCAAGGTAGAAGTAGACGTAGATGTAATGACTCCACCAACTACCCCCACCAAAAAGAAGAGACCTGCGCTCAAAAGAAAGAATATCAATCAACAGAAGTCAGAGTCTATCAAATGCGAACTTCCATCTCCGTTGTCAAGCTTCGAAGATCCAGTAGAAGTCAACAAGCAAGTGGTGGTCAAACAGGAAGCAACACAGGAATCTGAATTGCAAGCGTTGAGACTCTACTCTTCGTCGACGTTGAACCAGTCGATCAAAAGAAGAATCAAAGCCGAACCGGAAGAAACTCTCTACAAAAGAATAAAAGTATAGAGAGAATGTTGTTACGAAGATGCATTGCTATGTATTATAGTTTATTTAGTTCTCCGGACTAGTCCGATCATATTTAATAGCTTGTATTGATTTAAAGAGATGTAGAGGCAAGATGTTAGAAACAACTGGTATAAAAAAGCATGAATCCAAGTAGTACTTAAATATGGAAAAAAACAGGAATCAGTCCAGCAATCAACAGCCATTTATGGATGTCCAGACTTGATAAAATACTAGAACTACAAATAGGCTTATAGAATATAAATTTCCAACATCTTCAGTAGTCTAGAAACTAACCGTCAACTACACCCAACAGTAATTGTGCAACATTCTTCCAAAATGTCACAATAGTTAAGCGGAATAATTGGAGAGAGCAGCAATTTTTGTTTATTGAATGCACCAATCGTCCAAACCTCTGGCAGAAATAGCTAGAAACAACTCTGAATCGTGAATTCTAGTTCCTTAGGAGTATATTGAGGCAAAAAGCTTTTCACCAATAGTAGGTGGTTCCCAAATTGTAAATTCTCCTAGACTGACTTCCCAACTTTCTTACCCAGATATGACACAAACCCCGGTACTTACTCATTTGGGACTGTCTATTTTTGCTGTTAATTACTCCATACTTCTAGAATGGGATGCTACTTTTATTTATCTTTTCTTTAGTCCGTATTCTTAGATTGTGAGGATAGATTACAAGACTGAGATTTTAAAGGCTTGAAAGCTGAAGATTTAGTCTTTGAGGGCAGTCAAATCTAATCGGGACCATCTAGATCAATATTTTTCGTGCTGGAGGCTCTTTTAGACAGTGAAAGTCATCGTATCAACCTGTAATAATTATTCTGGCAATTAAAGAGTTGGTATAATTCTCAGTACGTAAAGTACATTTGTATCAAAGTTATCAAATATCATACACTAGAGCTACAGCTGAAGGTATAATACCAGTCTCATCTAGATACAGAGGACCTTGTTGAATACTCCATTTGGATCGTTTACTACACACAAAAGATATCCATAAATATCATATCGTTATCATATCAATTAGATATTAACATCAATCATCAATAATATAGCAGTACAGCTTTTGATTATTCCCAGATCAATCACATAATTTACGCATTCGATCAAATTCACCAAAATGGACCTGGTATCGTCATTCTTTGAAAACATCCTCGTTGTAGATCCAGATGTCGCCGATAAAGCAAAATCTCATCCAGAACCAAACAGGCGCAATTCTGGGCTCAACAATATGGACTTTTCGTCATTGTGGAACTACGGAAGATCCACTTCTGACCAATCTACAGCGACCGCAGCAGCTATAACAAATTCTTCTTCAACTTCCGGCAACACTGCTTCGCTTTCAAAAAAGCCTAGTTCTTCTTTCTTGAACAATTCCTATATGGCTGATAAGTTGATGGAGAAAATCATCGAGATGATCATGCCGATGGACGTGTCAGATGCTCGTACTAGCCAGATGCTTGACAGAATCGAAATGCAGAAACTGCGTCCTCCGTTGCTGATGGCTATCATGTCCAACAACTCTACTGAGTTGAATAAACGTATGACAAATAGCTTTGTCACGACTGACAACATCATCCGGTTCTTCAACTGGACCTACCCATTTTACACTGTTGGAGTTTTGCTCATTTCAACCCACTTAATTCTCAAGCCGTATCTCTTGACAATTCTTCCATTGGTTCTACTTCTTGTGAGAGTGCTTATTCCCCACTATCTCATTATGTATCCACCAGACACGTCGTATTTGTCAGAGTATATAAAACGCAACCCGGAGCCAGCAGCTTACCAATTGCACAAATGTAAGGTTCCGGGCCCAATTCCTCAGTTTTCAAGGGAGTTTGTGCTCAACTTGACCGATTTGCAGAACCTGCAAACTATCTATATCTCTACCTACGACTTTATCATGTGGTTAACAAAAGATTATTTGTACTTTAAAGACGAAAACGTCTCGTCAGTGGTGTTTTTGGCTATTTTGGTGCTTGTGGTGGCGAATTTGTTTATCATGCCTGAACTCTTGTCGTATTTGGCTAGCCATTTCTACGTAGTTCAAGGCATGATGATTGTATTTGTCTGGGGATTTGTCATAGCATTCCATCCATATTGTCGTAGTCGCATTTTGGAATGGCTTTATAGTGAGGATACCAGACTTAGCTTCTTGGAGATTTCTAATAATTTTGAGTCTAAGTTCGTTGATTGCTTGGAAGTAAATCGAGGACCTCCTAAACTCAATGACGAAGGATATGTTCTTGATTTGGACTCGAAAGATATAAAACTAGTGGAGATCTTTGAGCTCCAGAGGCTAGACAACAAGACTAAGATGTGGGACTTGGTTGGTTTCACAAACAACATATACACTATCAATACGGCTACGAGAATATTCAATAGAGGACTCTATAATTTCCTTGCAGAAGCCAACAAGGAAGATAATCACGAAGATGCAGATGAAGATGCTGCACGAGATAAGGATGAGAATGATGTCGAGTCCGACGGATTGATTCCCGTCACATCTCCAGAGCAGAAAGGATATATAAAATTGAACAAGAAATCATCAATCAATGATGTTATGCCTCCAGTGAACTGGAAGTTTGCTGACAGCAAATGGGAGCTAGACCTTGAAGTAGGTGAATGGGTGAGACAAAATTATGTTGATGATCTCGTGATGATTGACGACGACGAAAAATGGGTTTACGATTACGATTACCAAGACGGGCATGCCTCGGACCAGGACAACGAAAAGAACGACGTTCCAAGAAATGTTTATAGAAGAAGACGTTGGATCAGACATGTGATTCGAGAGAGTACTCTTGAAGATGATGATCAACAATGATAATCTACGATAATATGTGATGCTATAACTAGATGCTATAGAACTGCTTTACCTTTATAGTAAGCTTTCCGTATATGTGCTATTGTAGTATACTTTCATTATAATGTGCTTACAAGTATGCAATTGGAAGTATTTATCGTATTAAACTGCTTGGTGAACCAAGTATCATAAGCATCTTGATGAATTATGAGACTCTATTCTACCCTTGCATGAATTCCATGAGGTTCAAGGAATTGGTCTTGGACTCTTGTTCTTTCTGTTGCTTCTTCTGTTGAAGCATGGAAGACAAACTATTCTGTTTTCTCTTTTTCGATCTTTCCTTTGACTTATTATTTGGATTTGTTCCATTGCTATTGCTTCTGCTATTATTGTTGTTGCTCTTGATTTTGATATCCTTGGAAACTTCGTTCGTATTTGTGAGTGCGCTCCACTCAGCTCTAAAAGGCTCTGGTGTATTACTACTAGAGACAGAATTCGAATTTCCAATTATGATTTCATTGGAAGACCCTTTCGTTTGTGATATCCTCTTTTCGTTTCTTTGTATCAAAGTATCGTCGTATTCGACATTTCTACATTGAAGACATCGATATCTCAACTTACGTTTGGGTTTTATCTGAGAGTCTGCAGTAGAATTTTCTCTCATCACTTTTTCTTTGGACTTTTTCAGCTTTGTTTTCTTTATGTATACGATTCGGAAACTAAGAGTAAGTCCTGGTATCCATATAACTCCACACTTTCTGCAGAACTTATGAGTTAATGTAGGGTTGGGAGGTAGATTAATAGATTTTTGAACCAAGAAATCCAGAAATTTAAAAGAAAATTGCTTGTTTAGAGGATTTAAAGGAAGGGTATGCGCCACATCGTAGAGATGCAACGCCGTCACCTGATTCTGGTTCAACAGAGTCTGTTTTGCAGACGACATTGGTGAAAGAGGGAGAATATATGCATAAAGAAGTTGTAGACCATAGATAGGTTTCAATATTGAGCTGAGATGCACGTGACTGGCTGCAACTTGAGTATCAAGCAGAGAAATGAAGAGTTAGAGAATAGGGTTCAGAAGGTCAGACGATGGTAGCAGATGGTGACATATGCATTTCGACCATTCGGCAAGGACTTGAAGACTTGCCGATTATATGTCTTGCAATAGAAGATAAGTGGAATTGTGTAGCGTAAGTACTAATTCAGCACAGACAGAAGAATTATTAAGTAGCACAATTTAAACAAAAGAGTTTTGTAAGATCTAGCTTTGCAAGATATAACATAAAACACAAACACAGTAGAGTATTAAGGTGGACAACTTATAATTTTAGGTGATTATTTGTTATAGAATATTTCAGTAGACCAGCTTGTTTCTTTGAGTTCTGTAAAATGATAGCCACCAATCATAGGTCATTATAAGTGTAACAGGCCAGGTGGTCCCACCGGCAGAACTTGAACTGTAGCGTGTAACAAAGCTAAGAAATTCACACACAATAGACCCCTATCAGAAAGGAATATCTTTCGATTTCCGATAAGAGCAAGAAGGAAAATGTGTGTCCGACGTTGATGCCGATTCTGGAGATGTTAAGGCGAGCTCAGGGCCAATCGATTCTGCAGACGAGTACCGAATATATTTAAGGTTGGAAGTTTCGATTTTCAGAAAGAGTGCAAAATGAATTTAGGAGAAGAGGCTATATTCACGTATAAACCAGTCCATAGATACGCATTCTGGACATTATTTATTTCAGAGATTGCCCATAGTAGTTATGTATTTTTTTGTTGCAATTTTCTGCCTTTATTAAATTTGTACTATTTATTTGAAAAATTTGTCCTAAAAATTACGTGAGCTTCATAGTTAAGCTGGGGTTTTCGTGGAACCATTATCGATAAAATTAAAACAATTAAATTTTTACACCACATTTTCCAATCCCTGCCAGCCCTTCTCGGCTACGCCAGTTAGACCCCTCATCTCCGGCCAATAAAACCAGTTTCATACTTTCTTACTCCTTCTCTTGCACAGATAGATACAAAAAACCACAAACCCAAATTTTGCAATTTCTCTCCGGAATTCGGACAACCCGCACTCCACCAATGGGAACCCTACAAAACCTGCTTACCAAGTTTCAAATCCTGTTTCCAGTACCGATAAGCGGATCACAGCTCCAGTTTCAAGTGCAGGCCAATAGCTATTGACTTGTAGTAACCGTCAGTGGAATGGAAGATAGCAGCTACGAAAAGAAAGAATATAAAAGCAACTTTTTCATCATTTGCGTGTTCAACGTTATCCTGGTAGTTTCACTTACAATCTTGCAATATAACCCAGTTGACGATCTCTCCGAACCACATCTATATTAGCTGATAATAGTTAAGAAAATTACATCCAAGTACACAATACGACAAGATTACTTGATCAGCTTAGCAGTCACAGGTTGCTACAAAAATTCCAGAAGTCCAACTTTACAAAAAGTCTGATACTATCTCTAAAATTAGAAGATACTATCTCCAAACAAAACCAGCACAATAAACTATCCTCCTGATTCAAACATAAGTATATCTGTGCTTCATACTCCACTCCCAATGATCATGCCCATGCAAACACAACTGAAAAACCGTCTAAGGTTGATAATACCGGCGCTGCTGTCTGGCTCCAAAGTGCTCAAGTCTTGTATTCGCTGCCGCAAACATAAAACCAAATGTAACGCTCTGGTTACCAATCCATTACCTTGCACCCATTGTGCCAAACACAAGATCAACTGCGTTTTAGAAGTGATAACACAGCTGTCTAACAGATCGACTATCGATTTGGCAGAAAAACTTGCCGACGAAGTCTCGGACTTAAAAGAGGTGATGGCCGAGATCATCTCAAGAAGAAATGCCTTGTTTGAAAAACTTGTCAGTAGTGGACTTGACATTCAAGGTATCGCACAACAGCAAAAGCAAAAGAACCAGCTCTGTAGACGAGCTCGGTCGGAGACTCCACCGGTATCAGAAATCCAATCATGCATCAATACCCCAAAGGATTTAGCTATGCCGTTGATGATTCCAGTGGAATACGGTTTAGAGGACAACAAGAATGATCCCTTATTTACCATCTCCGCAAACAAAACCTTGCAATCATTTGCTATTTCCAACGCAACGGCTACAAGACTCTTTGCCAACTACGAAAGAAACTTCAACCAGTTCTTGCCCATTTTTCCTGACAATTTCTTCAAATCTCTCAATTTAAAGACATTTGCGAACGAGAACGATTTGCTTTTCTGGTGCATAATCTTGACTTCGTATCTAAATAACCCCGTAGATCAATCAGCACCAAGCTATCGTATTTTGTCGGAACACATCAAATCCTTAGTTGTTGAGAAATGTTGGCTCCAGACTCCAAGATCAGTATACGTGATCTCGTCATTGTTGATTTTGACCACCTGGCCATTGCCCAATACCAGTTCCAAAATCTCGGACAATTTATGTATCAAGTTCATTTCGACAATGAAGGCATTGTCGCTACAATTCGGATTGCACAAGTTGGAGTTCATCAACGAGTTCAGTCACAAGACCAAAATGAACATCTCGCAAGAAGTCAATCTTGACAACATAATCAGAGAAAGAATCTATAAGTTCATCAACATCAACTCGAACTACTGGCTCATCAACTTGGGTTTATCCAACAATAATTACAACGGATTTACCCAGGACTACATCATCAACAAGTCCTCCAACGTAGACATCTTGAACAAAAGCTCCGAAGGCGATCATTACATAAACTCGCTTTTGAAAATCTCTATGATTCAATCAAAATTGAATGAGAACATGAATATTTTGATAGGGAACAACAACGACTCAGTTTCTTTATTGCCTAACCAGTTGAACACATCCAAATTGATTAACTTCAACATGTTTGAAATCATCATTGACGACTTGAACAAGATATTGGTCAGAGAAGACAATTCACTAGTATTGAATAACTTGATCAAGATTTCAATTGAGTTTTCCAAATTGCAATTGTTTGTGTATTCCTTATCTAAATCTGAGATCACAATTTTGGAATACAAGCATTACATTACAAAGGTGTTGAGGAGTTGTTTTATCATCTTCTCATCGCAATTCCAAGACAATTCATTGAACTTTAACCAATTACCTATTCATTACAAGTTTCCGATTGAATTGGCTATGTTGATCATGCTCAGAGTATTCAAGTCTCCAATCATGAACTCCATCTCAGACTACAAGCTTATCAAAGAAAAGTTCAACCAGATGTACGACAACATTATAATGGGCGGTAAGAACAACCAGGACTGGGAATTTTTGAATGCTAGATTGAATAAAGTTCTCCACAAGTTCAATAAAATAGAGAACAACTTTATCATCCTGAGTATGACGGGTCATAATGACAACGACGAAGCTGTACCTTCGTTTTTTCTTATAAATAAGATGAAGAGCTATCTTATTTCTAGTTTGAACTATGAGATGATCTGGCTCATCTACGAAAACGAACACACGCAAACTATAACAACTAACGAAGAAATTAACTGGGATATTTTTGGATTCAGCGACAATAGAATGGATATGGTTGATTACTTGCAAAGTAACGAATCTATATTTTACTAGGGTAGGAGTAATAGACATATCTAAATTTTACAAATAGTAGCAGTAGCAGTAGGCTTCTTGTTCTTACATTTTAATTCGCGCTTTTTTGACACATCGTCATGATTTGATTATTTCATTTTGGTTCTTTCATTCTGATATTGTGATTTTCTATAAAAGTATTTATGCACGGTCAATCCATTGGGCATTTAATTTCTTGTTGTAGACAAACGGCTTCGAGCCGAGGTATACGGTAAACAAGATGGCAATTGTAATCAACAATTTCACACTGTCGAAACTCCTGCTCAAAAAATCAAAAGAAGAAGATGGTTGAACCGTGGTACAGAATTGATTGAAATCATTGAAATAACAGACTACTGAAGTGGATTCGAAATGAGTGGGCCTAGTCAATATGTTCCCGTCTTTGGTCACTTTCAATTGGTGTTTGTGATTAAGGACCTGGAACGCATTTCTAGCAATTACTGGTTCATAAGGAACCATTTTGAAGTCACTTTGGAAATCAGCCTGTGTTAACTCTCTGTCATCAATTCTTCTACTATTGAGTAGATGTTTTGGAATCTCAATCAAAGCACCATTTTCGGTTGCGACAATAATCGATTTCAAAGTAATTCCGTATAAAGACTGTGTGGATGACATTCCGTATATTCTTTCCGGGAATATGAAGGATTTGATAGAATAGGTGTTGATGGTGCAATTGTGGGTAAATTCAGAGACAGAGTCGATATTATCCTTCTTGATGGATTTAACTGTGTCGAACAAGTCAATAACATTGAATCTTTGTTCTAATGATGGTGAAATGACAAAATAAGAATAGATAATCCAGTTATCATCCATAATTAAATTGATAGAACTGAAATCTACAACCTCTTCTATCTTGTGTTCAAATAAATGTAATAAGTTGCCAGTAACAGCATCCAACAAGTAGAACTTCAATTGATCATAGACAGTATCTTTTGTCAAGACAGAGATAACATTAGGGTTCAAGTACTTATACAAAACATCTTTATTGGCCAATGAAATACCCAAGGAAGATGTAGTGGATGACAAGGGCTTCGAGGTCACAGAGATAATCTTTTCGTTTGCTTTTGAAAAGTTCCAGGTACCAAAAGAATTGGTTTCTCCTGCAGAAATCTTGAACCCAGAAACAGTGGACTCATCGTTATTTACAAAGAACAAGTCTTTCTCATCTGTCTCATTGAAGATAGTGAACTTGTTTTCTTTCTTCAAGATAATCTTGGTAGAGTCTGCTTCATTAGATGAAGTTTTGAATAATCCTGAATACTTTTCACCGAGTGGCTCAAAAGACAATACAGAACCATCGCGAGTATTTATGAAATACAATCCCAGAGAAAACAAAGCTACAAGATTGTCTTGATAAGAAATGAGTTCAACAAATGATCCTTCAAAAACATTTGTGCTTTTCCAGACCAAAGTTCCATCAACAGAATTTAAAGCTGTGATAGCCTTCTCAGAGTCTTCAAAGAAAATGACCAACTTTCCAAAACCGAATTCATCTCCTTCGACAGCTTTAGCAGTTTCTATACTTTCAGCGTTGGCGAAGAACGAAACTACATATTTGCCCAATTCACCCAAATGTCTTTTGACTCTGAGTAGCCAATTGGTGACAATGAAGCCAGTGTTGGCATCATCAAGAAGATGGTGGAAATCATTGAGCGTCTGTTGTGATTCAGGTTTGTCGATGATCAAGTATTTACTATTGACAGATACGAATTGGTTCATAGAAATGACATTTTTCACCAAATGCCCATTGCTCAAGTCCAAAATCTTTCCGTTTACATCTGGTCCGATGGAAACCAACTGGTAGTTACCATTGTTCACAGTGATGAAGTCATCGAAGTACAATTGTTCAACTTTCACCTCAACAATTTTAATGCTAGAAGCTTCGTTGAGAACCAAAAAGTCAGTCAAATCATAAACACATTTACGGCCATTTTTGGTAGTCACAATTATGAAATCGTTGAGACCAAAATTCTCATATGAAACGTTTACTATTTCCAGAGAAGTGGAGAAAGTATCAGAAATCACTAGGTTGTTCTTAGCATTGATAGAATACAATACGACCGAATCGTTAGTGAAAGTGTACAAATAGTTGCTGTTAATGATGTCAATGTTAAAAACCTTGTCTGTTGTAATTTCTACAACATCAGTACCATTCTCGTCGAATTTGTAAACGGCGTCATTTCCTGTGATTACTACTCCATCCTTAAACAACCTAGCATCCATAATTTGCAAATTTTCTGAAACAGAAACAACTTCAGCTCTGGCATTGATTTTCAAGAGAGCTTTCCCAGCAATTACGCTTCCAAAACCGTCTTTCAGATCAAAAAGGATAGTGGTGGGGTGATCGAAATCGTGTACTGTCTTGACTTCACCAGATTCATGACTGACATATTGCAATACTCCATTAGATGTCAAAACCAACAATCCCATGTTTAAGAAGTCTACCACTTTAACTGGAGGAGATATCAACTTAACCTGGCGTACATAGATACCACTGGCTGTTTCAAAGAGATACAAACTGGCTTGTTCGATACCGGAAAGGTAAGCCAAATTGTGGTTCTGGGCCAAATGGAATTCACTAAAGCCAGGAAAAGAGCTCAACTCCACTGCCCATTCAAGGTGGTTTGGGTTATCCAATTGTATCGATACAAATTGGCTCCGGTCGTTGAAACCAATGGCTTTATTTGCTTTTATCACCGAATACGACTTCAATGTGCCGTAGATGTGGTGTATGGTTTCCTTCGAAAACGCATCTTCGAGCAAAACCGCCGACACTGTCACGAGTACAAGCGCAATTGTCCACAAAGAAGCAAAACGCATTGAAACGGTGGCAGAACGTGTTTTCTAGATTTTCGAATATATATCGTAGTGGAAAATATTCAATAACGAACAGTATGGAGAAGTGAAAATGTCGCGTGTCACTTCTAATACCTGTATTTGACGGCCAATGTCGTGCACAATTAGACATTTCACTTGTTCCACGTGACACGGAGACCATCATTCAATTCGATCTAATTTGGATTCGAATCATATTCCCATTTATATGGCAAGCTGTTTTCTTCCTCTGATTGTTTCTTGTTTATTACGCGATCGTTACGATGCATTCACGCGATTGGTTCCTTGTCTTCATTGGTTTCTTCCGTAAGTACTGGCAGTCCGTTCTGTCTTTGTGTCCCTGCTTTATGATAGGAAATAACACAAAGTCTAGTTAATTACTAACAGAATGGATTTACTTAACGATTCTATCAATTTTGTTGGTTAAATTTTTCTTCTTTTTCATTGAAATTGGTTACTAACTCCTTCAGTTCCTCCAATCCCAGTTCTCATCAAAAGGGGTCTTACTTCTGCCGACTTCTGGATCAACATTTTGCTTTGTATCTTGGGCTACTTCCCTGGCTTAATCCATTCCTACTGGATTATCCTGCAGTACCCATACAGAGAAACATATGCTGCTTTGGGAGGGGACGGCCACAACAACAGAAGCAATTACGGAGCTACCATCGGTTGAGGCTGATGGTTTCCATAATGTCGTTTTGAATTAATTGATGAATTCTTTAACCTTGATACTCCCAGTGTCTTACTATATTGTATATCTCTATTAGAATAAATTTTTTCAGAGCACGTGACTAGAGGTTACCCGGAAAGAATGAAAATTCACTTTGTTTGGTTAGATTTAGACATGATATTTTCATTTTTTATTCCTGTTCTTTTTCTTGCGTTCGGCATGTTGCTAAGCAGAGTTAATATACGTTCGTCAATGTACTTGCTTGTAGAAATCGAGAAAAATCGCATAAACTTAAGTTGCCCGATACGAATTTCCTCTGGAAGCTCATCTTGTTTGATCCATCGGTCCAATGTGTCCATATGCGAAGAAAAAGTCTGAAATGTCCTCAAACGGCTGTTCATTAAGATCTAGGGGAGTCTAATTATCAGGTGAATTGGCTATGGAATTGTCGTTTTGATATTTTCATTTTCCAATTCGATTATACTTGATTTCCTGCTACATAAAGCATCTTTGACTATCGTTTCAATTGGATTTTACTACTATTCTCGTTCTGAGAAGAGTTACCATTTGGAACGCAGTTCTTGATGTTGTAGCAGGTTGCTCATTGCATGATCGAATGGCTGTGTTAAATTAAACTGGTGATACTCACTATGAGTAATTCTCTTTGCTATGTTGGAAATGTGGATATTTACATTGTAATACTCTATTAAGAACTATATACTATTACTATCATTGTTGTTGTACAGCTTGTGCCAACAGTTCTTCTTCGGTTACGTTATACTCTTGTGGTCTGCCTCCACCTTTTTTCCATAACCATAATGCTTCAATGGCATAGTTTCTCACCGATAAGTTTGTAGTCTTGACTTCGTCTGCAGCATCTGTAATAGTTTCTATAACACGAAGTTCATCGATCAAGTCCCATAACATCTTCTCAAAACTTGCTACCATCTCCCTGATGCTCTCGTTAAAATGTTTATCCTCTTCGCCGTTTTCTTCTACTGAAATACCAGTGTACTTGTGCAAGCCTAATTTGTGAAGAATTCTGCCGAGAGTTTGTATACTAACGCATCTCTGACTGGGAACTACAGATCTAGCCAAATGTGCAAGTTCAGCCAAGGTATAACCTGCCAAATGAGGATTTTCTGCGTGATGGTGCAACCCCATATATGTTGGAATCTCGTCTTTAGCATTCGCCTCTGGACTCGTTTCATCATGAAGTTCAATCAAGTCACCATGAAAGTTAAATCTCATATCTGCTACAGACTCGTAGGTGGTGGATGATTGTTTGGGCAAAGGTTTAGTCATCCACGACAACTTATCAGTTTCTTTGGGAAGATCTGGATAATACTTTTCGTGAAGTTTGTCATAGAAATCTGGGTCGTTCAAATCCAAATCATTTACAGGTTTTGGTTTTGGAAAATGAACATCCATCTTGTTTTCCTCTTCTTCTGTGAGTATTTGGTATTCTTCTGGTGCTATTTCATTTTCATTGTTTGTGTGTGGCATATTCGGAATCATCTCATGAAGGTCTTCTACATCTTCCCAGCCATTGGGATCAAGCTCTATACCACCATCCAAGTCTTCGTAACTCACCGTAGCAACTTCGTTGAATGTCACTGACTTTTTAGGCTTTTCACTCGCTTTTAAATCTCTACCTTTTTCTACATTATTTTTTTCGACAACATTAAGAAAATCATCTTCCGTTTTAAGTTGTTTGATACCCAAAGCATTATCTACGTCTTCTGGATCCAACAGCGACAAATCAGACATACCTTCTTTGGTTCTCATTCCTCCTATCCACCCATTGTATCCTTCTGAATGCTCGTGACCATGGTCTCCGCGATTTCCACTGTCCCCATGAACATGCTCAGCTTGCTTTTGGATTCTTGATTCGGTTCTCTTAAGCAAACTTTGGACCAATTTAGGATCCAATCCTTGCAAAAGCTCTTCTCTTTCATGACTGATTTCGTCTTCTGTCATACTTACTATTTTATCCATATTCTCCTGGTGGATTTTCTCTGCTTCCGTGAGGTTATCCATCACATTTTTCTTGGTCACCTTATTTACGGATTCTCGAAGAGGTTTGGCAGCTTCTTTGGTTCCATGCTTTTGTACTCTTCTCTTCCATCTGGAGACTTTCTTTTCTCTTTGTTGAGAAGGATCTGGAAATCCACCAACTTCTAAGTCGCGTGGGGGCACAGGGACTTCTGTTTCATGCTCAACAATCTCACCTATGAAATCCATCTTTGAAACGTCTACGGTTTAAAGAAGTATTATTCCAACCTTACTAATTCTGATCTCTAAAATACTGAACTACTGAGTACCTGCATATGATAATATGGTTGCTAAATGTCGTATTCCTTACAAAATTCCTATAAGAAAATCATTGCAGAGAAGATCTTGGAGAGCCCCATTCCGTACTATATTTCAATGGGGACGTCATATCTGAACCTGTTTCAGAATTTTCGTCTGGCTTTCTCTCAGACTTTGTCTCTGTCGATACTTCCTGCCCGGGATCTGATGCGATTTCCGGTGCCATCAGATTTTGCTGTGGAAGACTTATATATTGGGCTATGTAACATTCCTTTCTTTCGATTTTGCCATGTACGTGCTTTAGAAAGTCATCATTAAGTTTACATGAGTAGCTTTCAAACTCCAAGCGCTTCCGTTCCGGTTGCGAGCCTGTTTCTGGGTCTATGGGTGGTCTTTTGGCATACTTGAAACCATGGTAGATATCGATGAAGGGAATGAATAAGATTGTCATAGCAGCAATGTACTTTTGTGTAGTATAGAACAGTTCGTCTAGCCCGTGGTTACGATTACCATTATATACTAAATTGATAAAGTTCCTTTTGGCACCCATGTCGTACACTCTATCATTGATCCCATACTGTACAACTAATCGCAAGTTGTCTTTCTTGACATTGACATATCTTCTTCCAGTTTCCCATCTAGGTTTTGGTCTTTTCTTCTTTTCCTCTTTGTGACTATTCTGCCATCTTTCGAATGTTCTTCTTTGGTTTTCAGAAACCTGGTCGAGCGTCACTTTGTTGATTACTATGTAGTAGAAGTGAGTTGAAAATAGAGCCCCAATCATCAAGATCCACATTCCACACATAAGGTAGAGTGGTATGAAGTTATGGTTGATCTCGCCTCCACGATCAATGTTCAGCGGTGTATACCTGATAAGAAAAATTAAAATTACAATGAAATACGTTAGAAACCACTGGCAATACTTCATAAAGAACAAGTAGTTAGATTCACCTACAACGGTGCCTATCCAGAGACAAAAGTGGTCAAACTTCAATACTGTATACCCCATATCTTTCAGGTAAAACGACCGAGCAGTCATTATCGATTTTGCATTAGAATTATATTCTGGATAGCCATGCTGATCGCACGGAAATATATCTGGACATGCAATCAAATTAGGATCATCTGTTCCGTACAAGTCCAAAGGCTGGAAAACAGGAGACTTTCCAGGACCAATGACAAACATGAGAATCCAATACAAAAATATTGCAAACTGCGAGAATCCTTCAATGACCCATAATGCTATGGCTATACCCTTGGAATGATGTTTGTAGATTTCTTGGTATCCCAAAGAGTAGAAAGAAGCAAAGTCAATGTATGCTAGACCAAATACTACTCCTATAGGAACAGCAATTTTGATTGCACGCTGCCATATTGGACTCTGAAGGCCGTTCATATCATTGCAATGAATATAGAGAAAAATGAAAAGCAGGTATTGAAGATGAAAGAGAAGAAGTGAATATGGAAGCAGTTAATACGACATTTCAGACGTTGGCAATTTAAATAGTAATCAAAAGAAGTTAAATGTCGTTCGGGTTTGTTTAGTCACATGACTAATCCTCACATGGCACGATATCAGCTCTTTTCATCTCCATAGTTAAGAATACCGATTAAAGATTCACAGCTTAGAAATCAAAGATATATCCATCTTTCTCTACCATCATATTAAATGATACAAATTCTAGAAGGTAAGCCTCACACTCGATACTCTTTTATGTCACCCAAGTTTCAGCCACTAACAAGATCTTTAGATGACCGGTCCAAGGACATGTGTCCCATCTGTAAAACAGATAAGTATTTGTCTCCGAATATGAACTTTCTCATTAATCCAGAATGTTACCACAAGATTTGCGAATCTTGTGTGGATCGTATATTTTCATTAGGTCCAGCTCCGTGTCCGTATCCGAATTGTGTGAAGATATTGAGGAAGAACCGGTTCAAGAAACAAATCTTTGACGATTTGCGAATCGAGCGAGAAATCGATATCAGAAAGCGAGTGGGAAGTATCTACAACAAAACAGAGGACGATTTTGAAGATCTTAAAGACTTCAACAAGTATTTGGAAACAATAGAGAATATAATTTTCAATTTGAATTACGGAATCGATGCTGAAGAGACCGAGGCTGATTTGCTCAAATACGAACAGGAACATAAATTAGAGATATTAGAAAAGAATATGCGTCAAAGTCAGAAGAACGCCGACTTGGCTGCTTATCAAGAAGCTATGGAAAGGCTAAAGCAGGAAAAGTTGCGGATTCAGAAACAAATGGAAGTAGAAGACATAGAGTACCAGAAGCAGCTGCAACAGGATTTACTAGACAAGTTAACGTCTGGATCTGTTTCCAGCACCGACGAAATCATCAAACAGCAACAGCAAAATGCATTGAAGCGTTCTTCATTAAGAAGGAGAGAATTACAACAAATAACCAACCAATTAGATCAACAATTCAATAAGTCCAACCCATTATACAAACATGCTAAGGAGTTGGCGGAGAACTTAAAAACACCGTTCACGCCATTTAAGGGTGATAGAGACTTAGACAAGAACTACAAATTATTGCCTATACCGAATGACATTGACGAGCTCATGGATATAGAAAACCATATTTCAGACAGCTACTACGATCCATATGTAAACCAGCTAGCCAAGAACAAAGAGTACTTGGGAGCCGGTTGGAGATTGCAACATGTGTTTGAGAAAGCATTAGATGAGGCATTCATCGGATTGGGTTGTTTTATCGAGAAGGAGAAGGCAACAGCCTAGGAACACAACTTAAACGTTTAATCTGTTCTACAATTGCATCTACTTTAGTTTATGTTTGATTGCAATCGCATATACAATTGCCAAAATGCCGTGTGGCTCTAAAATATTGTTCTGTACTATACATCTAAAATTTTAGCGACTCTACTTTTATTGAACCGATAGTATCTATTATTGTATTAAGCCATTCTAAGATTCTATATCTATAAGTCTATGAAGCGAGCCTCGGGATGATAATATACGGGGCAGGACCAGTATGATCTTTTGACGTCATCCCAAACACTCTTGTCATTTTCTTGGAACGTCTCTTTGGGAACTTCAACTGCGGTGAAATTGCATTGTAAGCCATAGTTGGCTAAATCGAGTTCCACCAATTTCTTGTAGACTTCGTAAACTACTTGTCTATCAGCACCCAAACCATTGAAGAAAGAAAATACACCATATGGCTTTAACAATCCGACTATGTAGTCAAACAACTCCAACATGTCCAGGTAATGTTCTGAAAACGTATCATAGTAAATACCATTGAAGTAAACTTCACCAGAAGACAATAACTTATCCAATTGTTCTTGCCATCTACCTTCCAAGATGACTACATTTTTCTTTTCATACCAGCCGTCGGCCTTCAACTTGGCAAGAACATCAGGATGCGCTTCACAGATGTAGTGTTTGGTAGGGTTCTTTTGATTGATCATAGTATCAATTATGCCCATCCCGAAACCAATGTTGAGGATGTTGATCTCGGAATCTTCTTCGCTGTCTTCCATAAATGAACCCTTGAAAATCGATTCACACCCTAACTTCATGAGGTCGGTTTCCCATGCCATCATGACTCCGTCTTTTCTATCCTTGGTGATCAAGGCATTGTCCACATATTCCAATTTTGTGTTAAGGTATGACTTCTGGTTTTGAGAGGGAGCATCTAGAGCATCAGGAGCATCAGGACCAGTGGCTGTTTCTTCAGATTTATTGAACTCTTTCTCAACCTCCTCGATTGGCTGTTCATCACTCTTTGGTTCTTCTGTTTGTTCTATTTTTTCATCTACCAACTCAGGAACTTCTCCAAAACGATCGTGGTCCAAGTCGTCTGTGTCTTCTATTATCTCCATGTCAAACTCACCCACCTTTCTTAACAAAAGCTCTGCTCTAACTCCAGAATCCACAATTTGCGTGTAGATATCCAAATGATCCAACCTTCTCTTAATGAGTATACAACCTGGGGTGTCATTGTTGACATCGCTCAAACACCACCCAGCTCCATACTCAAATAAAGTTTGCACCATAGTGTCTACTACTTTTAATTCATCAGCAGAAGCATTTTTTGGAATATGGGTGCAAATGAGATGCAAAGGAGTTGTGGTGGTGGTGGGTTCGGCTGCTATGTCATTAGTATAGTTGTGGGCCTCTTCGATGGTATAAGTAGCAGGGATACCCAGTCTAAGATAGAAGTTCAACTGGTTCAGATACTTGCTGGTAATAGGCCTTTCAGCAAATCGGCATAAATCGTGCAAGTCCGACATTCTTTTTTCTAAGATGATAAAGTTGTATTTTCTGCTGCACAAGCAAGGACACAGAACTCTGAAATTCTATACGCGGAATATGAAACACTTCTCTGTACCGAAGTCAGAATTACAGCGGAAGAACCTTAAACCGTATGGCTCTTTTACTTCCTCGGTATAAACATATTAATTGTGAAATTGTCAAATAAAATCGTTAGGTTATGAATAAATAGATGGAGGACTGTATGTTGACTTGGACCCGAGCCGCAATATATAGGATAAGTAATATGATCTGAGGTGCAACTCTACAGCACCCTAGAATAGTAATTTCAATGACTGGCCCAAGAGGAAAAAGCCGGGAAGAATAACGCAAGATCGCATACAAGCGTTAAAAGGTAGATGTCCATCGTTTCTGTTCGGTATAATGCATCTAGTCTTCTCGTCTTCTCTCTACTATTCTTCTATTCTTCCAGTCTATAGGCTGGCCATTATCAGCTGTCATTCCACAAATCAAAAAAAGGCTTGAGTTTAGACATTCCTCATTTGGAAGAGTCTGACAGCCGCTACGGATAGGTGCCTCTAAATGGACCATCTGAACCGAAAGACCGGGTTCATTCACACCCATTATTAATTTATAGGTCTGATAAGATTTCTGGCCCTTGCGGCGAAATCGGACATAGACTGAAATATCTTATTCTCCGGTAAGTTGCATTATTATAAACTTTTTGTTACAGGAAGTCACAGTGAGCTCTCGACCAATGCAAAGGTTGCTATATTTGGTTTCTTTGCTTCCTCAGCTTTGCCTACTCTACCCTTTATCATTTAAAATATTTTCCTTGTTACTTTTTAGTATTAAGACTGAATACATGACTTCGTCAGGACTAACACGCATTTGACTGACTTCAATAAGACTTCAGTAGAATTAATTCGCAAATCATTTATTATTGCCTCTGGTAATACACATGCCAATTCTACAACCATATCTAGATGATGTATTCCAATATTCTGTTTGTCGGATCTATTGTCAATGTCGCTCGTACCAATGGTATTCTTGTCATTCCAAATGTTGATACAGTCCCCACAATATACACTACTCTAGTCTCGCTGAATGTATCCATTTGTTTTCTCCTATGTTTAACTTCAAGCTGCTACACACAACGCCCTAATAATTTGAAGCTCATGTAATTGCAAAAAAATCATACGATTGGATTTAAATTTTTTTTTCGCTGCAGCACTATCTGCACCTTGATATTTCTTTGAGAATAGAAAGATTAGCACACACCAGCTTTGCCAATATTTCGAAGATTGACGCTTGAAAAATTAAGGCTGCTCAAGAACGGTGGGTGACGTTGGGAATGTGTTTGTCTAATTTATTTATCTGGCTAATTTTGGCTGATCCTTGACTGATCTGCTTCTTCACCTGATTCTCTTTCCTTCCCTAACCATCTGTTTTTCATGTACCTTTACGCACTATGCACTCTCGATAAAAATTCGCATGCACCTGTATTAACCGGACACGACCAACCTTTCTTGTCGTCAACAACGTTTTCATCTAAGCACAACTTGAGTACCTCAAAAGGACTAACGTATATATGCACAAGACCATAGGTGACTTGATATTCTCGCTAACTAAACTCCTCATTTTTCCTAAAACATCAAAAAAACTCAACAAAAACCAATGTGATTACTAGCAAATGAACTGAAAAGGAACCCGTTAACGAACAGGAAAGTTCCGTCATAAAAACGCAATGAACTTTGCTCAACCTTCAAAATTCGACAACAAGTAATAGATCCTGAAACGAAGAGGCAAGGTTACGGCCTGACGTTACTTTTTTATCAACAAAACAATGATACCAAATAAACTATAAATCCAAACAAACTGAACAATTTGACTTCCGATAAAATTCGCAGCAATTAAAGGTAGTACTTTTAGTGTACGAAATAGAGTTTATCCCCAAGATGACCCTCGGTTGTCGGCGACTCATTCTGAGGTAAATAGCATTTTATAGAATTACATTTGAAAATTTTGCTTACTCCTATGTCGTTGTTTGAATGTTAATTTATTTTTGACTATTATTCAAGTATTCTATCGTATTCCTCTCCACTATCTGAAATTGTGTACCCATGTAGGCTGGAATATCCAAAAAAATCATGTCGAATTCAGAATGTCTATAATGTCTATCAATTGCTCTTTTACGCTACTTTCAGAAGCGTATCTGTCTCTAGAGCAGCTGTTATTTCCCCGTTCTGTAAACTGTTGTCCCCAAGAATGTTTTACGGGATTGTCCCGTTAAGCCAGGTCGAACAGTAAATCCTGTATATACGCTTTGTATATATATATAGTGGAGTGATTTCGTCACCGGCGAGGTCCTAATTGAAAAAGCAGTAGCATCATCCTTATATATTCTCCACATTATGTCCTTCAAGTTGAACGATTATAATGCATTTCTAACCTCGTTGTTTGACAAGAATAATCCCCAACATCCACAAGAACAACAACAACCACAGCTTCAGAACCCGGAGTTAGCAACGCAACTCCCGCAGCTGCAACTTTCCCATTCCAACTCTTCCTACGACGTTTACGACAACAGAAGTATCAACACTAACAGCAATAATAACAATAATAATAATAACAACAACTCTAACAACAATACTACCAACAGCAATAGTGCCAACGCCAATAATATAATAGAAGACGAAGACATGAATGATTCGGTCACATTTCCAGTTGATTTCGACTTTGGTCTCATCGCACCCTCAGGCAACGCCAACTACAACCGCTCCAAGTCCATTAATTTCCCTGTTAACGAAAATTCATCGCACAGTAATATCACCGAGTTTATGGCTGAGTTGGGTTCTCCAGTTGGCGGTGAACAGGGCCATCTGCCTAGTGTTAACAACTCCTATTCCAGCAGTAGTATTACAGCAGATTCCGGAGTGCTTAACAACAATGCGCGCAACCCAGCAGCTAATAATCTCTTCGGAATGAACTACGTCAATACGAATCCTACTACGATAAGCGACAATTACGGGACTCCATTAGCATCGCCGTTATCTCTTGGTTTGAATAACGACCCCCACAGCAATAACCCTAATCCCCACGGAAATCAAAACAACTTTTATATAAAACAGGAACAGCTACTGGTACTTCCCATGCAGTCGAACCTGCAATTACACCAGCAGGCTAGCGGTTTCAATTTCGCAGCCAAACCCCAGGAATCACCTTCTCCATTCTCTAAGGAGCACACACCTCCTATCAAAAGACCAGTCAAAGCAAGATACCCACGTATCAAGCTGGAAGAACAAGAATTGCCAGTTCTTATCGGTCCAACTCAGGGACATCCCCGTCCTCGTGTAAAATCGGCACATAATGTAATTGAACAGAGATACAGAAACAAAATCAACGACAAATTTACGGCGTTGCAGAACCTGGTACCAACTCTCAGAATGGTCGCAAAAAGGAAACAGAGACAGCAATTGAATGATGACTATGACTCGGAAAATGACGATATTGGAATTTCGGAACTTTCTGAGGAAGATACAATAGAGTTAGAAGGATTGGAGCCCGCCAGAAAATTGAATAAAGGAACTATTCTCGCCAAATCCATCGAGTATATCAAGTTTTTGGAATTGAAAAATGACCGTATGAAAATACAACACGAAGAATTACTTCTTAAAGCGAGAATGCTTGGATTGGTGATCAACGAAGACTTGGTCAATCCGGATGTACAGAATAAAAAAAAGTAGCCTCCCATCTTTAGATATAGATTACTATTTATTGGTATATATTAATGATTTGTAATGATAATATGCACTTTGATCTATAGTGTATAATAATTTATTTAAATGACAGAACTTGTACCATATCACTAATATCACAAGCGGTGGCCTACTATTCCGCTATTTGGTTTAAACTAGTTTCGTTAGTAAAATAATTAAATGCTCGAAAGGGAAAAAAAGGTGGGGGCAAGATTTGCTTTTCAGATGGCAATTTTCGTCCATCTTAACTTTTTGTTAAATTTTGACGTATTAATTATTAGTGGGGCAACGTCAACTCCACCACTGAAGAGAGAAGATCTTACACCCTATATGGTATCTTCACTTGTTTGAAAAGTAGCAAGACAGTCGTGATAAAGATCCATACCGCAGAGACGTATCTTGTAGTGGGCACCTCCGAAAACAGGCTACTTCCTATTTGGGCCGCGAATAATTATATGTGTGGGTCAATCACAACAGAAAATGCCAATATCGTCAGATAAAAAAATTGGACAAAAACTTGAACCTCTCCCCAGCCTATCGTCGTACGTGATATCGTCTAGGAAAGGTTTGCCTTGTAATCCAGCGCTCTCTCAGTAGTGGTGTCATACCATCAGATGATAATGGTGAGAAACACGACATCGCGACATTGTCGTGCAATCTTGCCCACGCCAAAGCCCTCGTATAGCGCTGCCACTCAGAAATTTTTCACGCGATTGTGTTTACGGAAAAAAATCTATACGATCGTTCATTGCAAATCACCAGGAGCTCATTGGATTATAAACCTGGAGGATCCGGCCAAAAAGAGTCTGCCATACAAAAAACGATATCTGAGAATAGATACATCAGTTTGCCCCAACTTGGCTATTTCGAGTACTCTTCCTTTCGAACATATTCTGTCCTCCATTTGCTCATCTCGTTCGCGTACTAATTGGTTTTGATACTGGGTCGCGAAATAAAATTATAGCGGTACTCTTCAGCGCATTCGCACTTGAATATATTTGACAAGTCATTGAGCACTTCTTTTTCTTATCGAATTTTAGCAGACTCCCTCCTTCCATCGCTAACATGGCCCTCCTCGACTCGGCCATCGTTGCCTACAACTACTTTGTCTCTCTTTCGCTTGGCCAGCAAGTGCTGATCATTGTCTTTGCTCCGTTTATCTGCAACATCTTATGGCAATTCTTGTACTCGTTGAGAAGAGACAGAGCCCCGCTCGTTTTCCACTGGATTCCATGGTTTGGATCTGCCATTCCTTTTGGAATGGCTCCCTACAAGTTCTTCGAAGACTCTCGTAAGAAGTATGGCGATGTCTTCGCCTTCATGTTGTTGGGCAGAACCATGACTGTCTACTTGGGTCCCAAGGGCCACGAGTTTGTGTTCAACTCCAAGTTGAACGAAACCAATGCTGAAGACGCCTACAAGCATTTGACCACTCCTGTGTTCGGAGAAGGCGTCATATATGACTGTCCTAACCACAGACTCATGGAGCAAAAGAAGTTTGCCAAATACGCTTTAACTAGAGATGCCTTCAAGACATATGTCCCCAAGATCAGAGAAGAGATAATCAGCTACTTCAAGAACCCTGAGGGTTTCAACATGGAGGAGAAGAACAGCGGAGTCGCCAACATCATGAAAACCCAGCCAGAACTCACCATTTTCACTGCATCCAGATCATTGTTGGGAGACGATATGAGAAAAAGGTTCGATGCCTCGTTCGCCCAGTTGTTCTCGGACTTGGACAAGGGTTTCACTCCACTCAACTTTGTGTTCACTAACTTACCTTTGCCGAACTACAGAAAGAGAGACAACGCCCAACAAAAGATCTCGGCTACTTACAAGTCTTTGATTGAAAAGAGAAGAGCTACTGGTGATGTTGACCCCAACAGAGATTTGATCGACTCGTTGATGACCTACTCGACTTACAAGGATGGTGTCAAGATGACCGACCAGGAAATTGCCAATCTTTTGATCGGTATTCTTATGGGTGGCCAACACACCTCTGCTGCCACCTCTGCTTGGTTCTTGTTGCACTTGGGTGCAAGACCAGACTTGCAAGATGAACTTTTCGAAGAAGTTTCGAACATTTTGAAGGAAAAGGGTACCACGAATTTGAACGATTTGACATACGAGGACTTGCAGAAGATGACTTTGACCAACAACGTTATCAAGGAAACCTTAAGATTGCACATGCCTTTGCACTCCATCTTCAGAAAAGTCAGCAAACTGTTACTCGTCCCAAACACGAACTACACCGTTCCTGCTGGCCACTACGTCTTGGTGTCCCCAGGATACACACAAACTTCTGACCGATTCTTCCCCAACGCCAGCACGTTCGATCCACATAGATGGGACAGCAACAATCTTGCTGACCAGCCAATTGAAGAAGGCACGGTTGATTATGGTTTTGGTGCTGTTTCCAAGGGTGTTTCGTCTCCGTACTTGCCTTTCGGTGGTGGTAGACACAGATGTATCGGAGAACAGTTTGCCTACGTGCAATTGGGTACGATTTTGTCTGCTTTTGTATACAATGTCAAGTGGAGCTTGAAGGGAGAAAAGGTTCCAGCTAACGACTTCACATCTATGGTTGTCTTGCCAGAAGAGCCAGCTGAAATCATTTGGGAAAAGAGAAAAACCTGTACTTTCTAGAGTAGAGCCTCCGCTACATTCAATTCACTTCGTAACTACCCAATATATGGAATCCTCATAGACACGAGAGCGTAAGACTCTGGAATTATGTTATAAAAGTTTAAGCACATCAATTTGAATAGAAGTTTTATGGATAAGTATACTTTTCTTAAGCTAATATATGTATGAATGTTTATACATAAACTAAATATGTGCAATTCACATAATCACATTTCGCAGAGACCCATAATTATTCTGTTCATAACATTATAATTCATGTTCAGATTAAAAGGTTGAGTCTGCTGGTAGGTTTTAACTTTGCAATCATGACCAATTTATTTAGTATGAGCACAAAATATAACCAAATTGCCAAATAGCACAAATATAAGCAATTTGTAGCATTTTTAGTAAAACTAACAACCATTTCACAGCATATACAATACCATACAAAATTCGTACTAATTCATACTAACCCATATAAATTCACGACATCTCAAAATTCGTCTTGCATAACCCATAAAACTCACAAAACTCATCCATTTCGGTCGTATACAATAATGTTTGCTCTACGGTTTGTTATCAACCTGTGAATGGTTTCCTTTTCCGGTACAGTACAAAAGCAATTTCATTCGTGTGCGGCTCATGATGATTCATCTTTATTTACCACGCATCAACGTTGACTGAAGTGCATTTGGTAACATCACTTTTCTTTTGTATAGAACCAAGATTTTCACACCCAGGGTGTTGGCTTTGCTATCCTATAAATATATAAGATTTCCTCACAGACTTGGAGTCAGTTTTTGAAAAGCTGGACAAATTGCTGGAGAGATTAGAGCCATAAAGTCACAATCATTACTATAAAGTTATTCCTGCCACTGCATAGCAATAAATATTACAAAGAAAGCTATCTCTAAACACTATCTCTGCAGACTTATAACTATCGAAAAATCTTCCAAGTTATTACTATCATAATAAATACCACACAACAAGTATATATAATCGCGTCGTCATGACCGTCAGATCGTTTGAAGTTAAAGTACCAGCATCGTCCGCCAATATAGGCCCCGGATTTGACGTTCTTGGGGTCGGACTCCAGTTATACTTGCAAATCAAAGTCACCATCGATTCCTCCAAGGATACCAGCCATGATCCATACCACGTCAAGTTGAGTTACGAGGGTGATTTGGCCGAAAAAGTGCCGCTTACTTCAGACAAGAACTTGATCACCCAGACAGCTCTATACATCTTGAGAGTAAATGGAATGGACTCATTCCCACAAGGTACCCACATTCACGTGATCAATCCTGTTCCATTGGGCAGAGGTTTGGGATCGTCAGCATCGGCTATTGTTGGAGGCATTGTCTTGGGTAACGAGATCGGAGAGTTCAAGTTTTCCAAAAATAGGTTGATGGACTACTGTTTGATGATCGAAAGACATCCAGACAACATTGCTGCCGCCATGTTGGGTGGGTTTGTGGGATCGTATTTGCACGACTTGTCCCCAGAAGAAATGGCTGCCAAAAACGTTCCATTGGACTACATTTTGCCCAAGCCAGACACTCCTAAAGATAAAATCGTGTCGTCTGAGCCTCCCACCAATATCGGTGAGTATTTGCAATACGACTGGTGCCACAAGATTAAATGTGTAGCAATCGTGCCGAACTTTGAAGTTTCGACCGACTCCTCCAGAGCCGTATTGCCAGATAAGTACGACAGACAAGACATTGTCTTCAACTTGCAAAGATTAGCCATTTTGACCAATGCTTTGACCCAAGAGACACCTAACAACAAGCTTATCTATGAGTCCATGAAAGACAAGATCCACCAGCCATACAGATCGGGGTTGATTCCTGGATTGCAGAAGGTGTTGGCTTCTGTCACTCCTGATACCCACCCTGGATTGTGTGGTATCTGCTTGTCTGGTGCTGGACCTACTATCTTATGTTTGGCAACCGGAGGTTTCGATGCCATTGCTGACACCGTCATTAGCATCTTCAACAAGGCTGGTGTAGAATGCAGCTGGAAGTTGTTAGAATTGGCATACGACGGTGCCACTGTTGAAACGCAGTAATAGATATAAATAGACCTTGTATAATCAAAAGTTAATGCTTCAGAAGATTAAAAGCATAACAAGAACCGCAGAATGTAGACTATTTCTTGTTCAATGTCAGCGAAGAGTTTCATTGCACAGATTTCTATAATAAATTGTGTTCTTATCGGATGCAAAAATGTCGCCACACCTGAGAATGATGCACGACATTTTTCTACCCAATGAAATTTCCAATATCAGAGCCTCTGCTAAACTTCATACAAACAACCTCATTCCAGATCTGCAATTGTGGGCCGTATATAGATAGCCTTATTGTGTTAAAATGGCGGAAAAGAAGCAGATTGACTCCAGCTCGGATTTGAGATCCCGGCTTATCTCAGAAGAAGTGTTGGGCACGTCCGGAACTCGGCCTTTGTATGTTTCTTCCATCGAAGTCAATGGAGGAGAGACATTCTCAGCTGAATTTTTCAAGAAGCTCTTGACTCCGCTCATTGACCGCAGCGACTACACTTTGAACCAATTGGTAGACTCCATTGGGGTCACTCAAGAGAAATTAAACAAAACCAATGTCTTCAAGGATATTGCTGTGTCTTTACATTCAGACTACACGGCCTTGATTCCCTCAACAGTGAAAAACTATAATAAGGAAAGACCAGTTTCGACGAAAGTAGTATTTGATTTGCAATCGATAAAGTTGAACGTCGGCGAAGGTTTTCTCAACTTCAACAACCACGAGAACTTGACTTTGAATTTGGATTACTTGAACAACAACTTCAATGACAATGCTGAGTTGGTTAACATTGGAGTCAACTATAATCCGTACAAGCCCAACGACCACTTGATTACAAACACAAAGTTCTTGGCCAACTTGAACAACCCTTCTTTCAAATTTTTGGTCGATTTGTTCCATTCTCAACAGAACAACCAGACGTGGCAGCAGTCCTCTGAAGGCTCTACTGGAGGCTTGATTGGATTGCAATACAACCAGCTGAAGACTTTGACCTATTTAACAGGCTTGTCGTTTGCCAGAAGAACCATACACAACATTGACGATGCTGCGGCTGACGAATTGAAGTTTTTCGCTGGCGATTTCTTGAAATCGTCCATCATATCGCAAGTTGCCTATTCTGATGTAGATTTCTTGAATCTGTTGACTAAGAACTTCCCTACCAACGGGCTCAAGTTCGTACTCAGTAATGAGATCTCATCTAATCAAGAACAAGAAAATCCTGATAACCACTCAGCTTTTTTAAAATCGTCTCTTTCCCTCAATTACTACAAGTCGTTCTTCAACAATGCCATCACTGCTGAATTTGCTTCGGACTTTGGTGGAATCTACTTTTCTTCCAACAATGGACCAGTTCATATTAGCGACCGGTTCTACTTAGGGGGAGTTGACTCGTTTAGAGGCTTCTATAGAAACGCTGTCAACATCAATGGTGGCTCACTGTTCTATAAGTTTACTGGTACCTTATTCTCCCAGTTGCCTCCTTTCATACACCCAGCTGCCGAGGGCAATGCTGTAGACAAAAAGTTGGATGATGGCTTCGGTCATGAAGCCAACCCCTTGAGATTGTACGCTACTGGTTCTATCGGTAACGTTTCGGACAACATGCTCGAAGACGATTCTGGTGTTAGTAGTGTAGGTATTGGACTCAGATACTTCAACTACTGGGCCAACTTTGACGTAGGGTACTACTTTGCTAAGAGGTATGGAACTGAAGCAGGTGATTCTGGTATCAAAGACGGTTTGCACTTATCGATATCCATCGGAGGATCTAATCGTTCTGTCTAAGAAAAGTATATTTATGGTAGATACATAAGGTACAACAATGTAGCATTAATTGAATTGCAAGTTTTATCTATCAATGATGAGTTGTCATGCCAATTAAACATGCTCGTAGTAAAATGTAATAAAATTCTGATTCTTCTGTAGATATTCTATCTATGAGTTCTTTATCGTGCCTGATACTTTAAGAACCCATAGTTAACAATACTGCGTACAAAATCGATTGCAAAAAGTTCGCGAAATTTCCCATCGCGTTCAATGATAAACAATAGATCAGTTTAGAAACTTTGTTGTATTATTTGTTCCTCAGTCTTCTTACGAATTGTCCAGTCTTCATCATGGGTGTTACTGGTCTCCTTCCGTGCTTGAAAGAGATCCAGAACCCAGGCACTCTTGAACAGTACCGAGGTAAAACTCTAGCCATAGATACTTATGGCTGGCTCCATCGAGCTTTAATCTCGTGTGCCGAGGAATTGTGTCTTGAAAGGCCCACTCGTAAGTATATAACGTCGATTATGAAGCGAGTAGACATGTTGAGACATTTTGGAGTTGAGCCCTACTTTGTTTTCGATGGGGCTGCCTTACCTACGAAAGCAGAAACGGCCAATGAAAGACGCGTCAAACGTCAGGAAGCCCGTAACAAAGCCGAAGAATACCTGAAAGCAGGCAAAAGACTGTTGGCTTGGAAGGAATATATGAAGGCAGCCAGTGTGACATCTCAGATGGCCAAGTCGGTCATGGTAGAACTAGAGGCCCGCGGCATTAAGTATATAGTAGCACCGTATGAAGCCGATCCCCAGATGGTATACTTGGAGAAAATTGGTCTAGTAGATGGGATTCTTTCCGAAGATTCCGATTTGTTGATTTTCGGTTGTAACCGGTTGATTACAAAGCTCAAAGATGATGGGTCACTTGTGGAGATCTGTCGGCAGGACTTCCACAAGGTCAAGCTGATTCCGTACTTGAGCAAATTCTCTCAGGAACAGCTTCGGTTGATAGCGATGCTTTCTGGGTGTGATTATACTAGCGGCATCCAGGGAATTGGAATCAAAACCGCTTTCAATTTGGTGCAGAAGCATGCCAAACTTGATAGAATCGTGACAGTCTTGAGAGCCGAAGGAAAAACTATAAACGATGGATTTCATGATGAGCTTCAGAGAGCAGACTTGGCTTTCCAGTTCCAGAAGGTATTCAACCCAAAGCTTCAGCAGCTCAAGACTTTGCATGACTACCCAGAGAATTTTCAATTAGACTTCGAGATTCTTGAGTCTTGTTGTGGGAGAACCTTCAACAATGAGCTCTACGCCCAGATTTGCAATGGCTCTATCCATCCAAATACTCATGAAGCCTTGGTTTCAAGAGAGCAAAGTTTGTCCAGTCTCAAGAGTAATTCAATCAATATTGGCTATGTCAAATCTGCTCCAGCTCAATTGTCTCAGCGATCAAAGTCTATTAGCGCTACTTTAACTCCAAAAGTTCCGCAGAAGACAGTTTTTGATTTCTTTCAAATTAGAAAACAAGAAGTTTCCGTGACACAGAATACGAGCAATTCTTCATCTTCACTAATCTCATCATCTATCAGCACTACAACTGTCAAGTCTCTGCAAACGCCAGAAAAGAGATCACGTCCAGAATCTGAGCGTTTCAAATTGTCACCTATTTCAAGAAAGATGAAAAGAATCGCAGATGAGCCAATTCAATTTACAACTCCAGTCGGAAAGGTTAGTAAATTTTTTTCGACAACTCTGAGCAAGAACCAAGAAAGTCTGTCTAAGTCTGTAGAGCAGTCTTTGCCTTCTTGGGATTCAAGCATGATTGGAGATTCATATTTTTCTGATGAACCAGGGAGTCCTGTCAAATCTGTCAATACCAAGGATATCTTGGAAGATCTAACAGATTCAGATGAACCTAGATTTGAGCCTCGAGAGAATGAAACGCAAAACTCTATTTCTGAAAAGTCTATATCTAAAATGGAAAGTTCAATATCTGATAATTTTGATATTGATGATGATGATGACGAGATTGAAGAGTCTCCTGTCAAGAACAAGGAAACACCTCGTTTGGAGCAAGTTGAAGCTTCGAAGATGGAAGTGCTTAAGAGTTTGAGGGAAGAATTTCTGTTCAGCATGAGTTCTCTACCCACCAGAAGCGTCTCCTCGTTAGCATACTCAAGAATCAGATCTGCTAGACCTCCTTTGCAAGCCAAGGATGTTAACATTAGCACTCGAACGTTGAAGACTATAGCATCTGATTCACCAAGTGCATCTGCATTCAAGCCACAGATTGGAAAACAGCAGTCTCAACAGCATATTAAACCGCCGAGAAAGCATGTAGATCTCAAACAATTTGCATTTGGAAGAAATTAGCATTCTTCTTTGTATATTATTACTATTACTAGATATCATTATTACATTTTTGCCATGACTAATGTTCGTATTCTACATTGCATTCTATAGTCGAAACTCAGAGTCCCCTTAGTAAACAAGCTGCTACTATCAATCTTGTCAATTGTGCCTGCTTCTGGGATTCGTCAGAATTTATCTTCACATCAGACAATTTGTATATCTTGATGACTTTAGGAATATCTACCAAATCGCGAAGAGTTTCGTCGTTCAACTGAACGTTTCTGTCATTTTCAATCTTTAATAATTTTAGCAATTGGTTGTTTGTGTCTACGAGCGAGTTTTCTTCAACATCTTGAGTCTTGAATACCTTGATCGCTATGACATTTGGACATACCTCATCTACTCCAAATTTCTTTAAGGCTTCCATAATTTTATTGATAGGAGACAAGTTGAAGATGATCTCGGTGTGGACAGTTCTGGCTTTCAAGGTATCGTTGGCATAGTTATTGATGGATCTGTGGATGCTGCCATACAATTGTTCTACAGAAACAATATGATGGGTATTGAGAAAACAAAAATCATATTCGGTGTTGGCAGCTACCAATTCATTTTTCACTGTCCTAAGTGTCTCCTTTTCTATTCCCGTGAAAACCGAAATGAACACGGTATACTGTGGAAACAGCGGAAAGGAGACAGAAGTCCACGACATGCTATGAATATTTATGTTAATGTTCAAGAGTGTAGAAAAGTTTGAACCATCTCTTTTCTCGAACTCTTCACTATGGGATTTTTAACTATGGTGCTAAATATGAAGGATCTTAACTATGTGTGATGCGACCTGCCGTAAATCCATAATAAATCGCCAGAACATCATGTCATACAATAAATTGTTCTTCATTCAGGACGCGAAACTCTCCTATACTGGTTATATCAAACAGGTACTTCGATACCTTTACCTCAGCACTTAATTGCATGGCAGAGTTGGCTTTCTCGATTTTATTCAAATACTACATTTTCATTTGCTTACATAATCCTTCACTGCCTCACTTCAAATGCATACTTCACATTAATAGTCAAACAGTACGTTGGTAATAAGAAGAGTATCCACATACACATTCCCAAATTGATCACCAGAAGAAGGTTGAAAATTGCTAGATATGGACTCAGACTCCAAACTCGAAGCATTCGAATTGCACGTGCCGGCTTTGCTAGACACTATCTTCAAAGACAATGTTCAGGACCTACTTCCCCCACACAGCATTAAAGCACCAGAGTACACAGAAATACTTCTTCAGAAAACAACTAAAGCCAACAAGTACTACGGTTCTTTCCAGCGGTACACGCGACAATTCATTCCAGATAATTCAACAGAGAACGCAGCTATTGTGCGATGGACCAATTCATCCATAGAATCTACGCAAAGACTAATTATAGATTCGTGGATACGCTCAGATTACAAAGGAAACCAAGCCAAAACTGAAAATCTGTCATATCAGAATGATCTGACAAAGACCTCAGCGAATTCACTATTCTCGTGGTCATCTAATGATGCGTATATTGAGCAGAGAAAGAAGGAACGACAACTAGCCAAAGGCAAGGAAAAGAATAGAAAGGAGAACCAGAAAGCACATAATCATCAAAACGGAGTTCTGCCACATGAAAGTGCTTCTAGTGATGCTGTAGAGTCTGAAAGTAAGAGGGAAGCACAGGAGAAGAGACTCAGGAAGTTGCATCTCACAGTTCCCAAAGAGTCTATTACGAATAGACTTAATAGTATTATAGATCAAGAGTCCAATACCTTTATTCATGCCCGTATCCAGCGTATTAAGACGCATCACAGTGAACAAATCACCAAGCAGATACACGAGAGAAAGAGAAAAGACCACGAATTGTACTTGAAGAAGTTACGACTCAAGGAAGAAGAATACGATAAAGCATTGAAGGCTGCGACAACAGAAACACAGAAACAAGGCTTTTTCGGCAACTTGTTTGGATTCAATTCAACGACGACAAACCCTCGTTCGGAATTAGATTTTCAAGTCAAAGATTCATTTGAAAACGAATCAATTGCCAGCCATACTTCAACTACAGCATCTAAAACCAATAATAGTAATAGTAAACGATTTTCGTTTCTCCCTGTGGGAGGACTCTGGAGCTCTGGTTCTGGAGCAAAAGAGCAGGACAAGAATGACATGTCTGAAGTTTCGCCTAGTAAGAAAAGTGAATCCTCGAATGATCAAGTAGTGCATCCTGCCGAAGTTGTCCTTCGTGAAGAAAACGAAATACTTGAAGATAATGAAGTGCTAAAAGAGGAGGAAGAAAAGGGAAAGGAGAATGAAGATGAAAATCATCAACCTAATGAAGATGCTTATAATTTTGATGATGACGAGTTCGACGACTTCACATCAGCAGATCCGGTGCCTATAGCTACACCTATTACTATAGCAGCAATGACACCTTTGAAACCATCTACTGTTCTGCCTCCTCCAAGTTCTACGGAGAGTGAATTTAATCACGCATCTCCACATAACATCAATACCGATCTCTTGGACATATTTGGTCTTGAGAAGAAGAGCAACGAAGCTAACGAAAATCTTCTCAATATATAGGTAGTCCATAGAAAATAGCACTAAACCTGTACTAAAAAGGTGCAGGAAGATAATGGAAGTGGAAAAGTCATAGAGTTCTTAGGATTCTGTTGAATTTCGCAACTAGCTGTCTATTATAAGTTTGTCCTATTGAGATCATAAATAAACAAGTGCTGATGTCTTCGTACTTTAAGCTATCTTGTTTAATTAATTCTCTTTGCGTCTGAATTCGCGATCTGAGATCTTAAAGAAGCAAATGGCCATTAACTCAAGCCAAATAAATTTTCATTTATCTCACGTGACGTGTCTGTTTTTCAGTGAGGAAGTTCTTCAAGATTCTCCATATCAGTTAGTGATTCTCATCTGCAATCACAAATTAAACATTTTGTGTTGATTAGCAGCATTATGTTAAGAGGGAGTGTGCTGTCATCATTGCAGTCTATGCAGCGTTCTACGTTTGCGAGAAGAGCTTTTACTTCTGCCAGTAAGCCCAACATCGAGACATCCATTCTTTCCAATGGGCTTCGTTTGGTGACAGACTCCACACCAGGCCATTTCAGCGCTCTTGGAGCATACGTAGATGCCGGTTCGAGATTTGAAAACCCTAAAAAACCCGGCTTGTCTCATATATGTGACCGTTTGGCATGGAAGTCTACTGAGAAGTATTCAGGCACAGAGCTCATAGAGAACCTAGCCAAGTTGGGTGGAAACTACATGTGTTCCGCACAAAGAGAATCGGTGATCTACCAGGCTTCTGTTTTCAACAAAGACGTAGAGAAGATGTTTGACTGCATTGCCCAAACTGTGAGAGCTCCACGTTTCACTGACCAGGAACTTTTCGAAACTCTTCAAACTGCGGAGTACGAGGTCAACGAAGTTTCGCTCAAACATGATATGTTTCTTCCGGAAGTTTTACATTCAGCTGCATATCAAAATAATACCTTGGGATTGCCATTATTCTGTCCCCCGGAACGTATCCCAGAAATCGGCAAAACTGACATCATCAACTACCATAATCAGTTCTTTCAGCCTCAAAACGTCGTGGTGGCAATGGTAGGTGTGCCTCATGAACACGCTGTCAAGTTGGCTGAAAAACAATTTGGTGATTGGAAGTCGGTAAAGAGCTATAGACCTGACTTGGGAACCATCAAGTACACCGGTGGTGAAATATCCTTGCCTTTCCAGCCACCCATCTACAGTAATATGCCAGAACTATACCATATGCAAATAGCGTTCGAGACTACTGGTTTGCTCAGTGACGACTTGTATGCCTTGGCAACTTTACAGAAGCTACTTGGAGGTGGTTCATCGTTTTCTGCCGGAGGTCCTGGTAAGGGTATGTTTTCCAGATTGTACACCAGAGTGTTGAATCAGTACGCATATGTAGAGAACTGTATGAGTTTCAACCATTCGTACATTGATTCTGGTCTTTTTGGTATCACGATATCGTGCTCACCTAATGCTGGCCATGTGATGTCGCAGATCATAAGTTTCGAGTTGTCAAAGTTGCTCGAAAAAGATCCTGCCAAGGGCGGTCTCACGGAGAAAGAAGTTAAAAGAGCAAAGAACCAGCTTATCAGCTCCTTGTTGATGAACATAGAGAGCAAGCTTGCCAGATTGGAAGACTTAGGCAGACAGATCCAGTGCCAGAACAAGATCACCACCATTGACGAAATGATCCAGAAGATCGAAAGCTTGTCTCTTGAGGACTTGAGAAGGGTAGCCGAAAAGGTTCTTACAGGCAATGTAGTAACTAAAGGTGTAAGTAGCGGACAGCCCACTGTAGTAATGCAAGGGGACAGAGCTTCATTTGGTGACGTCGAGTACATCCTTCGTCACTACGGTTTGGGAAAGTTCCCTGGTCCTCCTTTGCAAGAACCAAGAGATTTCACGAAGACAGAAAAGGCTCATAGATTCGGTAAATGGTTCTAGGTTCAAAGGTTAATTTCTGAAAGTATTTGTTCTATTACTGTTGATAGAAGAATTGTAAATAATGTACATATATATAACATGCTAAAGTGGTGCATTTTAAACATTGATACCTAGCCTTTGTCTCAATTCTAATACCTCCTTTTCCAACAGCAACCTGACCTCCTTGAGATTGGCATTCTCTCGTTCTGCTGTTCTTATTTGTAAGTCCTTTTCCAGCTGCTCGTTCTGGAAGATATCAAGCGAAGATTTGTAGTGGCTAACCTTATTCTGGTAATCAAAGTTTTCGTCGTTATACTTCTTTCTTAATTGAGCTTCGTTTTCAATTTTAATTTCTAATTTCTTTAAATCTTTTTCCATATTCTTAATCGTCCTTGATGCTTCATGGTTCTGGCTCTGTGAATCATCCAACTCCATCATGAGGTTTCGAACCTTATCTTCCCAGAATCGAAGTTGTTCATTTCCATAAAGCTTTTCTTCCAAATCGTGAACCTTAGATCCCAACTCCTTGTTGATCTTCTTCAAAGTAATGTTTTCTTCGGATGACACCAAATGTTCTTTTCTTAATTTCTGAAAGTCTTGCATTTCACTACTAATGGATGATCTAGATTGAGATAACTCTGACTTCATTTCACTCGATTCTTGTCTTTGGTTTTCAAGGTGTGTTCTCAATATGTCCATGTCCTTCTTGGTCTGAGCCAATTCAGCTTCTGATAAATCGAGCTTGTGAGAAAGTTCCAGACGCTGATCCTCGAGTTTGGCCTTGGTCTCTAATAAATCGTCTCTCTGATTTGTAACAGATTCAACCAATTCTTTCAACGATAGAACTTGTTTGCTCAAATTCCCTATCTTTCTATCGTTAATTTCCTGTGTATTCTCCAACTGTCTGGATTTATTCGAAAGCAAATCAACTCTCTTCTCCAAGACATTTACGTGTTCAACCTTCAATGCATAATCTTCATCCAAGGTCCTCTTTTCTTTAGTCAAATCTTCAAGGTCAAGCTGAAACTTCTTGTTTTCCTTGATCAAGTCATTCTCGGTATCGGTCTTAAATGCTAATTCCTTGTTCAAGGACATAATCTCCTCTCTATGCTTATCGATATTTTCTTTATTCTCGTAGTTCTTCTTGTGGTAGTATATCTTTTCTTTCAACTCCTTGATCTTAGCATCTTGTTGTTTCATGGCAAAGTTATTATCTTGAATTGTTTCTTCGAGCTTGGAATTATTTGTTCTAATCTCTTTAATCATGATCTGAGAAGTTCTAGCTTCTTCCTTGGCAAGCTTCAATTGGTTCTTTGTCTCGTTCAAGTCATTGAGCGCAGATTCTTCGTGTCGTTTGCTGATTTGAACAGCAGCCTCGGCAAGTTCAAGCTTGTCATAATACTCTTCTGATCTCTTCTTGTATAGTTCGAGATTCAGAGCAAGATCGGAGTTCTTAGTACGAAGGGTATCGTACCTAACTGTAAGCTGTGCTAACTTGTCTTCATAGCCAGAAATTGACGTCCTGAAATTGGCCGTTTTAGCCGAATATAATTCATCTTCTGATTCTCTTAGAAGCGATTTCAACCTTAGAATCTCACTCTTCGAATTTGTGAGTTCTTCACGAGTTGTTCTAAGAGTCTTGGTGACATCCTGATAAATTTGGACAAAGTCCAGATTAGAAGTCATACTGAAACTGATACGGCCAATACTCTCACTTTTAGACATGGATCTGCTTGTTTCAGAGAAACTGTCTTCAGCAGAAAGGAATTCCTCAAACTTACCTTCAAGTTCCATAACCCTTCTTTGCGATTCTCTGAATTTCTTCTCGTAATCAGTCCAACTATTAATACCCCTTGTTGCCAGTAAATGATTCAATTTCTTTTGGATATCAATTGCATAATTTTCTGCTCTTTGAGAATTGGACATTTCTTGTTGAAGTTGAAGTTTCAATGAATTGATCTCTTCGTGTAGCAGATCTAAAATATCCGCATGAGTCTGTGTTTCGTTGTGCTCAGTTGGCAGTCTATCGTTTTGACATTCATCGTAAAATCTATTCTTGAGCATGGAAAGTTCTTCCACCAATTTCTTATTCTCGAACTTCTCCTTGCGCAACGCTGCGGTGTTCTCATTCAATTTTAACTTAATATTCGCAAACTCTTCGATAAACGCTGGATCAGGTGGCTGATTCTCTTTTTCGATCTCTTTTTCTCTTGCTTCTTCTTCTAATTCAGATATCTTCTCTGATAAAGTAAAGATTTTGTCGGAATACTCTTCTTTAGCTATTCTTGCTGTATCATAATCAACTTTGAGTTTTTCCACGACAGCTGAAAGAGTTTTGTTTTCTCCTTTTGAATTGGACAATTGATCTCGCAAACTCTTAAGCTCACAAGACTGGTTGGTTGCCAAAGTTTTGAGCTGTTCTGTCTCTTTCTCTAATGAACTTAATCTGGCGACCTGAATTTGGAACTGTTTAATTCGTGCTTTGTTCTCAACAATTTCATCCTTGTGACTCTCTACTTCTTTCTTCAAAGATCCATTCGATACTTCCAAAGTTTTCATCTTTTCTTCTTTCAAAACTTTGTGCTTGGCCATAGCCTCTTGAATTTCTTTATCCTTCTGTTTTAAATCTAACTCCAGGTTCGTGAGTAATTCTTTCAATTTCTCAACTTCGCCGAGCAAAGATTCATGCTTTGGCAATATAGAACTATTCTTCGAGATTTCTTCCTCTAACCTTTTGCTGAGTTCCTTCATATCCTTCAGTTTGGATTCGAAATTAGACTTCAAAGAAGCATGTTCCTTATTTAAAAATTCTATCTGCCTCTCTCTCTCGATTTTTGCGAGCTCGTGTTCCTTCACAATCACTTCCAAGTCTGCAAATTTGAACTTGAACTCATCACGCTCTTTACTCATTGAAGACATATTAACAATGTTCCTATTAGAATTTTCTGTGGATTCTTTAAGCTTGGAATCTAATGATTTCTTCTCTTCTGATAAATTGCTATTTTGTTGTTTCATTTCATTTATTTTCATTTCGAATTCACGAATCTTCGATGATGTCTTCGCTTCTTCTCCTTTAGCCTTCTCTAATTTAAGATCTTTGTCTTTAACCAAATTGATGGTCGTTATGATTTCATTTTCTAATTTGCTGATTTGTTCCTTCAATTTGATATTATCGCTCTCCAAATTGTTCTTCGATGTTTCTATTTCTTCCAATTTGTTGACCTGCGCTTTCAATTTGGAATTTTCATCTTCAAGGTTGGTTTTTGACTTTTCCGCCTCTTCTAATTTCAGGCTAATATCTTTGACTTTTTCACTCATTTCAGCATCTTCAAGTACCTTGACAGATTCTTCTAAAAGTGGTTTGATGTTAATAAACAAATCCATCCAAAGACTTGAGCTTCTGGATTCATCCAACTGTTTCATAGTTCTTGCAATGATATGGGCTGATTGAACTTCTCTGATCTTCTTTTGTAAGTTTGATCTAATATATTTTCCCCTAATAACACTTTGTACTTCAGTGAATAATCTCTTTAAACTAATGTCTCTCATTTCTTCCAATTTCCCAAGAATACCATTCTTGAAGAAAATCTTCGTCACACCGACTTTGAACGTTTCTGGATCCAATTCGGCAAATCTCAAGATCAATTCACTATTGCTTTTGAGGTCTTTAGCATACATCTCCTTTACATTAATGATTGCATATCTTTGGTAGAATTCATCAAACGTCATTCTATTTGGATATCCAGCTCTTGTGATTCTGATACCTTCCAAGACTCCATTGCACCTCAATTGGTTCAAAACGAGATTCTTGTCAAACTTATTGGACTTCTTATTGAGATTTGGCAAAATACATCTTACGAAATGTGGCTCGGTGCATTCTAATTGGTCCATCAAATCTTTTAATTGATCTTTGTGCTTCAGGGAAGCTGTATGTAACTTAGCTCCTCTCTTGGGATCCACCACAAGATGTTCATCTTTCTCAAACATATCCCTAATAAAATTGTTTGAAGAGTTTGGAAGCAAGCTCAATAAATTTTCGCTGACTGGGTCAGTGTTCTTTTGTAACCAGCCGTCAACATTATACTCAACTAATCCAGCATAATGATGAATGATAAATCCACTTTTGAACTTGTTTTGCTGGAATTTCTTGCTTTGGCCGTTAGCCCAATGATTTGCCAACTTTTCCATGAATGACTTATCAGAAGAATTTGGAATAACACATTCTTCATCCAAAAGTTTGAAAACACCCATAGGATTCTTTGTTTCTATCAAATCAATGGTGGGTTGTAGATCTAGACCGAAATCAATAAATTCCCATTGAATGGCTTCTTTCAAGTATTCACTTTGCTCAAGAATAAACGAGTGGTGGTTGAAGAACTGTTGCAATTTTTCGTTTGTATAGTTGATACAGAGTTGTTCAAAAGAGTTCATTTCGAAGATTTCAAAGCCTGCAATATCCAAGACTCCAATAAAGTTAAGGTCCTCGTTTGCTTGGGCAGATTCATTTTCCAAGTTGTCGTTGATTCTGGATATTATGAGCTGGAAAAGCTTCTCATAGAGATGTTTGGCAAAAGCATCTATGGCGTACTTGGCTTCTGACGCCTTCTTGGATTTCTGCACAAATTCTCTTCCAGCCTTGACTTTTGGCCTCAATATGTTATTGGAGAAGTCATTTTGGTCTATTCCCAAGAGTTCTGTGATAATTTGCACTGGCGATTCCTGGGTGAAGCTTGCCTGTTCAGACTTCCACGAGGTAAACTCCAAGTTTCCGAGGTGCAACACCACGGCTAAGATCTGGAAAATGTGGTTAATTTCCAACACTTCGAATCCCATGATCTTGAATGCCTCCAGCAATATGTTGAACTCCTTGAAGTCATCTACGTTGGGGATGGTGATCTTAGGGTTGTTCAAGTATTTATAGGTGGTTATATCTTTGTTCAATCCAAAATTGGACAATTGGTCATATCCTTTTAAGAACTGGTAAAACACATGATAGTTTCGTTCTTGTGACGCCTGGTGGACAACTCTTGACTTCTCCAAGAGATAGTAGTCTATGTTGGCTCTACTGATTTCACCTCGTGATGAGAAGTATATCTGGATAAACTTGCCAAATCTCGATGAGTTGTTATTTTTGATGGTTTTGGCATTTCCAAAACTTTCAAGAATGGGATTTGCTTGAAGAATCTTGGTATCAATGGTACGGGAATGAGTGGAACTGTCTCTAATTTTCTCAGGAGAAGGTGGCGTAGAGCTGCCTACGGTATGTGTTATCGAAGACAAGTACTGGATGATCTTCTTTGTATTTTCGGTCTTACCCGCTCCAGATTCCCCAGTCACGAGAATTGACTGGTTCTTTTTGTTGGACAAAAGGTTTCTGTAGGTACCCTCAGCTGTAGCAAAGATATGAGGAGGTGGTCTTTCAAACACGTGCGAATGGTAACGTTCAAGCGCTCGAGAGTCATAAATAGAGAGTGACTTGTAGGGATTGATAGCGACCAAAAAAAGCCCAGAGTATGTGTAGATTAAATCGTCGTTGTATCTCAAATACAAGTTGTAGACAACCGAAGGCTCGTTCAAATGCGTCAACTCGGCCATATCATTGCACTTGTTGAACTTGGCCGGATTACAATTCTCTAGCTGGTCTTGTGGAACTACTCGTTGTGTTCCATTGCCGTTTCCACCGACTACTATGACTCGACAGGTGCCGTCCTTGTTGTAATCTGTGATATAGCCTTTGGTGAAAAGATCGTCTGAGTCCGGGATCCACACCCAGTTCTTCAGGTCAAACCCGTTATCTTCGGAAGACATGGTATTAAGTAGGACAGAGGTCTGACGATTTGTGTACGCTTTCTCTGAAGTAATCTGGGCAAATTGACGTTGCTGCTATGCTAATGGTGAACTATCTTTTGAAGAAGATAATTTAAGTTTTCATATAGTAAACAAAATTTATGCCAAAAACAAAAACACTGGTTATCTGCAGGATGTATCCGTTTTTCTCAGTCAAACAATTGCGAATAGGTTGTAAGAAGTAGAACTCAGTATTCTTCATAATTCTACAGAACAATCAAGTTAATATCATCAAGTAGTCATCAAGCGGTCAAACTCAAAAGAGATATTGATGATTTTACTTGGTGACAAATCTGTCTAACTTGTAATTTAGTACTATGCCTGCCGTTTTGTGAAGAATCGTGCAGTACACGTCTATTCGATATGAAACTTGTATTTGTGTTCCGTCCCAATCGGGAAATATGTTGCAATTTTCTAAACTTTGGAGAGAAAGACATGAGTATAGGGAATAAGAAGAACTGTTTTTCGCAATTTTTTAGTTTCAAATTGATGGAATTGACTCAATAGCCAGATTTGAAGTATATCCTGACCCGCTTGGTAATTTTCTGGTTTATTGATAAAAGGCAGTAGTTGTCTTCACATTTTATAAATATCAGTACAACTTTCAATAAATGCCCTGAAATGTTAATTATTTGTGTTAAATACGTGAAAATGAATCTTCTTGAATTTGCAAACTTTTTATAATATACCTAAAAAGTCAGATATACCACTTTATTAGAAAGAGTATATTGTACCAATTCTCTTTTGTGTACTGTTTCTTCTATATTTTGTAAATGGAGACATGTACACAAACCTGCATATGGGGATTTTGCAGCTAAAGCACAAACTCAGACGACATACAACTTTCTTTGGACGATCATATTGTATTGAATAACTAAATGCTCTAATAGAGTGAGAATTGAAGGAGAAATACATATACGATTAGCAGTAAAACAGTAGGAAAAAAATGATGCAAATAAAGTGTTACTCATAAGCAAACTAAGGTAAGCGACTATGGAGTTAAGTTAGGAAATGACTATTAGACGTGCATGACAGGCGACGACCAGGTGTTTTCTCTCGATGCGGTGGCAGTCAAGGGAGAAAACTCGGTTTTGCTATTATTGGTGCTGGGAACAGGACCGATAGCAGACTTATTCTTACTAATTCTCGATTTGCTGTTTCTGAGAATGCTCGACGAACCAGAGTTGTATGTGGATTGCGACGAAATGCTAGCATGGATAGGTGTGACACAGGTTGAGCTACTGTTGTGTCTCCTGTTGGAGAAGACCGAGTACTGAGAACTTGCAGAGGGCGGAGTGACAGGGGCCTGAGTGTGAGAGTCGTTGTAGTTGAGGCTGAGAGCCACAGGATTGTTAAAGATATGAGGCGATGGAGGAGGCTTGAGTTCGTCAATATCGTCCTCCATTTTGGGAAACTGCAACAACACCTTGGCCAACAGATCCAACTTGGTATCAATAGGCTCCTGGCTGATGACGGTTTCCTGATTCTCGTAGATGGTCTGAATGATGAAGGTGAACCTCGAGTGGAAGTTATTGACGACTTGTATGACGCCGAGATTCTCGTACTTTTTTGACAACACTTCGGTGACTTTGCTCAACTGAATAATGAACACGAGAGCTGTCCGTTTAATCACAGCGATGGCATTATCGTCCAATCCACTCAAGAAAGCTCCATGTACTTCTGGCTGTCTATTTTCAATCTCTTGTGGATTGGATTCCTCGTCAAACTCGTCTTCTGTAGTAGAGTCGTCGTAATCCGATTCTTCATCACAGTGAATGTAATCTGGATCGATGTCTTCGAGACTGGTGTGCCTCATGTTAGCAGCGTTGACGATGTGGCTATAGTAGCTTTCGTTATTGTTAGAGTACATAGACTGGTTTTTACGGGAATGCGACTGCCTCACTCTTTTGGCCAACACCTTTCTCATCAACTCCTTCAAGGAGTCGGACGCATTGGGTATCTGGAGCATGGAGCAGGCCAACAAGTTGGCTGTTATCGACACCAAAGACGTGGGCACAGACAAAAAGTACTTATCGTAGAGAGACAACTCACAGAAGAATCTAGCCACAGCAGTTACTGCCGAGGTAGTGGTATTAGCGGAGTTGGATGATGAGGAAGATTGCAACTTATTATATTTACATGGAGTAGCATGGGTTGAGATCTTGCAATGAGTGATCGCTAATTGCAAGCAATCCTCCAATGTGGGATGAGAGAAGGACCATTCCAACGTAGAGAGGATGTGCATCTCCATCTGGATGAACATCTCTTCGTCGTATGCGTTTCTACACATGATGGTGAGCTCCTTCAAGGTGGGCACCCGCAGTTTCTTGTCTTCATATTTGCCAGCAATCCAAAGAGCAGTACAGCCTACCAACTGGTAGTGACGTTTGAACACGATACGTTTGGCGCAGTATCTGTCGATGATGTTAAGACAAAGAAACAACGTCTGTGGTTGGAGCTTGAAGGACGAGTGTAACTCAATGAGAAAATCCAAGAGGAAGGGCCTCATGAACCACTGGATTTCCGGCTGGAGATCTATCATAGACGGATTTACAGACGAGAGAGACTCCAAGTGCGACAAAGTCTTGACGATATCCTGGGAGTACTCCAGAATCAACTTCGTGTTGGCCTGCGACTCCAAGAGCTCAAGCATGATGGAGTAGGGCTTTGGCTTGACATAGGAAGGGGGCCCGTAGTTCTTGGACTTGTGGTTCAGCATGGTATGATGCAGAATATGGCGTGGAAATGTATTTACGTGGTAATTATGATTGTGGTCAATTTGGCTATATCGATATGCTTGTATGTCAATACTGCTATGTTTGAATTTATGTGGTTCAATTTATGTGGTTCAATTTTGTATGAGTGAATCCTATGTTGAAGATGTATTGGTCGTATGGAAAAACAATGAGTATACTGTTTGTGGATACTAGTGCTATTGAGTATGCTCGGATACTAAGAGCTGTGAGAGAAAGATGTAGATGAAATGAGCGATAGACTTCTAAGCAAATAACCAATATTGCTAGAAAGGAGGAGACCAGAAATGAACGGAGTATAGTTATTGATGAGTGTTCGTAAACCAGTTCTATCTAAGCAGTACAGCACCAGACAAGACCCGAAAAACGAAAACCCAACTACCTGGAAGAAACAAGCCTGAGGTCAAAAAACCGCCAAACACTGAGCAGACGGCCGAATTGGTTTTATATAAACCTGCCGAAACCTTGGTTCCGGAATATATCCCAAATGTCACAGAATAGGTTGTTCACAGTAGTTAGTGTAAATTTTTTTGCAAGGAGAAGGAGGAGGAGCTCAGATTGTACGCGTCTTAGTCGGAAGTATTTCCGGGGGACTCTGCTGTTGGGCCTGTCACCGCGAATTGACTAGTACACCCGACCGTTCTGTAGGTTGCTGTAGAATGATGTGCGGCCGGGCAAGCTATTAGCCTCAGAAAGGAAAGGGCTGTGGTTACAGAAGGAGGTTATTACGAGAGGAGTGCCAAGCTGCGAAATAGAATGCAGCGACGTTACAATTGTAAAGTGTTAATTGTAGGACAATTAGCAGAATCATAACTCATGTTGGACGGTACTGGATGGCTACGTATTTAGTGTTCACAGTACATAGAATTGATGTAGGATATAAGATTTGTAGACGTCGTCACGGGCACAAATGGTGTTTAGAATCGATATTACCATAAATTGGGTCTAGACTATCAGCTCGAGCAAGTACCACCCCAGGGCATTTCAGCTAGCCATGGGAGGCAGATTGCCCTCGGAAGTTGTGGATCATGGAGAATGCCTGCATGGCGCGGTACGCGTACCAGCCGATGCCAGGGATATATCACCAGGAGGGATTACACGACAATTGAAGTCTACCAGATGGTCGTGTGTGGCCGTGTGTAGGACAGGAAGTCTGTCTGATGTGTGAGTCGATATACTTAAGGCAGATATTTGGTGACCTGGGAGATATTTTGTAGGAGTTGCTACTGCCACGCGTAGTGATTATAGCGAAGAAGTTTTGGCACCCCAAACGCCAAATTGCACTATTAAAAAAAGAGGCAGAGACAGCACACAAAGCTTGGAGGAGGATTGCAAAATCCCAATTGAGCTGTTCTGTTCCAGGCAGCGACATCGGTAGCATCGTCCGTTTGGCTTTTGGCTCGGATCTTATAGCGAAGCTTCAATCTGTTACGGTGGTATTTTTATTGTTTTCACTGTGTGACAGATGCTGGGCAGATTAGCATACAAATTTGATCTACAGCTGCTTCACTTGTTCTCCCAGTTGCTCATCGAGTTTGTCTTTTCCACTCTAATTCTATATTCTCTACGTTTCCATCCTATTCCGTCCAGTAGTTTCTATTGTCCGTCGAGAACAATATCTTCAACAGCCAAATACACCTCGAGGCAGGGTTTCGCCTTGCTGAGCTCGTTTGTTTCGCGATCTCCACCTGTGCTCGTTTTTGTGAAGCCGATTATGGGCGCTTTTCGCAGCCTTCCACTTTGATCACCAACTGGGCCAAAACCGGAATAATTCACTGAGAAGCCGCGTCCGGCTTGCTTAGTGTCTTAACTGGTATTGTTATTTACAGCACGAGCGTATGTAAAGGTATGTTGCACGTCATTGTGTAATAGTTTAGTTACCAGTTTGGCATGTTTCTGCTTATTTCACTTGGAAGAAGTCGAATGCCCCAATGTGCTAATACCACTTTTGTTATCTTGTACTCAGACATAGCCATTGTCACATCTTCTGGTGAATCGTTCGCGACAGAAGCCGATCCCTTCGTCAACACGACGGCATCTTTCGACGCATACAAAAGTGCTCAGGTCTGCGTTCAGGTATTCCTCCCCAATTCCATCCCTTCGCTTGAGCTTCTGGCTCCGCGACGTGAAATAACTCGCTTAACGTCAATGTTCTAGTTGTAGCTAAGTAGCTATCGGGGTAATTTCCCCACAGCTCCTACACTATTCTCCCAATTTTCCATTTTGACATATTATTATTTCACATCTCTAAAATTCCATCTCTGGAGAATCCTCTCCCAATGTGATTCTATCTCTGTACAAATATTGAGTGCCTTGAGCCGAATATCATCTGAGTTATTAATCTTGTTATTATAATCCTACTTAGGGTATTTCTTTGTCTATACAAGTCTGCCTAGTATTCCCTTAGTAAGCACCTCTACCTCTTCCACCAGCAGCAGCTCCTTCGTCCGAGTTATTGGAGATGGTTTCGTCTACAGACAACAACAACGTAGCAGCCTCGGTGGCTGATTGAATTGCATTCAACTTGACCAAGGCTGGCTCCCATATGAAACTCTTCATGTTGTTCCCTACCGATTCCTTCTGGAAATCTATCCCGTACCAGACTTCTCCCTTGGCATGGGCACTTCTGAGCTTGTTCAAGAGCTCAATGCCATCCAACCCTGCATTTTCACACAATTGTCTAGGAATGATTTCCAATGCCTTAGCAAATCCTGCGATAATCAACTGTTGTTTTCCTGGAACGGTTTTGGCGTAGTCCCTCAAGTATTTAGATAACTCCATCTCGATGGCTCCACCTCCAGCCACCACACTGCTATGGCTGACGGCTCTCTTGACAATCATAATGGCATCATGTAAAGATCTCTCCACCTCTGCGATTACCTGCTCGGCTCCCCCTCTTAATACTAATGTACATGTCTTGGTCTGTGGACAGCCTTGGAAAATATTGAACCTCTCGGAACCGATCTGAACTTCTTCAAATCTTTCACAGGTACCCAAATCTTCTGGCAAAATATTGGAACAAGTAGACTGGACATTTCCTCCTACAGCCTTGATCACTCTACCCATGTCTTCACTGGAAACTCTTCCAGCACAGAAAATGTTTCTGTCAGCAAAGAACTGCGTAGCCAAATCACCAATAGGCAACTTGGACAATACTATGTTGGCACCGGTGTCAGATATGGCTTCCAACTTGTTGAATATGATCTTCCATTCGGCATCTACAATAGCTTGGTAGTCCTTGACCTCTTGAACACGTACTTCGGCGTTGTCTTTCTCGGCCTTCAACTCCAACTCTACGTTCAAGTTGACGATCTTGGGGTTGCTGAACTTTTTAGGTTGCTGCTCAAAGCCAGCGTACGAAAAAGTCTTCTTGAAAGCTACACCATCTACGAAAAGAGATTCTTCCATGCTTCCACCAGGAACCTTCTTAATTCCAATCAAATTCTCGTCTAAGTCTTCTTGATCCAAACTCAAGACGGCATCCACAACCATCTTGGTGAAGAAAGTTGAGTTGTTGCTGATCAACTTGGAAGACATGGCAGTTGTAGCACACTTTTCCAACAACTGACGGAACTGCTCATCGTTTTCTCTCTTGACATCCACAGCAAGCTCGTTGATTTTTTCTACGGCCAACTCGCAGGCCTTCCTCAAACCTTTAGTAATCAAATGCGAGGACACACCGTCTTCTATAAATGACTTGGCTTCTTTGAGCAATTCTCCAGCCAAAATTGTCACCGATGTTGTCCCATCACCAACTTCAGCGTCCTGGGCACGTGATATATCCACTAGCATCTTGGCTGCTGGGTGAACGATATCCAAGAGCTTCAAGATGGTGGCTCCATCATTCGAGATGGTGGTTTTTCCGTTCGAGGAGACAATGAGGATATCAGAGCCGAATGGTCCTAATGTAGGTCTCAAGGTATCTTGGATAGCAAGACAGGCATTGATGTTGGAAATGATGGCACCTTTACCCTGAGAAGTATCTGTTCCTTCTTTGAGGACGACAATTGTGGGAGTTTGGCTTGTGAACGACATTTATAGTTTAGTGAATATATAATATGATCTTATCTTACTCCGCAATAGTCAAACAAAAATAAAAGAAGTGAACCACCAATGATTTGTAGCTTTGAATCAAGAACTTTTGTCTGATTTTGTTAGTAAGAACTTTTTGAATTTTTCAACGAGAATCTCGCAGTCTGGTGGTAGGCGCACGACACATAATTTTTCATTTTATATGAGACAATATTCATTAATTGAAAAGATATTGCGTATCCATTCTATATCCATTTCTATACATATTCTGCCTGTTCTATAGCAGATTTGATATAAGCATAATGTTCCGCACAAAAATCATTGGCACTACTCAAAGCCTCACCTTCACTAGGAATGTGGCCATGAAGGGAGATGTCAATCTCTCCTCCAGAAGAGTGATGAGAAAAATCAAGATGGGTAAAGCCAGACCAGCTATTTTCTACCAGTTTGACACCCTTGTGGAGTTGAGTGATGGATCCGTTATAAAGAGAAGATCCCAGGCTCCAAAAGATGAAATCAGAATGATCACCGACCAGAGAAACAGCGCATTGTGGAATCCTAACAGATCTGATCTTTCGACTTCCGACCCTAATGCAACAGGCAAAATCAACAAGTTCAAGCAGAGATTTGCTACTTTCAGCGGAGAAGAAGAGCCAGTTGTGGCGAGCGAGGAAGAGCCTCCTAAGGATAGACAGGATGACTTACTCGAGTTGATGGGCCACAATGTCCAGGAAGTGAATAAGGGTGGTAAGTTGTTCAACAAGAAAGAAAGCAGAAACAGAAAGGTGTAATCGGAATGACAATAGCTGAAAAGATTACAATTGAAAAATAATACGAAGTTAACTAGATGACATCCTTTCAGCTTTTACCTTGATAGGCTGCTACAAACATGTATACTACATCCATCACCATCGACGAGTCGTCAGGTTCCTTTTCTTGTACATATTAACTTACATTCTTGTCTAATATTTCTACTATACATTAAAAGTATACTATTACATGATATCGTCTCGTATTATGCTTTTGAGAAACTTGTTCTCATCCATCTTCTGTACATGTTGAAGGACGTCTTTTAACTCTAAGTTCAGGTAGCGGTACTCATCTACAGCCCAAACTACTGAGCTTGCATCCTCCTCTTGTAATGCCCTTCTCGTAACCACATCAAGACACTGAATTTTGCTCAGGGGCGAAAGGACCAACAACTCTCTGAACTTATTGGGGATTCCTACTTTTATGAAATTAAATTTGATGTTCTGTCTGTCTACAGCAATCAGTGACTTTGATGTGAACTTGTCGATATTTATCAATACCTTTTTGGCGGCCCTGTTGCTGATATAATCCGAATAGTATCTTACAATTTCGACAGTGAGTAATTCAAATACTTTATCATCCCTGGGAACTAACATGAGTCTATTGCACATTGTTTTCAAAAAGTTCTCTTCTTGCTCCGTTCTAGACCTTTTCTTAACAACATCTTTGAATATCGTCACATAAGCAATTTTGGCTATATGAATATCCGTCGACAAGATCATATCGATACTTTCCTCTAGTTTTCCTTGTCGCAATAACTTTGTAAAGACAGCATTTAATTCGGTGGCAGTAGCTCCATCTTTCGACTTAAGAAGAGTCAGGAGAATCCTTTCCGCAACAGGCTCGTTTTGCTGGAAAACATAAGCTTTGAACAATGCCGTTAATGTCAGTCTTCTTAATGGAACCTTAACTATTTTGAGAAGAGTTTCAAATTTCGAAATCGTATCTTTGGTACTTCCGTACTTTTCCAATAAGACATCAACGATTACTTGACTTTCCGTGGTATAATTGGGGATCTGTTCAACCAAGTAGTCTAAAGACTTCAAATCTGGCAGATGTGTCAAGAGCTTGGCTACTGATTCGATTTGCTCTGGAACCAAGTACTTGTTCTGGAACTTCTTCGTAGAAATCCATATGTTCAATGCTATGTCATAAAGGCCATTTTCGATATTGAACTGAATCAAACCGTTCAATAGTTTGAGGAACTTGTGAGGATTAGATTGAAAGAGATCTTCTAACTGTGGTATTCTTCGGAAAAACCAATTTGCATAGAAAATGGCCTGTGGCTTTTGCTGAAGCATCTCTAGAGCTTGCAAAGAATCAGCAGCAGATAATATGTATGTCCCATACACATCAAGCAATCTGTGGATTGCATGACAACAATACAAATAGTTAGAATCATGATGTACAGCTAGGGATCTCAACACTATCTTTACAACTTTCGGATCTACGCTTATTCCAGCTTCAGCAAACTGAATCAAATACGATGCCGCTACAAGAACGTCTCCTGTCAGAACAGTTTGCCAAATCAAAAGCTTTGCTAATTCTTGTTTTACCTTTGTGGTTTCTTCGGTGCTCTTGTTAAGGTGGATATTGAACAAAATTACACTGACTTGCACCGGAATGATTTTCCCCAATCTCATATGGTCTACAAGTTCAATTACGGAATCAATTTTACCCCCCTTTATCAACTTAGCAATTCCATCAAGCAATAAAGTCCTTATGGATGAAGAATGCTTATAGTAATGAAATAAGAATGGATAGATGTTGGTTCCCGGAATCTCCAACAAATCTTCTACAAAAGTCCGACCAGCCTTCCAGTAGATTTTGTTTATACGTGCGACACTCAGAGAGAGAGCCTTTTTACTTTTAAGCAATGCATAGACTGTTTGCAATCGTTCATATTTGATCTCATCCTTCTTTTCACTTTCTGGAAGAGGCTCCAATATTGGACCTATTGTTTTCGTTATTTGCTGAGATGAATGCACAAAATGTCGCACATGTGCTCCCAGTCGTGATATTAGTAGAGCCGTGTGTCGTAGCATCGCATTTGGCTTTTGGTTGCTATGTTATTGGTATGATGGGTGAGAGATGAATGGATAGAAGATGTCTAAAATTCTCTATCCACCGGTTTGTTAAAGTCACGTGTCAAGGTCGGTTCTCGATCTCGCTAGATGCAGTTCTATCTGGTTTCAAATATAAATTCGCTGGCAAAATTACTTTTTATGTTTGCTTAGATGTAACACTAACTAGAACTAATTTCCCATTTTGGCTTGGTGTTCTATCTCATTGAGCTTAATCTTCTTAATTTTCTCTGACTTAAATACTTTCATTTTTCCCCAATAATATGTCTTCAATTTTAGTGCCTCTTGATTCTACAAACGAATACTCTAGAGAATATTAGAATCTAGGGATATATAGTTCTATTTCCTATACAATGCTACAATCTCCAAGGCCAAACCCATACATTACCTTCTCCACATGTCTCTTTATTACGGGCCAGTCCTGACGTCTCTGTACAAACTCATAGATCTCTTCTTGACCAAATATACCATTGAACTTCGATAAGTCACTGACCAACTTTCCTATAGCTTTAGCATCATCGCCGCCAATCAAGTAGATATTGCCTACCTTTTTCAAAGCCTGGTACAATGGCACAATGAGTCGTTTGTTGGATCGAATATGTGCTATAATAAAGTCGTAGTACAAGTTGATGTCGGATATCAAGTTGGTGGCTCCGGCTACGGAAATCGTACTCTTTTTCAAGTTCTTTACGATCACTTGAAAGAATCTCTCAGCAATTTCTTGTTGGAAAACTTCAACAATCGAAGAATCTGCGCTGTCTACCAACAAGTCTATATTCTCTTCTAGAATATGTACTGCCTTCTGTGCTGTTTCTGTGGGTCCAAATTGGGGTGGAGTTTCAGCAGAAGGATTGTAATCATTGGAACGGTCGTTCTTGAAAACATTGTCTATCTCGTTCACCAATACTTCTACACCCACATTGAGCCCGTCAGCTACGTACTTGTCTACTAGTCCTTCAAGTTTCTTCTTGTTCTGCAACGAAGGATTAAGAATTGAATTTTCACGTTTGACAATATTCTTCTTGATCATCTCTTCCTTGTAGAAAATATCCACCATCTGGATGATGAGATCAGCCATGTTGATCAACTCAAAGAACAACACCAATGGCTCTACAAATGACTCGTTGTGCGATTCAGAATACGTCTTTGAGCTGGGGTTGTATGCTTGTAAGTATTCCAACCCTTTATTGAAACCCGGTTTCAAGTGCTCGTTGCCAATGGTGTCCATGACATTTATAAAAATGTCTTGCATCGACGCAAAGATGTCATTCTTCAATGAAGCGATAGAAAAATCGCGGAACTTGAGCAACTTGTGAAGAGAAGTTTTGGCGTCGTTCAATGTCTCAAGAATTAACTCTGGACTGAAAATTTTGGTAAGAGACTTGATGTTCTCGGACAAGATTTTGGCTTTAGCCTGGATCTCGGAATAGTTCTGCTTTTCACTTTCTGTTTCTTTACTTCCAGTGGCATTACTGATAGTGAACACTTTCTTAAAACTGGTTAAGAAATCGCTTTTCGTTTCTGCCTTCACGTGTTTTAAGATATTCATCGTTGTTTCTGCTTCTCTCTTGGTTATCTCTTTCTTCCAGTCAAAAAGCTTATCGTTCGTCGTATTCTTGAAGTATTGGATTTCTTCTCTTGTGTAATCGACTACAAAAGACTCAAACAGCATATCTATCAACTCCTTGAGAAGATGGTTGTAGTTGGGACCGACATTCTCGCTCACATTGAGCAACTTAAGGAAATTTATAGTAACTTTCTCGTATAAATATGGAACTAAAGTCAAATAGAGTCCTCGCTTTTTGGACCCCTCTATCAAGATCATTAGCAATTCAGTCAATTGGTTAGATACTAATTCTTCACTGACTTTATACATCATAGGAACCGTCTGTGGAAATATAAGATCAATGATATGCGATTGTTCGTTGAATACATGAGCTAATTCCTGTATTAGCCTTGTAAATGCTTCGTCGTTTATTGTATGTCTTGTTTGGTGAAAATCTTCCGGGTCCAAAATGAAATACTTCGTCGTATCAAATGACTCCAAATTAAAAATCTCACTTTCCTCGTTATCAAAAATACTCTTTTGTAAGAAAAAGTCTATTAATGTCTGCTGGTTCTTCAAGTCTATCAAGATCTTCATGAACCGTCTCGTCTTCTCGTAATCTTGAACATCAAAATGGATCTCCAATTCACGCAAAAGGGCGTTTTCGAAGATTTCAAAAAGTGCCGTGATCTTTTCCTGGACCAAAGTTCTAGAATCGTCATCAAAGTCAATATTGCTATACACTAGCAAATTACTAAGAATCTTAGCCTGGTCTTCGGGACTTTGAAAATCCTTGAAAATTCGAAGTCGGTCATAAGGCTTGTTCAATTGAATATCGTTGTAGTACGGACTGAGTGACCTGTAGATCTTGAGCACTTGTATCTTGGCACCCTTGCTTGTTCTGTAGATCTTGTCCAAACACAGTAATGGATTGTCTAAATTATGAAAATCTGAAGATTTGAGAGGCTTTTCTTTCAGAGGTATTTCGGCCGAATCCCATAGATCCATACCCTTCAAGCGGGCAATCCATGTGAGCGGATCGTTGGCTGCTTTATAGGTATTTCGTGAAACCTTACAAAACAGTAGCAAATCCGGAATCGAAAGGTACTTGGCTACATTCCGGGCAATGGGGCTCGGAATAACCTGAGGATTGTATACATCGATATCTGCATTCCATATGACTTGAGCCATCACTAATGACTGCTACGACTCGAAATTTCACAGAAGAATTATATAGCAACTCACTCCATAAAGTATTTATTACCAAAATCTTTGTAGCATTGCGTATGCTGTATATATCCTGTATACTAACATCACGTGAGTTCTTACACTTCTTTATGAACACAAATGAACACTCTTCAAATGTAGCGAAAGGCGAACAAACAGATAGCAGTATTACCGACTGAATCTTCTACGATTTCGGATCGAAGTAGTTCATCCCAAGAAAACAATGTTAACTTGCCTATTTCAAATCTCCAGATGTAATTGGCCTGTATATAGATGTACTGGCTGCGAATTTCAACAGAGCAGTCCCGATCTTGACATTTATATAGCCATTCGAAAGCAGCACGACTAATAAAGTTGATTTAGCTTTGCTTTGTGGCAATGATCAACATGATTACATGTCAATCAAGAAAGAAGTGAAGAAGGTTTTTTGACAATTAAATAGAACCAAATTGACCTCCATTAGGTTTAGAAGAATGAAAAAGATTTATTCTTCTTGATGGGAAATAAGGTATTTAGGTCTTGTTCTACACTATATAGCGATTATTTCTTCGATTACATTTATCTTTCATCTCACAGTACTTCTTGTAAAATATAAGAAGTTATATAAATTTTAAATGAATCAAACGCTCGACTCTATTTCACCAATTCGGGGTAATGGGTGTAGGATTGTCGATAGTTTTCTATACCTGCACGTAAAAGATCTATTATACTGAAAAATTAAATCCGGTATTGATTCTAAATTCTACATTCAATTATTTAGAGCGTTATATCATTTTTCCAGCAAAACTACTCTTATAAGTTACATATATGTTTATTTGCATAGCTAGGACTTCAGCTCGAAGTCCTTTGCGACGTTGCTCGCGACCGGCTCGACTAAATTTGCGAATAGCGTATTCTTCCAAACCCAAATCGCATCCAAGTACTTCTAAAAAGCAAGAAGTACAAACTTTCATTAATGACAGCTCCTTAGAAAACGAGAGCAAAGTTCCTTTCAAACTCAAGTTGTCAAACTTCATAGTCAAATTTATAAAGCAAGAGTCGCAAGCTTTGACGTCTTCATTAGACAACGACCTCTTTTACGGAAATGCTATAGACATCAGTACAGAGTACACTATCATTCTCGAGCCTCAACTTCAGCGTAAAATAGACAATGCCTTGGATAACTACAACAAGCTCTTTATACTCTTATCGCATAACCCGATTGCGATTCCCGCTCAGGCGTATTTGCATTTTTTGGATAAAATTGACACTCCTCTAGATCTGAAGCTTAAGTCTCTCTTGTTGAAGAGACTTCTATACCACCAGCAGTATGACACATGCTGGCGTATCTGCTTGGATACATATACTTCTTTGACGGATATTGAAGATTTTGTAGACTTAGCAGCAGTGAGTTTACGTGAGAACAACAATCTCACTTTCGGGCTCATTCTGCTTCTTATTGCTTCCCATTCTCAAGTACTCAACCAAAGACTTCATAATCACATACTTGACACCGTAAGTTTCAAGTTTAAGATTCCTCGCACAGTTATTGAGCACAAGTTGAGTTTCCACGACGAACTCCAGACGTTCCAAACTCTCGAAGATTTGGCGTTGTTCAAAGAGAATAACAAGCTGGACATGGCCAAATGTATCGACTACGAAGTAATGCATTTACGAAAACACTTTCTGCTCATTCTGAGCAACACAAGCATAAAAGTGAGCGACTGCTACGGTTTGCTTCACGAAAGAGAAAACTTGGTTAGAACGCCAGGTTGGCTCAGTTTCATTTCACCAGCATTCATGGGGTCTACGACTTTGAATCAAGCTGTAGGATCTTCTGTCACGACCCCATTAATATCTACGAAAATCGTAGAAAGCATCAACCACATCTTGAGTACAAGCAAACATATTGGACTCAACGAGGGTGATGCCGTGTACATACTAAACACCCCGGCCAATGTTAAGGCCTACAACATCTACCTGTTATATATTGCATCCAATCCCCTGTTACCCAACAATAGGATTGTCAACCTTCTCATGGCACAAGTTATTTTACAACTTCAATATGTACAGATACGGTCAATACTCTTTCGCCACTACCAAGTCTTAGACGACGATATTTTGGTTCAGGCATTGGTAAGAGTGTTGGGAGAGTCAACTAAAGACTTTAAGGAGATCATAAGAAAAGTCTTAAGGAACTCTACCCTTCCACAATCATTAGTTATCTCAACTACTATTGTCAAACAGGCTGTAGATTCAGCGTACTCGATATCGCAGATTGAGCAAATGTTGCTTGTTTTCCACCAGTTTGACAAGACTGGCAAGTTGTTAGGGAACATTTTAAAGTCTACCGCTTTCTCATCGTTTTCTGAGCAGCATCATATAGAACTATACTCGAAGTTGATCATGGCACCAGAGATCAGCTCGACAAAGACTCTACTTGAATTGAATCGTGGTATACTACGACTTGGTTTAATCGATGACACGTTGATAAGTGGCATTCTCGAACGGCTACTCAATATCACTTTATGTAAAGACTTCATCTTGGCAAGAGCTCGAGATCTGAGAAGAAAACTTCCCCAGGGTTTCCAGCGTATTCACATGTTAGCCAATGTTAGAGAGCGAGCCAATTTCCACAACTCACTCAGAGCCTTGGGCCAGACCTATTCTCTCTTAAATGCTAAGGATATGGCACTAGTTATGGATATCACTAGTAGCTACATCTACTCGCGTAACTTCGCGTATTGTAGAGACAAGTTTGGACGTGATTACTTGATGAGTAATGTTGCATCTGAGATGATGCGATTTGTAGAGCGAGATTCGCGTGGAGACCCAAAGGCAACGATTTTCAAAGTGAGAGACTTGTTGACGGAGTTAAAGAGCGACTCAAAGGTCATCCGATGCCACTTGTTCAGGATGATGGTGAAAGAGGATCCCACGAAGGCAATACAATTGCTCCAGTTCTACAATGAAAACAAGTCCAGTTTGGCTGGAATCATACCGTATATGATCTCGGGGATACTTTCTACAGAGAAGTTGGAGAAGAATCACAAGCTTCAAGTTCTAGATCGGTTCCTTTCTGAGCTAGTGGTTTTGGGCTACAGACATAGAATTACGCAGAAGACGGGCCATGAGTTGGTGAGGCTCTTGAAACAGGATAGTGTTTCCGGTAAAGCACTTACACCGCAGCTGGTGAGCTGGATTCTTGAATTTTCACGCAACAATAAGGCTCTCAACAGAGTGCTACAAGTCCATTTCCGCAGAGACAAGAAGAAGATGTTATAATTAGCACAAAATGATGGCTATATACAATCCAAAGAGATTATTTGAGTCTCTTGAATCTATTTCTGCGGTTTGCAAACTTATACATGGTCAGTAATTGTAAAAAGTTAGTAGGTTAAAACAAGAAACATACCCATATACGAACTTCTGATGTAGACATATTGCATCTGACTGCAATGGATTTTCTATGAGTTCGGCTTGGTGAAGGATCGACGGAGAATTCTTTTTCGAGAATGGCCCGAACCTCTGGGCTGTGAGTTTTCCGTCTCTTCTTTCGAACCAAGGCTTTGTCTCCCAATGCTACCTTTGACGATAGGTTAGTAGAACAAGTAATTGAAATCATGACAGACCTGAGATGAAATTCGTTGGGCTGCGCAACATGATCCAAGAATGGTCTCTTCATTTCAGACGCCATTTCAACGACATTGTCGTACAAGTTTTGAATACTATACTTCAACACGGCCAGCAGGTTTAAGTATCTGCAAAGCTGACAAAAGGCTTGGTTAGTAATAGTCCCATAATTGCAAGCTAAGTACATACCTGAAGCATTCTCCATCTCGAAGCATCTAAGTTCATCTGATTATTCGCACTAATAATTTCACGAGCCTCGTGATTCCACGACCAATAACTTCCAGTTAGTTCCTCAAGTTGGGAAGCTTTTTCTACAAGGCAATCTAGATTGTTACAATGGGAACTCATATTCGGATGCTAAAGAACGAGGGAGCTACAAAAATATCTGAATGGAGTTCAAGTTTATATTTAAATAAATTTTGTAGGGTAAAGAAACAAGTAACCTCTACAAAAATGCGCGTAAAATGTGTTTCAAAATGTGTTTCAAAGTGTGTTTCAACATTGTTTCAGATCAATTACTTGTACATGTCCTCAGTGAAAATTCCTAAACTGCAGTTAACTGAGCTGGTCTTGATCTTAAAGGCACTGGTTTGACTTCTACCTTTGTTTCTTTCTCTTTTGACCTTAGAAACCCGAAATTTGTCTTTGAAAGAATCAGCCAGCTGTTTTGGGGGATTATCCCTTCTAGATTTCGTGTAGTAGCTACTGCGACACAACTGGCGATACTGTGATTGCTTAAAAGCTGGTGGGGCAGTTCTGGTTGTTCCAGTGGACTTCTCGTTCCATGAGGCTTCTAATAAGGAAAGATACTGGAAGTACTCCTGAAATTGTCTGGGACTCTTTTTCCAAATCTATACATGTTAGCGAATATCCTTCAAAGATGTGTATAAAATGTAACTTACCAGAGAAACCGTTTTTGCAAGGTCCTGGAAGGTCTTGAGATCAGATGGCATCAAATTCGTTATGATGTTCCTCGCAACGATGAAGCTATTTCTACTTCTGAAGGTGTCATTTCTGGGACGACTCTTTTTTAACAAAGAGGTGGGATTCTCGTGAGTCAAGAAGTCGGAGTCTCGTTTACTAGAATTGGTAGAGACCACCGGAAAACTGCTTGCACAAGCCAATTGCTTGAGTGAGGAGCCAGACGAAGCACCACTATCGACCTTCGGAAACGTAAATGAAAAGCTGGGAGTCATTGCTGAATCAATTCCGTAGGGACAAGGAGTAGATAACCGGGTGTGAATTTGCAACTTTTCAGCTGTAGTGCATATTACCAACTGAACAAAAACTACAAAACTGAATGAATATATGGATACAATTGGTAATTGTAGAACACTAGAAACAATCAACGATGAGTGTCAGAACTTATGGGGTAACTGATCCCATATCTACAGCTAACCCAACGCCCAAGGAAAACAGTCTCAATGATGCATTGATTGGTGAACTCCGGAGCCGTGGTTCATTTGAGAGTGAGCAGGCAACAAAGAAGAGAGTGGAAGTCCTCACTCAATTCCAGAAAATGGTACAAGAGTTTGTGTTCACCGTTTCCAAGAAGAAAAATATGTCCGATGGGATGGCAAAAGATGCTGGAGGGAAGGTGTTTACTTTCGGGTCTTATAGATTGGGTGTTTACGGCCCGGGCTCCGATCTTGATACCTTAGTTGTAGTCCCTCAACATGTATCGAGGGAAGACTTTTTCACTGTATTCGCCGACATTATTCGTAAACGTCCAGAATTAGAAGAAATAGTAGCTGTTCCAGACGCTTTTGTGCCAATTATTAAGATTGAATACGATGGCGTTCAGCTTGATTTGATTTTCGCATGCTTAAATGTGCCTAGAGTTCCCCTTGACATGACTTTGGATGACAAAAACCTTTTGAGAAATCTCGATGAAAGGGATTTGCGATCCCTCAATGGAACAAGAGTGACAGATGAAGTATTGCAATTGGTTCCAAAACCAACAGTATTCAAGCATGCATTGAGATGCATCAAGATGTGGGCTCAACAAAAGGCTGTATACGGTAATGTATTTGGGTTTCCAGGTGGGGTTGCATGGGCAATGTTAGTTGCACGTATATGTCAATTATATCCTAATGCCGTAAGTGCTGTCATAGTTGAGAAATTTTTCAATATTTATACAAAATGGAACTGGCCGCAGCCTGTCCTCCTTAAGCCAATTGAAGATGGACCATTGCAGGTTCGTGTATGGAACCCAAGACTATACGCCAATGATCGTCTTCACCGAATGCCAGTTATTACCCCAGCTTATCCTTCAATGTGTGCCACCCACAACATTACCAGTTCGACACAAAAAGTAATTTTGACAGAGTTAGAGAAAGGTGCTGAGGTTGTACGTCAAATTAATTTGGGCAAAAAGTCCTGGTCTGATCTCTTTGAGAGACACGATTTCTTTCATCATTACAAATTCTATCTATGCGTAGTTGCAGCAACGGTAGCCGCCGACGAGGACCATCTAAAGTGGACGGGATTGGTAGAAAGTAAATTAAGACATTTGGTTCTTAAACTCGAGGTTACAGAAGGTGTAGAGTTAGCACATCCATACGTAAAGGACTTTTCCGACTCCTACGTGCTTGGAGATGCAAGCCCCTCTGATGTCGTTGCGGCATATGGATCCTTGGCGGGCCAAAAATTCTTAGATACACTTGCCAAATCCGATGACAGCAATAAAGATCAGAAGCTGATACACCTTACCAAACTCTTTATTGGGTTGAATCTTCAACAGCTTAAGTCGGTGGACGGCGTAAAGAAATTAAATATCCAATATCCATGTTCAGAATTCTACAATATTTGCAAGGGATCTGGATTTTATGATGAAGCTATCAATCACATCAATATTAAGAATGTGAAACTTGTTGACCTTCCTGATGATGTTTACGTTGAAGGAGAAGTGAGACCTACTAAGAACAGCAAAAAGAGGAAAAAGGAAGTTAGTCTTGACAAGCAGAAGCGCCCTAAGAGCACAATCTCTACTCCTCCAGTATCTGTTAACGGATCTGGCTGATTTTTTTTTCCGGCAAAAGGGTTATACGTATTCATAGTTTACAGAAATCATTTAATCTATTTCAGTAAATATACATCCTTGACAGTATTTCTCCTTGAAGTTTTGGATGAGATTAACCATTGTCCGTTTTTAACAATGTTAGTTTCTGGAATTCTTCTCGTAACGCCTAAATCTAGATTTAGTTTTGTCGATAACCACTCAACGAACGTTCTGTCTTGTTCTCCAGCCGTTTCGTTGTATTCTTGTGCATACCTATTCCAGACTGTCTTGTTTGGATAATGATCCCATATTTGACCAAGACTTCTTGAAAGTATTCTCTGAGACTTTGGGTTGCGGATCGACTTGGTGTAGAAGGAACGGAAAGCTATAAACCCGTTGATTCTTTTAAATTTACCTATAAGTCTTCTCGTCTTTTCTTGTGTTTTCTCTTCGTTCGAAGACTTGAAAGCAGTTAAAATCATATCAAGCTCATCGGTTGTGGCAGGGATGTTCGGAAGGGAGGTGTGAGTGAAAACCTGACGGTGTGGCGTATTCGTGTTTCTACTTGTATCCAGGGTTGTGAGAGGTTGCGCAACTCTGAAGCGATAAGTGAGACCCCCACCGGCTTTATTCTTTATGGACGACTTTCTGCTCATGAGAAGCGTTTGTTGTTCGTGTGTTTGACTAAATGAAATAAAGAAATTGGTTAGATGAAATGAGGAAACTGGTTCATTTAATAAATAAATGTTTATGAGTTTCAGAAATGCCAGATGTGTATCTAATTGAAAACTTGTTTGAACAGTGTGGGGATGAACCCAAATCTTATCTACAGCTTTATTTTCGCGTCTGGGGTTTTGTTACATGAACTGGTAAAAAAATAAATTAGTTTTAACTATTAACTATTAACTGTAAATCCCTTGAGTTATCATTTGGAATTGATCATAAAGTCTGGTGTACATGCTTCCATGACTTCTTCCGATAAGAGTGCTTTCAACAAATGCATCCGATTCCTCTTCTGACAATTGGAGCTGTAATCTCTGCTCTAACAAAACACTGGTATTCTCTCCATTCTTGAAACAAGGAAGGGTAGAATCCTTTTGCATCAATTCGACCAAATTCACAACTTGGCGATTCTCCTTTCTTAATGCACTGAAACACTTCTTGCACATATCAACAAAAAGCAAGTAAGGGGCTGACTCAGTTCCCCCTAGTAAATTGACGTATTCACTAGTTAATTTAAAAGGAGCTGCCTCAAAACCGACACTTCCCGGTGAATTGGAAAGTAGAAAACCAAAATCAATATGAATGATGTGTCCATCGTTATCCAACATGATGTTTCCGTTATGTCTATCTTTGATTTGCAATACATAGCATATGATGGAATACGATGCTAAACTTCTGGCAAAATTGGTTTGTGCTCTCTTGTACTTTTGGGAAGTTGGCGATCCAAACATGTTTTCAAAGTAGTCCTGTAACGTGAAGATTCTTCCTTTCGTATTCTCGCCATCGCTGATGGAAATTTCGGTCATGGATTTCTTGATAGAGTGTATGGACATGGCATTATTGATTGTCTCCACTAATCCAGTGTTTGCACTTGTTATGAGAATTTTCATTCTCTTCGTCCAAGCATCCTTGACACCTTGTCTCTTCCAAATAGAACTAATTAATGAAATCAATTGACAAGCAAATGCCTCTTGGGGCAAATCATCGCCATTCTTCGCAATGACCGAGCACAACTCCCAGTTATCAAGATGTCCGTAAACACTTGACTTTCTGATTCTTTCTTTCTTCGTATTCCAATCTTCTCCAAGCTTGAAATCATTCTCAAGTTTCCTTTCTCCAGCACCTGGCAAATCTCCCTTTAATAGATTTAAACGTTCGTAATTTATAGTGTCAAATTGATCCTGCAATGATATCATTGATTCAACGATTCGACTTTTGATGGCACTCGATTGTTCTGAGGAAGCCTGTCCTGAACTTTCCAATTGCTGAAGCATCACTGACGCGATTCTCATCTGATCAGCCAAAAGCTTAGTAGTATCTGGATTACTGTTTGATGACAAGGACGATAACTTCTTGTCCTGTTCATTATTAGGTGACCTATGAATTTCCGATTGCAAAACATGATTTCTAGTATCACTTTTTACCGTCAACATTGGCAATTCTCCTAAATCAGTTTCTTCTTCCTCGGTATGGACGAAACTGTCGTCAGTATTTTCAGTGCTCGCTCGTACACTAACAGGGGACTTTAATCCTGTTTGTGAACCCTCGATCATTTCATTCAACAAATCGTGGCTAGACTTTGAACTTTCTTCGTGGTTGTTCCTATTGGCAATAATCTTCAGATTCGCATCTGTAAAAGGATTGAAATCAAACTCATCACTCAAGTATTCAACGAGAAGCAAGAATGGAACTCTTTCTGCTGAATTCAATACGCAAGCTTCGTTGACACTCAATTTTAATATCTTATGATATCTTTTGTTCTTGCTACTGGTGATGGGCAAAAGCTGTGGGATGTCGATCTCTGAGGGTAACAAGGTCTCATTAATTATTGAAAGTTCTGCTCTCAATGCGGACAATCTGGCCTCTTTGGGAACCAGAGACAACCTCAATGAAATGTTTTGTAGGGCCATAATAAATTCGGTTTCCTTTTTAGCGTAATTGATTTGCAACACCTTAAGCAATTGATTGTATGACGGGGTTTGAGCCGTGCTATGAAGTGAAAGGTTCCTCCTAAGACCTTGTTCTATAGACAGATGAGGAAAATTCAACGAAGACTCAGATTCGGCAGGAGAAAGATATGGTTGAGGTTCTGAGTCGTGAACTCGGGAAAGGTCTGGCAATGAATGCGACACGTACGTATCAGCGCTTTCAAAATTGGAACTGAAGGAGCCCAAAGTCAAGTTCCTCGATCTGTTTTTTCTCTTTGGTGTAATTACTGTGTTTATCTTCAAATTCTCTTCCACTTCAATGTAATTCCTATGTCGAGTTTCACTCCTCATACCAAGCTTCGACATTTCATTTTCGATATGCATGCTTGATCTAAACTCCAGTTCATCGTCACTAGTATAGGACTCGGACTCGTCTGACAGTATAGTCAAGCTATTCTTCTTGGTCTGCATTCTAGGCACTGAAGCTGAACGTTGGTGGCCCGGTGGTTTTCCGGACCCGCCTTTCCGGGCTTCGTCATCTGATGCAGTCTCCGTAGCAGCTTCTGATGAAAGTCGTTTGTTTTTCATGGTCAAGTTTTTAGTGAGAGTTTTTTGAAAGTTTGCGAGCTTGAACACGAATGACTTTTGTTGTTTCGCTTGAGATCTCACTAACGAAGACGCATAGTCATTGAATCGAGGTGCCCCAATGGCTGACGCAAGCACTCCGCATAATATGATCGCAGGTTGAAAATTTTCCCGAAACTCAGGTTTCTTCATCAATTCTTCATTATTGAACAATATATTCTGTAGCTTGTTTATAAAATTCCTTACAACCTGAAAGGAATATGATTCCGGATCATTTCTTAACTCAAAGACACAAGATTGCAAATTCCAAAATACTACCATACTATAGTGGGGATACTTGGAACAATATTCAAGAAGAAATTCTTCAAGGGCCATCGAGTCAGTTTCAAATGCAACAAGAAGCTGGACGAACTGGGGTATGTAGAATTCTAATTCATCGTAGCTATAGCTGTGTAACTTCTGTACAAGTGTATGCTGAATCCCAACGCTTTCACGATACCCTCTTAGATTATCAATACAATCTAGAGCGGTGAAGTCCGATGAACGAATTTTCTCAAGAAGCAATTCATTATCTTTTAGCGACATTCTGGCCCCCAGTCAATGCTTGAATCAGGACACCAAGATTACGTCCCGATGTTTTTACCTTCATTATGTCCACCATACCAACTTTTGAGAATGCGTGCCTTGTATCAGGTGACCATGTTAACTTGATGAAATATAAGGTACAGGATATCTACTAAGATTGGTTTCCGAGGTTACCAACCTCGGATTGGACTCTGATGGATAACCGAAACAGAAATTCTATATTTCTTTTGTTGAATAACTCTGCAACTATAGAGATGAGCTAAGAAGGCCATAACAATCCCAGGAAATTCCTTCTAGCTTAAACAGATTTTAAATAGCTTTTCAGTGATTAATATAAGGTCCAAATCCATTTCCCTATATAAGTGTAAAGGGAAAATCGTCCTCTATATACAAGTTTCTTGACAACACTTCCTGGCTCAACGTATTAGTGCGTTTGAGTGCAGTATCTAGCGAGACAAGGGTTCCTTGTTAGGTGCGTCATATCCAGGCGACAACGAGAACATAGTGCAAACAATTAAACAAACATTGATATCTATTGTATTATTCAAATTGTGTCTAGAAAAGAAAAGCTATAAAATCTCGGGCATTTATCTACACTGCAATCGCCTATTCCTTGTGTTTCTTAAAAGCTGGAATTTGGTACTTCTCATCAGCAACCTGTCCAGGCAAGAAAGGAGAAATCTCGAATAAGTGCTTCTTCAACGTTTCGGGGTCGTCCTTCAAGTCGAATTTTTTATAGATAAGATACTCTAAGTCATGCTGGTCGGGTTCCAGGTCCTTCACCGGTCTGAAGAACTTTGGATGGAATTCCACACCATCTTCGATTCTCTTCTTTGCGAGCGTTCTCTGCTCATTTTCGACTTTGTACTTCTCGTCGGTTGCAATCCCGTGGTCTCTTCTACTGAGTGCATCAATTGTAGGTTTCCAAAGCTTTCTGGATTCGTAATCCCATTGTTCCTCCAAAGGTCTAACTTTTGGTCTATGTGTAACAGTTTTCTTGGTGTCGTAAAATACTTCTTTCTTATTAGTCTTTAGGTTCTTAATTTCCATTACTTCATTCCACTTTCCTGATATCTCAAACAACTGCTCTGACTTCTTGGAGTTTTTGATCACACCTTCGATCGCATCATATGTTCCACTTATGAAGCCCTTCGTTTTGAATTCAATGTCTGCTTCATATCCAGTTTTAGGACACTTGATGTACATATGGTCTCCTAATTCCGTCTTCATTTTGCCAAACAAGATTCCTCTGACGTAGACATTTGGTTGGTTCATAATGTAAAGTTCATCATCATGTTTACCGAGAGTTACGTGACCCCAACCTTCCATAATTGCGGCTGATGAGTTGCCCAAAAATCTTGACTTTGGAATTACTACACCGTCTACTCTAATTTTCAGCTCGGGAACTAGATAGAAATATGAAGACTTTGGGGGATGGTGTGAAGTCTGTTCAGAAAGGTAGAATGCTGATTCATCTCCCGGTAAATCATCCCAGTAACAAGCAAAAGTTTCGCCTAGAACCGGATTCAATGGTTTCTTGACGGCTTTTGGAGCAATGTGCCAACTTGCCAAGTACCATTTGACTATCAAAATGAACCTTTCTAGGTCATCTGTGGTTGCATTTGCCTCAAGCAAAATCTGTGGAATTTGAAAGAAATTGGTAACTCTTTCTAGCATTGATTTCTTCTCCAATATAAACGTTGGCAATGTGATCTTCGACAAGTCCATGCCCGGCCTCAATTGCGCAATAATGCCCATGAGGATTGATTGCCCTTCATTATCCACTTCATCAATATCATCAGTGTTTTCGGACCCGCTTTGGCTTGGCTTCCCTACCGGTTCATCGCCACCACTGGAACTTATAAGCTTGAGCTTATCTAACTTTGAAGTCAAACCCATAGTCGATTGATGGTGGCACCCTGAGTATGGCTGTTATGGAAGATGTGTCAATTATTAGTAGATCCCTCTACACTTGTATAGTGGATCCGCGCACGACCTGAGTAGTTCCCCGTTTTTCCGATAAAGGGATTCAGTCTTGAACGTCAACTACAAAATTGGGAGACAAGAGGAATGAGCCAGAAGTGGAGCAGTTCTCCAAAATACGGTAATACTTCAATCCAGAGAAAATTATCTGAATTATGAAGACGTTGGAATTCCTGAAATGGAAATAAAGGAAGAGAAAAAGCCAATGAAAAGAATGTAATTCAGTTTCGCACAAACTGTGATATGAACGTGATCTAGCTCAAACTGCCCGTTTCTACTTTGTCAGAAAACAGTTGCATTACTTCTAAACTGCAGACAACGGTTGCAAAATCTGACTGATATGCCTTGGTGATCAGAGCTTTGGATCTTCCACTTCTCTTTTGCAAAGGCAAACAACAATGTCTCAACAAGAACGGCTACTGGGGATCATCACCAGCCTCAATTTGCATATTTCAACAATTTGTACTTTTGCCATCTTCGATGTCGCGGAAATCTGCCAAGATTTCGAACTTCACATGTTGGAAATCCTGAAGTTGATTGAAAATACAGACGACATCTCCATGTCTGAAAGAAGACAACTTTCGGAAATAAACAAACTATGTAAAATCATTCAGTTGATGATGACTGAAATAATCTATCTAAAGTCGGCCGTGAAGTATGATACTGAATGTCACAACTTGTCAAATTGACTCCTACCAGAATAATGAGAAACTACTGATCGCGTAGTTCTTCGATTGTTCGATTCTCCAACTGAAAATTTATAAGAGAAATAGAGAAGTATTTTATTCAATCTAAGAAGACTGAAATTTCAATAAATGTCATTTCAAAGTAAAAAATCTACGAACAGATCGTCAGCTGGAACGGTTGAATGCACGCAAATGATTAAATTAGAGAGACCGTAGTTTATATAAATGCAAGGTATTAACACCAATAGTTCCACATACGAATATAAAATGGCTTCGTCTCGTTTACTCTCTTCTCCTCTTCAATCTCTGCCCTTATGACGTCCAAATCGACATCTCGTCTTCCCGTTATCAAATCGATATCCTTCAAACTAACGTAGAATCTCCAGTTTCTGGTCCACAACTTGTGGCCGATATAGAAAACGACAATGACAATTGACCCCAAGTAGTTCTCGAAGAAGTTCTTAGCATTAGGCTTTCCCTTGCTACCTATGGGGAATAGTGCTGTCCAGAACTGCACACCTAATACAACTATCAAAAGTACCATAGAATATATAGAACCCCACACTCCAGCAATTGAAGTGAACATCAATTCATCTGTAGACATGCCTTGAGTTCTGAGAGCCATTCTGAATCTGATGTGGCATAGGCCGATGTTGAACCACACGAAGATTGTTGCGAGACCAGAGACACTCAATAACCAAGCAAAGACCTCGTCCGTGTTCTTGTATGCTGAAAGGAAACAGAGTAACCCAAAGACTCCAGAAAAGGCAATTCCAGCCAAGGGTCTACCCTTTCTGTCAACGTAACCAAGAATCTGGGGACCCAAACCCTGAGCACCTAAACTCTGAATGGTACGAGAACAGCCGTAGACTGCTGAGTTACCCACAGAGATAACGGATATCAAGATAACCGCGTTGAAGATAGAGGGAAGGGTATGGATACCCCCGTTCTTGATAGCAATAACAAACGGAGAAGTCGAAGTACCCCCACTTCCAAGTAAATCAGGAGAATTGTATGGAACAAGCAAACCAACAAATGTTAAAGACAAGAAGTAGAACAAGAAAAGTCTCCAGAAAACCTGTTTAACGGCCTTGGGCAATACCTTTCTCGGATTATCTACTTCTGCACTGGTCAAACCTACCATTTCAGAACCAGCTAAAGAGTACGAAGCGGTGATGAAGGTGGTTGCAACACCTTTGAATCCATGTGCAAAAGCTCCTGGTTCCTTCCAGTACTTAGCTCCAATAAATTGCTTACTTGGACCACCTCCACACACTAGCACTACACCAAGAATTACAAACCCAACAATAGCAATGACTTTGACGATTGTTAAGTAAAATTCGGCTTCGCCATAGCCTCTAACTCCAAACAAGTTGATTCCCATGATTAAAACATAGAAGATAGCCACCCAGGCCACAGGATTGATGCTGGAGTTCCAGTACAGAATACACATGGCGGCAGCAACCAACTCAAGAGGCATTACTATCAACCACATAAGAGCATAGTTCCAGCCCACAGCAAACCCCCAACTGGAATCGACGAATCTGGTGGCATAAGTTGAAAAGGCTCCATTAACCGGGAAAGCTACACACAATTCCCCTAGAGCATGAATAATGCAAAAAACCATTGTACCAACCAAACCCCAGGCGATTAACAATGCAGCTGGACCACCGGTTCTTAAACTTCCCCCAGATCCAATCAATAACCCTGTCCCAACCGCTCCACCAAGAGCAATCATTTGAATATGCTTGTTTTCGAGATGTCTGTGCAAATCACCTTGTGAAGTTGCAGCATTAGCCTTTTCTATATCTTTAAGATCGTAAGTCATTTGGTTGTTCACCTCGACTCTCTTGAAAGAGTCCTTGAATCCTGCCCATCTACTGGCCTGAATTATTGTTGGTTCTACAGGGACTACTCCTTCATTGGTGTGGTCTGACTCTGTACTGTATTTTTCAGACGCGATGTTTGAAGATATTATGTCTTTCATTATTCCAATACCGTCCGTACCGAATATTACTAGTATATCTACAGAAATCTGAGAATGAAAATTTGCCAATATATATGTGATAGCTTTTAATTACACTTACTCTAGATTATGACTCTGAGGCGAAAATTTGCGGTTTGGTATAAGCGGGAAAGTTTCTTGGACATATTGCAATAATACGGCAATTACAAGTGGTGTAAGGCATTTTGCAGCTGGTTGTGTGTATAAGTTGAGCTACAATAGTTGGTTAGGAAAGAACGTACGACAACAACTGGAATACGGAGCTTGGAGCGTACCATTCGACAAGTTATACACAGTTACAGACATTGCCTCTTGCCCTTGAGCCTGTATGCCAAATATTGTCTCGATATTAGGTATCAATTTGGTGTCAAGACACTGTGTAGAGAAACATTCTTATTGCACAAAAAAGATGTCTGCTCGCCCATTTGTTCCTGTAAGGCTGTAGTCGCTGAAGCCTTCCTCTGGTGATGAGCTGGTCACATGACCAGTGACCAGCGGTCTTCGTCCTTCTTCAGTAGCACACTGCCAGTCGGAGACAGAGACAGTAGCAAAGCCGTTCTGGTCCTGTTGCGACAACAATGGGTGCAAAAGAGTTGATAATCGTGCATTATCAGCAGCTGCTTTGTCGCTACTACAGACGTGTGGCGGTTGGGTTGCTGTTGGTATTCATTTTCTATGAAACGCACGGCTATCAACGCTTAAGTGCGGGTTTGGGAGGGTGTGAGCCTCACTAGTTTTGTGCAAGAAGGGTAATTTTGGTCACATGACATGAGACATATCGCTCTTACATACTGGAGGTCAGATGCATTATCTAGCAGCACAAATGCGTGCAGACATTTAACTATGGGGAAAGAACAGCTTAAGTATAAAGGCCGTCTCAGTAATTCACAGAAGTTGGTGACAATCAGAAATTCCTTCATGAACACATAGAGAAGAATAAGTAAAAGTTCAAAGGGGGGTCCATTCAGGAGAGGAGTATTCCCGTGATTTGGCGGGACGCTCTGTCCCTTGGTTGTGCACCGGAACTCCGCCGATCTCCAGCTCTGGCTAGAAGGAAATATATGAGAATTAGCCATGTAATGAAAAGAAAAGTCACTGAAACCCCTGGGAAATTGGCAAGTTGATATACATGCACGCCAGAAGAAGATGAAACTTGATTGGTTTGACAGTTCTGGAAAACCGTTTCCAAATCTCAGATTTCTTGCAGTCAATTTCTTGCAATTTTGCTGAATTCTACAAAAATCTGTGACTTTGTTCATGCCAAAAATGGACAAGGGAATGAACCTAAAAATTTATTACAGAAATATCCGAAATTTGAAATATAAACGGGAACCGTTCATCTCACAATGCGCACCAGCATGACAGCCGTACGTCACCATTCCGAAGTTTTCCAGAAGGGGTTAATGTCCACTGAGCGTTGGCTGGAAGGTTTGCGGTCGGAAGTCAATATTCGGGTTCTGCAGTTGATTTCGCTCCATCCTGGGCCTTTAATAAGGACTTAGTAACTAACCACCAAAACCCGGTTCTGGCGAATCGCCATTACAAAGTGCAGCCCAACGGCCACAAGCGGTTTAGGTGAAATATAGAAGGTGTCGTACATCTGCTAGATAGAATCTGCGGTTGTTTTCCTACATTTACCGATGCCTTACCATTTTACTCAAATCCTTCTCATAGTTAAGCTATATTAGCGAGAGTCACAGTTGTGAATATCACGTGCGTTACCACCGGTTCTCAAAATTTCTCAGTCCTACATCTGCCACGGTAAACCGAACTTCAATTAATAAGACAGTTTCACTTTGCCAGGCACCTCCAGTTTTTCTTTCTCCACCATTTAGATTCCGCCATTTACTCCCCCAGATGGCTTTCAACAACATTAACACTCAGGCACTGCACCAGGCCTTCTGGGCTACCACGAGTCAAGATCCGTCTGCTAACCAGTCTCCGGTGTACGACGATGTCTATACTGGTTTAGAACTCAACCAGGAGAATATGTCTTTGTTCGATAGCCAGAGCCAGCAGAACCAACACAAACCACATGCGTTCCAGCAGAGTCAGCCACAGCAGAATGCACTCCACGTGCAACACCAGGGTCAAAATCAATTTCAGAACCAGAACGACTTCATGAGCTTCGGAGCCAATCCGTTCCAATCACAGTACACCACAGTGAAGAGTGATACCCTGGCAAGCGTGCTCTTTGACAACGATACAAACATAGCCGGATCTGGGGTCGGATTTCAGACCAGTTCGACCAGCGACGAGCTGCTGCCTTTGGGCAAGCAAGTTTTGTCGCCTGAAGGGTCCTCGACTTCCATGGGTATCAACCTTGCTCTCGATGACAAGTTGACCAAGAAGGCCAAATCCAAGCGGCAACTTTTGGACGAGCAAGACGCGCTTTTGATTGCACGCGATGATTCGGAATTAACAGAGGACGAGCTTCAGTTGAAGCGCAAGGCGCAAAACAGAGCTGCTCAGAGAGCGTTCCGCGAGAGAAAAGAAACCAAGCTCAAGGAGTTGGAGTCCAAATTGCTCCAGAGCGAGGAGGAGAGACAGAAGTTGATGGATGAGCTCGATCTGATAAGAAGACAAAACATTCTGATTCAGACGGAAAACGAGGTCTTGCGTTCACGCAATGATGGGTCAGGTCCAGTGCCTACTGCGGCAGCAAGCTACGAAGATAAGTTTAACTTCCCAAGGACACAGCTGGACTTCATTGAGGCCATGGTACATGGCACCAACCACAACGTCCAGCCAGATAAGATCAACAAGGTGTATGAAAATTCGGGACTGAAGATCTTGGCTATGGGTGCAGTATGGGATTACTTACAGATTAAGACAGAGGAATTGGATCTTGACTTCGATAGCGTAGATATCACCAAGGTGATGAACAGATTAAGGGGCCACGAGAAGTGCCACGGATACGGCCCAGCATATCCGTTGGAGTTGGTGAACCAGGCCCTTGTCGAGGTGTTAGATCTCTGATGTGTTTGACGATATCTTGTACTTTAGACTGTTTTTATACTTTTATTTTATTTCGTTTTGGGTGTTGAGATGAACTAGGTGTTCGTTTTGATGTTTGCTGGATATACTAGTTTGGTATCATATACAACTCTTGGAGAGAAATGTAGCTTTAGCAGTATATAATGGACAGAGAAAATGTATATTCTATTGTCATCGTAACATAAAATGGCACGATGTTAATATCTAAGATGCTGAGTTTCTACAGTAAGCTTTTCAAGCATCTCTTAAATGTACAAATTAGACAATTAACTACACAACTGGAAAACTATTTATACTATGAATCTATTAAAACAGTATTTTAAATGATATATTTTACAAAAAGTTCAGTATTGCAGTAAATAACTGTTCGAACATAATCAACACAGTAGTGAACTAGATAATTCTATTCTTCAACACTTTCCGAGCCTATTATCTACTAAATAAACACTAAGAGTGTCTTTCATACTCTTCTCGTCTTTTCGCAGCTACTCACAATACCTCGAACATTCTAGAATACGGCACGTGACACAACTCCTCCATTTTTCACTTGTGCTTCAATTTTCCACAGGGGTTCGGGCACAAAAGTTTCAAATAAACAGTTTTTTCTTCTTTCTAATTCTTTCTAATCGTACTTCTCATTCATTCAATCCCTTACAATGTCTGCTGACGAATATAAGGCTGAAGGCAACAGTCACTTTGCTGCCAAAGAATTTGACCAGGCTGTTAGACTGTTCACCAAAGCGATTGAAGTTTCTCCAAACCCCAACCATGTCCTCTATTCCAACCGTTCCGGAGCCTACGCCTCCTTGAAAAACTTCAAGAATGCATTGAAGGATGCCCAAGAATGTGTTAAGATCAATCCTACATGGGCCAAAGGATTCAATCGTGTAGCCGCTGGTCATTTCGGCTTGGGTAATTTGGACGATGCCAGAGCCAATTACGAGAAGGCACTTTCTCTCGATTCCAACAATGCCATGGCTAAAGAAGGCTTAAGGTCTGTAGAAAATGCTATTGAATCTAAGAGAGCTCAACCAGACATGGGATTAGGCGCTATGTTCAACGACCCCAACTTGATTACCAAATTGAAGAGTAACCCTAAGACGGCAGAGATGATGAACGACCCAGCCCTTGTCGCCAAAGTTCTTCAGTTCCAAAGCAACCCTCAAGCAATGAACCCTACAGAATTCTTATCTGACCAACGTATGATGACTATTATGGCTGTCTTGATGGGAATTGACTTAAACATGCCAGACATGCCGGAACCCCCAGCTGCAACATCGGCACCTGCTGATTCCGCATCTAATGACACTCAATCCACTCCCAAGTTTGAAGAGGCAAAGCCAAAGGAAGTACCAAAAATGGAAGAGCCTGTAGAAGATGTCACTATGGAGGAACCAGAAGAAGACACAAAGGATCTTGCCGACAAGGCTAAAACTGAAGGTAATGCTTTATATAAACAGAGGAAGTTTGATGAAGCCATTGCTGCCTACAACAAAGCCTGGGAAACCCACAAGGATATTACATACTTGAACAACAGAGCTGCTGCCGAGTTTGAAAAAGGCGACTACGATCAAACTATCGAGACCTGTAATGAAGCCATTGACCAAGGCAGAGAAGCCAGAGCCGACTACAAGATCATTGCTAAGTCATTTGCCAGATTGGGTAACGCCTACTTGAAGAAGGAAGACTTGGACAATGCTGTCAAGTCGTTTGACAAGTCTTTAACTGAACATAGAACTCCTGATGTTTTAAACAAGTTAAGAGCAACTCAAAGAGAAATCAAAATTAGAGAAGCAAACTCGTACGTTGATCCAGAAAAAGCCGAAGCAGCCAGATTAGAAGGTAAAGAGTACTTCACTAAAGGTGACTGGCCAAATGCCGTTAAGGCATATACCGAAATGGTTAAGAGAGCTCCAGAAGACGCCAGAGGCTACTCCAACAGAGCTGCAGCTTTGGCCAAGTTGTTGTCTTTCCCAGATGCTATAGATGACTGTAACAAGGCTATTGAGAAAGATCCATCATTCATAAGAGCATACATCAGGAAGGCTAATGCCCAATTGGCCATAAGAGAATATGCCCAAGTGATGGAAACTCTTAATGTTGCACGTGAAAAGGACTTAGCATTAGGTGAAGGCAAGAATGTTTCCGAAATCGATCAGTTGTTTAACAAAGCCGCTTCTCAACGTTTCCAAGCCATCGAAGGTGAAACTGCAGAACAAACTATGGAAAGAGTCTCCAGGGACCCGGAAATCGTTTCCATCTTGCAAGACCCTGTAATGCAAGGAATCTTAGGTCAAGCCAGAGAGAACCCGGCTGCCTTACAAGATCATATGAAGAACCCAGAGGTCAGCAAGAAGATCAACATGTTGATTGCTGCTGGTGTTATCCGTACGAGATAGGCCTTCGGATAAATATATGGTAGTCGCGATGTACCATTTACAATGTAAATACGAATTTGTTTTCTAATTAACTGTCAATTAAACTGTTTTTATGAAGATTTTTATTGAGGACTATTTTAGCTTCGTATACTATTGTAATATGACCAATCCATCTGTTTAGTATATTAGAACCTTTATTAAATGAAAATAGTAATGCATCTATTTCTAGTTCGAATCTTGACTGAAGCGTTGCACAAATATATAAATATATGATTTTAAGAATTAAATAAAATTATAAATCAGAATATATATAATATACGTAAGTGGATACAAAATATAACAAATAAAATGATATTTTCACCATATTGTCTTCTTTTTGATAAAAGATTATATTCACTTAATATATATTATGGGACATACAATTAATAGTCTGGGCTGTTTACTTCTTGGCTAGTATAGGTCTAACTATTATTTACAAGGGTTCACTTTACAGAATTATTAATATTGTTCTTATCTGTTTCATTAGCTGGCATTCGTTTATGAAAGTAATTTAGGTGCTCTTAAGCTAGAAAGACGATTCATTCTGTGCAATTCAAAATACACTTAAATAAAGTAAAAAGAAAATAAATCTAGATCACCATCAATTAAACCAGCAATATAATAACCTATGTTCTTACAATTATCAAATATATCAAATCGTTAGAATGTAGAAGAAAATAAAATAAAATATATGTACATTCAGATAAGAAGATTAAAACAAAGATAACCGTTACTAAAATTCTTATACTTAGAATAAAACTTGAAAAAAGGTATATGAAATAAATATTATTTTAAAAAAATCAAAGTTAATATTTAAATATTTACAATAGCTTATTCAAAATTAAAAGCTAGTGTCTAAATGTGGACTCCATGTATGTTTCATATTCCCAAGTTATTGTCAAAGAAGAAATTAGGCAAGCTGTTCATTTGCGTGTAGAATAACGACGAGATGCCATCGTCATTATGTGACTCCTGGAATATATCTGAGCTATTGCTGATGAAACCCGCATTGAGCTCTCCATTTATCGAGTTCTCGCCATTCATCGAACTGCTAAATACAGGGGCAGGTTCCATTGATCTATGGTGAGGGAGCATTCCTACAGTAGCAGCATTAGATATATGTTGTGTTTGCTGTTGTAACCGGTTCGGAGTATGAACGTTATACGTAACGTTTTCAGAAGGTGAAGCACGCATAGGCAAATCGTTTGGGTGCAAAATATTAGACAACGCTGGATTGTAACTTGGAGAAAATGAAATTGGAGTATTTGCTGCAGGACTAATACCGAATTGTCTAGTCTGCGAGGCATTGGCTTGTAGAGACGAAGATACTGGAGTAGGTATACCCTCACCAGGGGTCCACACCGTCCTTACAGGAGCTCCAGCATGCCCGTTGCTTGAACCACTCATGGAGTCACTAGCAGAGAAATTTTGGTTATTCGTAAAAGGTGAAATTCCGAACACACTGGAAACTTTGGAATTGAACTCGGCCCTATCTTTGAAGATATCTGGGAACATCTTCTTAGCACTATCCAAATGGCGTTGCAATTTATCGTCACCGGCAAGCACTGATAACTTGGTTGTTTCTTCATAGAACTTGATGACAATCTTAAGCATCAACTTGATAATTAAAGAGACTACTAGATCCTTCTTGGAGTAGATTTTGAACCTACTCTTTCCTTCCATGTGCGAATTCTTCTTACTGGAAAAGAAGTTCATTGAGCAATCAATCAATAGCTTGAGATCGCTGTACGACTCAGGTAAGTTTGGATGGTTCAAAATTGCAGCTGATAAACACAAAAAAGCGGAAAAAGGGAAGAATAAGATCCAGTAATAATACGAGACACCTGTGTTCTCACGATTAAGCTGTCTTACCAATACCAAAATCGTACGAGCCGAATCCAAATGCAAGTTTCTGAACTTCATGCTCGACGAATTGTCCAATTCTTCAGCATTAACCATGGTAGGAAGTCTGTTCATCACCATCAAGTGGAAGAAGAATGTGATTTGAACTGCTATTACAGTCTCCCTTCTATCGTAAGGCATCGTTTCTGGAATAAAACTGAACTCGGGATCATTGAAGAAACGTGGACGGTCAGCTTCATGCATCGACGAAGCCAACTCAAACATCTCAGTATTCAAATTGTTCAATGTATTGGCCACTTTCTGAATAGTTTCATTTTCTACTGATGCAACGAATAGCTTACTGTACGACTTGGCTCTGATTCTGGTAAATAACAAGAAGTACAAGCGGTATGTGAGAGGATCATCTGCCCTTCCAATAATCGCAAGCATCTGCTTGGATAATGCCATGTTTACATCAAGACTCATCAAAGGCTTATCATCAGCTTTGTGTTCCAACTTCAACTTACAGAAACGCATCAAGTCTTCATCGCTGTTAGCTGTGACATCATTAGCATTAATCAAGGGTGGTTTTCCACCCCTGAAACAGATTTCCATGTCGAAATAGTGACAGAACATCCAGATCTTTCTTCTCTTGTCTTGCTCTTCATATTCCAAGTCTTCATAGGTTTCAGCCCTATGCAAACCTATTTCCTGGGCATATCTTATAGCCACAGAGCTCAACATATAGTTGACATGACTGGTCAACCAGTCCATCTCTATATACATAATCAAGAGTAAGATTCCCTCAATAGTGGTAATACCATCACTTATCACAGATACCTTGTGGTAGTAGTAAATGGCATCGTCAAATAAAGTATTCTGCCAGTTCAACAATTCATCATCTGAAAGCAGAATATCATTAGTCTGTGTCGGCTCTTTGCCAACAGGGCTGGTTTTGAGTGATGCGGTTGATTCCAAATTTATCCTAGAGCTGATACACAAAAGCAAACCAGCTGTCATGATCAAATATTCAGACAACTTGAACTTCTTTCTCTTACTGAAGTTTGGTTCTTTGCAATTATTATAGTACTGTTCAAAATAGCCTCGCATCTCACTTTGTTCACAGAGAGAATTGATATCGTTGACATCTTTGTAGTGACTGTCGATGAAATCGAACACTAGTTTGGAGTTCTCAGGAAATGGATTCTCTAGCAATCTACGGCGGGCTTTACTATCAATAAGAGGAGGGTCTATCCACTTAAGCATGAAAGTCTTGAACTTTGAGTAAAATACAACGGGCACATTTTTGATGGGAGTGATGAGATCTTCACCTTCAGCACCTAATATGTGTTCTATCCATGCCAAGGACTTGTCAGAGAAGATACACAAGATAGAATGGATCCCAAAATATTGTTCTAAAGTACGGTTGTTCAAGAGGGTCTTGGCCTTAGAACTTGTACTCTGTGCTGTTGTTGTAGAGGGCCCTTTGGAAGACAGCATTGGTTCTGCTTTAGTTTTACTCGACTGCTCCTTTAAATTATGAGAAGTGGGATCATTTTCATTTTCATGTTCGTCCTCTTCTTCGTCTTCGTCTTCGTCTTCACCATCGTCATCGTCGTCATCTTCAGTTTCAGAAGTTGTACGGTCTAGGTCGTTTTCTTGTTCATCTACTGTATTATTCTCGTTTTCGTCCTCGGACTCAGACTCAGAACTTTTTTCATGTTTTGCATTTTGCAATCGACTTCGATCAGAAATCTCATCGATGCCATTTGAATAGGTTTTGCTTGAATTGTTCGATGATGTAATGCATTCTAAAGGAGCTATTGGTACTACTCTGGTGATATCCTCTAATTTGTCTGTGAGTCTGATGATAACATTTTCAAGAGTAGACAACCGAGAGTCTAGAACTTCGATTGACTTCGTCTTTGTGCTGCGTTTTGAACCGTCATTCTTGTCACTAGACTTGAGTGGTTTGCTTTTCTTCTTTATTGGTCTTTCTTTATAGTGGCAATTTCGTTCTTTGGCCAGCGAGCAGTTTCCACACGGCAATTTTCCATCGCATTTGATCTTTTTCCTTCGGCAATGGTCGCAAGCGACTCTTATTCTCTTCTTCAGAGACTTGGAGTCCACCTCCGAATGAAACGAGATCTCGTTGGATTCAGACATATTTGAATCTTGGAATCAGCAAGAACTGGTAATGGTATGTGGAAATAGATACTAAGAAAGAACGAAGACTATTAGTGATAAAAGTGATATTAGAAAATCAACGAAACGACTTGAGCGGTATTTACGATATTATGATGGTAATATGACCCGACTACTAAATAATGTTGGAATATGGATAATACGATGGAGTTAAATGGATATATGATGGTCGCACATTAAACAGTCCAAGGTCAAACGAATATGGTACTGCTAGCCGCCGTGATACGTATTCTGGGCCGAAGCAACGGGACTGTTGGTTGTGCTGGTGCTGGTAGAAGGAAAGTTAGTGGATTTTATTGTTCAAGGGTCCACGGAAGCTGTAAATATGACAACGAAGAGCACCTGGGAAAAAAGGTGCACACTATAAGCTACAGGGCACGTACAAAAAGGAGCAATTCAAAGCAAAAGTGTACCTACCAAGTAGAAAAGCGAATATCCCCACGTATATCTGATATACTGGAGCTACTTATGTACTAAGAATACTTCGAAGTGCCAGAATCCAAACAGGGAATACCGTTATATATGTTTCATTATTGCCACAGTCTTTCGTACAACAGCTTTTTAAGCGTCGGTATGCAGATTAATACACCAGATTAGGTTGCGAGCGCATTTTGAAGTAGAGAAAGAGGAAACTTGATGTTAATGGCTACTCACTTCTACGGATACTTGGAGAAGATCAACACATTTAGCATTAGTCTACGGAATAAATGAATGAAGCTGTAACCACGGCAAGATCAAGACCAACTTCAGCCAGATAGTGCCCCTACGAACGGACTTCGAAAATTCTGCAAAAGCACTTTCCTATTGTGTTTCCAGGTAGTACAAGCTAGAGGAATCTCGACGCTTGCGTTAGAGCGCAAAGGAAGGAATCGGCTGTTCTGAAATCACAGGCATGGCTAGTTGGGGTCTTTGTGCAACCGAGCGGGGCTCCAACTTCCATGGAAGTCCGACGATGTTTCTAGTCTAGATCTCAAAGTCCCGTTTGGCATTTCGTGTACGCAGGGCATCTCATACACGCAGATACAAACTTAACCATTGCAAATTTAAATCCGCAGGGATCAAAATTTTGCACCCGCACCCGCACCTGTATTGCATTAGCATTACCTTAATAGATTCCAAACTATATCGGCTTCCCAACACGATTGGACTTAAAACACCGACTTGTAGGAGAACACCGTGGCTCTGTGATCCACATTCCTGATGAATATTGAATGTTGATATTGCTGGTTTTTTTCTGGTGCCATTGTCTTGTGTAATTATTCTCAGCACGTTGTGGAAAATGTGTCCAGGCCAACGCATAATGGAAGTCTCTTCAAATGGAAGTTAGTTCAATAACACCATCCTGCCGATGAGCCGGCGTCGTCTGCGGCTGTCATTTATCCATCTGTAATCACCGCGCTTTCCTCTACTGTAATTGTGTCCTTCTTTGCCTTTTGTTATTGCTTCGGATACCTGCTTCCACGTTAACCGGAAACTTATCTATCCGAATTCGTTTGGGCAAGTTGCAGCATGCACTCCAGATGTATTATTCGAAGTTCTTCCGCTATTTTATCTACTTAAAGTAGAAACGGTCGTCACGTATTGTGCATATTAGAATCTGCGGACATCGTACAGATTATTCCCGTCGTCATACATTTTTTTTGAATCTCCTATTTCCTTTCTACATCCAATTAAATCATATTGCGCTTCATCAACGTAGTCAATTTGTATTCCCTAGCATAGACAATTTAATAGCGTACTTTGCTAGTCTCTCATAGAATCGTATATACAACTTAATTCATGTAGTAGTCAAAATCGTTACCCTGGTCATTCTCAGAGTTACCGTATTCATAATTGCCGTCAAAGAAGAAATTGGGCAAGGTATACAATTGAGACGAGATCAACGAGTTGAATACCTCTTCGTTCATCTGTCCAAATTCCAAATCAGACTCCAGCGGATCAATCAACTTCGACAATGAAGGTTGCGAATCAGGAGCAGCTTGCTGTTCCGGATTGACTAACGTCTTCTGCGACTCTGCAGTACTCTTCAGAGATTGACTCAATGGCGTATCAAACGACCCAAGAGAAGGGGAATCAATTGCATACGAGTCAAACTCTTCGTGGGTGAAGATCAGCTGACTCAAACCAGTACCACTAAACAACAAGTTCATTGGCCTCTTGCCTTCAACCTTCTTAAACAAGTCAGGATATATATTCGCACATGCTTCCATGTGGTCACTCAAACCCTTGATCTCATTTGCATAATGATGAATGGATTCTTTGTCCATTAAATTGACCAATACTCTTAAGAGCAAACGTGTGATCAAATCGTACATCATACTCTTATTATCGTACGATTTTGACTCTCCAAATGTTCTTATCTCTTCCTCATTAAGACCTCTGTATGCAAAAAAGTTCAAAGATACACGGATCAACAACGTACAATCCATATGGGTACTGTTTTCTTGCGGGAAAGACAAACAGTGGCCAAGAAGACTACAATACGCCATGAATGGATAGAAAGTAACCCAATTCAAGATCGAATTAGGGACCTTTGTTCTGTCCAAATCAACAACAAGATGCAATATCGTCCTGGCACTTTCCAAAGACAAGTTACCAAACTTGATGGTTTTTTCGTTACTTTCAAATATGTTGTTCATGAAGGGTACCCTGTTGATCGAGAGTAAATGGGCAAAGTAAGACAACTGCAACAAGAGAGAACTGTACTGGAAAAAATTGTTGTTGCTTTCGGAAAGTTCAGCAAAACAACTTCCCCTAGGAGACTCTTGTCTTTTTACGTAATACAATGTTGGCCTAATTTCCGGTTCCATCAATCTGGCCATACGGAACATATCCTCATTGATTTCTTGCAATGATTTCAACAAATCGTCTTGACTCTGATGAGCAACCTTAGGCTTGAACAAGTTGTTGTAACTCTTCTCCTTAAGTCTGCACAACATCAAGGTATAGTATATGTAGTAATTCTGATACCCCCACTTACGGCAGTTTGCAACTAATTCAGATGTGTTTTTCTTGTAGACGTCGTTTTTGAATGGATCTAAAGGCACAGAAAGAAAGTAGTCGTCTACTTCAGTTAGGATAGTGACATTTGCACGATTGATCAAGGTAGCCTTCCCACTTCTGTAGCAGACTTCACTATCCATGTATTCACAGAACCACCATAATCTTCTCTTCAAATGGACTAGGTCGTCAGCATCGTATTTAGACACCGAAACAGTACTGTGAAGTCCCAAATCGCAAGCAAACCTCACCATCACAGAAACCAACATGTGGTTAATCTGGAAATCAGTGATGAAACTAGCCTCAATATACAAAGTGACCAACGCTATACCCTGAATAGTTCTTATACCCTCGCAGACTACGGATACTCTTTCATAACATGCGACGGCATTCAAGAACAATTTCTGTTTGAATTGGATGAGATCAGAGCCCGAGGCTGCTGACAAAGCCGGGAAATTGCGATGGTCCTTCACATCTCCAGACTTGTTGGTCAAACACAAAGCTACCGAGACATTCATAATCAAGAACTCACTCTGTGAAATCCCGTTAAGAATATCTACATCATGACTAGACAAAGCGTAGAAGTAAAGTTGGAACAATTCACGAATAGTATGTAAATTGCACAAGTACGGTGCGATATTGATATCATCGTAGTAGTATTCAAGAAGCTCGAAAATGAGATTCCTTTCGTTCTTGTTGAAGAAGAACTTGCTATTGGCCGGCGAAGTTGGCAAAGACTGAGCCCACACTTTCATATTGGACTGGACTACACTGTTAAGAGCATATGGCAAGTTTCTTATCGGCAAAAGAAGCGAGTCGTCACCGCCTTTACCTTCTATTCTGTTTTTCATCCATTTTATCGACTTTGCCGAAAAGATACAGAACATCGAATGGGAACCAAAGTACTGTAGGATTCTGTCTCTGGCGCTAGACACTAATTGACACGAACTGGGTTCGCAGGGCTGAAGCATCTGTTTAAGTTTTTCAGGACTCAGCACTGAAGACTTTTCGTTAAGAACCAACTCTTCGGAAAAGTCTTCTTCCTCTTGTTCGTCTTCACTGTTAGTTTCGGAAGGTAGCGAGTTTAATGAGACGGTATCGGAAGAATCGCCATCTTTATCACCTGACTTAGAATCACCAATGTTCAATAAACTTTTGGAGTCGAGTCTTTTCACAAGTTTAGAAAGGAGACTTTCCAACGTAGAAAGTCTACTATTGAGTCCTTGGATCGAATTGGGATTGTGCTTCTTATCTTTGGAACTCGACTGTGACTTGGAAACTCTCTTCTTTCTCACTTTGGGCACAACAGTATATGTACAGTCTTTGCTGTGCGTCAAGCAGTTCGAACAGGGAGTTTCTCCGTTACACTTGGACTTTCTTTTCCTACAGTAGTCGCAAGCAGTCTTGGTCCGGAGTCTCTTCTTTTCTTGAGACTCATGATCGTCTTCTGGGTCAGGACTCACAGAAGACAGTTTAGAGTACATGTTGACAGGGACGTTGCTATATTTTAACACAGAGTGAACGTGTTGTATTTGGTAGCAATTCTATTGGTTTGGTGATTGTAGTAGATATTCTGAAATTTGAGCAGAGCAATCCTGGATCGATGTGATGCTTTAGATAACGAAATTGACAATACGATGAAATACAAGCGGTATCCTTCTCTAGTGCCTTGGAAAGTACGTAGCAGGACGGATAGAGCTCGTATTCTCGCTCTCTATGTTGAAAAGAAGGGTATTCGTTTGCAAAGAAGATGCTCTATTTTCGTCACCTTATTGATGAGAAGGGGTTTTATTGCGACACTCTGAATTATATCGGGGTCAAGGGATTCTTAACTATGAAACTCTTTCAGCGGATTGAGTTACGAAAATTGTTTGATTCAAAACATAAAAACTTCGTTCGAAGTCGGATTTCCAGCATCTGCTATCTTGAGTATTGCCTTCACTATATATGAATACTAACAGACCACCCCACCATCGCTAGTTCAAGCAGCCTATTGTTCTTTGGCTATCTGGGATAGACGTCCTGCATGGAATAGGAGTGGTACAGGAAAAGCGGAAGATATCTCAGCTTCCGTTTTGCATCCGCTTCCTATCCCAAGGAAGATCAGATGACGAAAGTCATATGAGAAAAGAAGATGCAAATCATTATCACATAAAGGACACAAAGCAGATGAAAGAGAGCACGTCACAAAAACCATGATATTATTCAGATGGTTCACCTGGCAGTCGCAAGATTCCACAATATCAATTACTGGTATATTAGGCACATGACATCTATCACATGTGTCGTGTGCCCTCAATCATAAATGCCAATTTTTCAACAACTCCATTTTTCTCCATATGAACCATTTCCTCACCATTTCTTCACCAGAAACCGTAGAAGGCTCAGGAAACCATGGTTGCGAAGAAGGGAAACCCCATTTTTGCCAATAAGGAAGACGGCAACTTCCGCGAGGCATTGAAGCTCTACGACAGCAAACAGTACAAAAAAGCTCTCAAGCTTGTAGAAACAAACCTCAAGAAAAACTCTAACCATGCTGAATCTCTAGCACTTAAAGGGTGCATCAACCACAACATCGGCAACAAGTCTGAGGCAGAGTCGTATGTGCTTAAGGCTATCCAAAAGGCACCTGCCAACTACTTGGTCAATCATTTGGCTGGGATCTATTACCGTTCCGTAGAGAACTACGTAGAAGCAAGCAAGTGGCTCAAGGCTGCCAATGATAATGGATCTCCCAATAAGCCCATTTTGCGCGACTTATCGTTGATGCAAACTCAGATCAGAGATTATAAAAACTTGAAAGACTCCAGACAGCAATATTTGGAGTTCCAACCAGGTTACAGAGCCAACTGGACTGGTGTAGCTATAGCTCATCACTTAAACAAGGAGTACGCAGCGGCTGTCAGCACTCTCACAAAGATTGAAGGGATTATTAAGGAACATTTGACAGATGCTGACCGTTACGAACAATCGGAATGTGTATTGTACAAGATTGATATAATTGCCAAGTCAGGTGACATCGCCAAAGCTCTTGCTACCTTGGAAGAAGACTCCGCCGAAATCAAAGACAGATTGTCTTTCTTAGAGTACAAAGCGCGTTTCTTGATGCTTCTTGACAAAAAGCACGAAGCATCTCTCATCTACCGTCAATTGCTCCAGAGGAACCCAGACAACATGCAGTACTACAACATGTTAGAACTCTCTTTGGGAACAGTAGGCAACTCTGTAGATCTCAGATTGAAGCTTTACGAGAAGTTAGATCTGTTCTATCCTCGTTCGGACCCTCCCAAGTTTCTCCCATTGACTTTCACGCCTTCTTCCCATGCTAGATTCGAAGACAAGGTTCGTAGTTACCTTCTTCCACAGTTGAAAAGAGGTATTCCAGCCACTTTTGTCAACGTCAAGCCTTTGTACAAAAACCATAAGAAGTTGAAAGTTATTGAGCAAGTCGTCTTGGATTTTTATGCAAAAGAATTACCCAAGATCGAAAATCCAACCGTTTATGTTTGGACTAACTACTACTTGGCCCAGCATTACTTATACCTTAACGAGTTGGAAACTGCCAGCAAGTACATCGATGATGCTTTGAAACACTCTCCAACATTAGTAGAGTTGTATACGATCAAGGCTAGAATTATTAAGCATCAAGGCAAGTTTGAGGAAGCTGCTGCCATTATGAATGCTGGCCGCGAGTTAGATTTGCAAGACAGATTCATTAACTCCAAGGCTACCAAATACTACTTCAGAGCCAACAAGGTCGACGAGGCTATTGATTGTATTTCATTATTCACCAAACTCGAAGATGGCGTTGTCAACGGTTGTAAGGACTTGCATGTAATGCAGGTAAACTGGGTCTTAGTAGAAAGTGCTGAAGCGTACAAGAGATTGTACCATGAGTACGAAGCTAAGTTGAAGGAATTCAAAGAAAGTTCGCCACTGGAAAGCGAGGAGTCCAAAGAGTTGGAAAATGAGCTTGTAGAAAACATCGAAATCTATAAGGGGTTGGCTTTAAAGAGATACAATTCCGTTTTGAAGATTTTCAAGATCTACTACAACGACCAGTATGACTTCCATTCTTACTGTATGAGGCGTGGTACACCTAGAGATTATATTGACACGTTAGAATGGGAAGATAGAATCCATTCTACACCTATCTATACCCGAGTATTAAAAGGAATGGCTGAGATTTACTTTGAGATTTACAACGAGCAACAGCTAAAGCAAAGTTCGGAATCCCCCCTGATTGACGAAGGCAAGACGAAGAAGCACAACAACAAGAAGAACAAGAAGAAATCACAGATCAACAAGAAGAAGGCAGAATTCATTGCCCGTGTTGAAAGTGAAAAGGATGATGAAGATCCATTTGGTGCCAAATTGTTGAGCGATTTGATCAACGACGACCAGATCATCGACAAGTTGTTCCAGTTATACAAACCTTTGATCGAGGAAGGTAAAGACTTGAGACTTACCCACGAAGTCTTGTACAAGACCTACCTTACCGAAGGAAAGTATATCTTAGCATTGCAAGCCGTTAAGAGTTTGAACAAGGTATTGGGAGGAAGTTCTGGTGTCAAATTACGAAGCATTGGCGAAAGAGTAGTGGAACTTTCTGAAACTGCTCAGAATGACAAGAATGCCAACGCTGCCATTGTCAAAGTGGTAGAAAAGGGTCTAGTCACTGCATTTCCCGAGTTTGGCGAGTTAAACAAGGAAGAGTTCTTGAATCTCTATTGTAAATAGATTACAGAAGCGCCTCTTAATTGATAGAATTTTATGTAGTATTAGTATTTATTATCTAATAGCTAATATTTAATATTGAATTTTATTAATTTATATACTCAACAGAATATTGATTATTTAATACTGATTGAGTAATATTTAATTCATACTAAGAGTTTATCCAAGTGTCCACCTGGCTCCTAGCTACGGTTCCAGCGAGATTCAAAGTCTGTCTACCCATGGGGAAGTAACTCACGGTGTACCATATCGCAGCTATCAATTGAATGACCGAGAATATGAGGGATAGAATGATGCTCTTCAATTTCAAAGCACTCACCAAAGTCATCACGATACTGGTGACAAATGCTATTGTGAATGGAATTCTCGTAGACAGAAACAAGTGCTCCATATAAGGTTTGAATCCCTGAAGAACTCCAAAACTAACAATGAAGAAGATTGAGCCTAAAGACCATAAAATGGCAAATTTACGAGGTTTTAACGTTAACACGGGAAATAAGAAAATACATATCATATAACAGCATACAGAACCAGCAAACGTAAGAGCAAATATAAGCATTCTGTCCCATTTAGATAATTCAAAATAGCCAGGTTCAGATGTGACGTAGTTCTCATCATCTTCAAGGTAGACGGAGTCGCCTCTGAAAGGATTGAGTTTCAGAAGACGTGCTCCGAATGAATTACTTGAAGGCTGGGTGACTGGAGGAGGAAGTGAAGAACCATCCTGCTGCGAAAGCGGAGAATAGTTACTAGAATTTTGTGACTTGAAAGCTTTGAAGAAACTCATAGTCGATATTGAGAATAAAGAAAGAACTCAGAAATGGAATAGTTGAAGAATTTCACGAGTTTCTTGAACCAAAGGAATAAATGGCAAATCCGGGATTCTCAGTTATAGCCATTAAATAATTTGTACAGCCGATATCTCGGTAGAGTCATGTGAGGACGTACACGTGAATATCTTTAATTCAGCCAATACTTTCCAGTGTAGCATCACATCCACTACGTAGTTTAAATGGAATGAGGTCTTGTATGGTTATGACTTTCTTTTATTGAAGGAATTGAAGCATTTTCGGGCGCATTTTGCTATTTACCTAGTACTTTTCGAAATATTTAATTAACTGAGGTTTCTGTGTCCTTAAAACAGTGTCTCGAAATTTTCACGTGACAAAGCAAGCGAATCTCCATAGAGTTTATAGAAACTTGAGCTTTTAAACCTAACTGTCCAACAATTCGAAGACTTATTTAGAACCCAAATGTCTGTTGTAACAATTCAAGAAGACAAGCAATTTGTCCAGGCATATGTCCAGCTCATTGGACTTTCAGAGAATGCTCCGCTAGACAAGTTCAATTCTACTACAGACTATAACAAACTAGAATCCTTGGGCCCAAGTTTACCGCGTTTCATGGTGCCATTTCCAGAAGCTAGTAGTGGTCCACAATCAGAACAGACTATTTCTTTAAAATTCAAGTCTATCAAACCTCCTTTCAAATTCACCGTAGATAGTTCAGCTGTTCCAACATCTTCTACCATATTTAAGATCAAGACTGATTTGATTGATTCTGTACCTATATTGAAGGAAGCTGGCGTGACACCTGCCAACTTGAAGTTGATGTTGAAGTCTAAAGTTGTTCATGACTCATCGACTCTATCATTTTTGCCTAATGTAGCATCTGAAGTTATTTTCAACGTCATGGTTTCCGCTCCAGACGCTTCAAAGACTATGCCAGTTGTTGAACCTGCAACTGAACCTGTAGTTGAAACTGTCGCAGACGAAAATGAAGTAAATCCATTGCAGATCACCGAATCCACATGGATTAAGATAACTGAAATTCTCAAACAAGACCTTGGAGCAGAAAGAGGCCAACTAGCATTGGACAAGTTGAAGAACAGCTGGAAGTAGACAGGGTATATTGTATGATAGAATATAATAAAGACTTAAACTACATACAAAAGAGAGCAAATATAAAACACATATTGCATGTAAAGGATAGCAATTGCACAATTGGTTTGGGATTAGTTAAATTCTTCTGAAATTATTAAATTCATTAATTTATTATTCATTATATCGTAAAGTATTTATATATATATAGATATATTACAGGCTCTTGAAGAACTTCTTGGCTACTAAATCGTTCAAGGTTCTTCCCTCTGGCCTTCCAACTCTTCTTTCATGGAGATAGTAGGACGCAGCGCCTATACTAATAGCGAAGATTGGGTCTATCGTTCTCGAGATAAGGTAAGGGTATTGCATTGTAGAACAAATCAATCGTAGAATTACAAGGTATGTGAGTAAGTGAAAAAGTCAGATATTTCTTTTCCAGGCCCATATAAAGAGTATAGATGAATCTGTACAACAGAATTGTTCCTTACAATACTGACACCCGCAACAGCTACCTTCAATTCTTTTCATAGAAATCTATACTGTGAGTTCGTTACGAGATGTGAGTGCTAGAGTAAGATATACATTTTCGCGACCGGGTAACAGCTACTGCGCGCACTGCCACGTGACGGAAAAATTTTCCTACATTGACAAAACTTCGGTACAGACAAATACAACTAAAAGTTGAAAAACTCAAGACAGTGATCGTACGTTCTTTACCATCCACTTATATTACAACAATTCATCTTATAATGGCTGCTGTTTACCCAAGAACCTGTTACAAGTGCGGAGAACTCGGTCACTTGGCCGAAAACTGCCAACAGCAAGAAAGATTGTGTTACAACTGCCACAAGCCTGGCCATGAATCTTCTGAATGTCCTGATCCTAAGCAAAACACAGCTAAAACGTGTTACTCTTGCGGAGACGTAGGCCATGTCCAATCCGACTGTCCTACCCAAGAACAAGGTGCTAAATGTTACAACTGCGGTCAATTTGGCCACATTTCCAAGAACTGTACTGAAGCTCCTGTTTCTGGTTCTGGTCCTACTGGCTCTTCCCCCGCTGCTTCTGCTCCTCCCAAGAGAAAGTTCGCTTCCAAGGCTAACGGAACCACTTGTTACAAGTGTGGTGGCCCAAACCACTTTGCCAGAGATTGCCAAGCTGGCGTTATCAAGTGTTACGCTTGTGGTAAGTCTGGCCACATCTCCAAGGATTGCCATTCTGCTACTACCCCTGCCTCTACTGGCTTCTCGAAGACTTGTTATAACTGTGGAAAGGCTGGCCATATCTCCAAAGATTGTCCAGATGCTTAAATGTAGATCTTTGATGTGGTGTTTGTGGATTGGAATCCAAAGGATTCTCTCATGCTTTACTAAAGCTCATTATGCTTTAGCTAAAGTTCATATACTATTAGCTATAGCTAATAGTATGCTAAAGCTAAATCATGCTATTAGTAGCTGATGCTTCTAAAACTTGTTCATTTAATTTAAAAACTTCGTATGAAGCTTGTGGAGATGGTGTTGAGGATACGAGCAGACTGTCGATGAAGGTTCTGTCTCTCATAATGATAACAAATAATTCATGATGTCTTTTTTCTTCCGTTTCTTTTCTTTGTATTTAGGGATTATTACCATCACATTATCTTATAATAGCCAACTGTAGGTCAATAAGAATTCATTAGTTAACTATTTCTGAGTGAAAAAGACCCAAATCTTGAATAGTGAGGCTGTCTTTGATAACCATTTCTCTAATTGATAATATTGAAAAGAAAGCGAATATTTCCAACAATCATAATGTTCTTTCTTCATGTTAACACTGGGCTACTATCATCTGACACCAGTGAGCATAGGTTCATTCATTTGTATAATTTTCCTGCTATAATTCTCAACCGTACAACTTTATAGCTATCCCATACGCTGCTCTTACATCTTGATATGAAAATGTTTTTCTAAGGATACTCAAAAGAACAATGCTGCAGCAATGGAAGAAGAGGATAAAGAATTTGAAAAATTTGAAGATTTCAAATGAACGAAATAAGTATGGCGAAGAAATAGTACCATATTGGTTATCAAGTTGCAACCTGCATGTCTACTGTGGTTCCAAAAATTTCGCTTTCATTTTGAAGTTTGAGGTATGCTAGAGATATACTATAAGTATAGAATTTAAATGTATATCAAGCAGATAAATAGGTCGACAACTGCAACATCATAGAGCAGTACACAAATACACTCATGTACATTTCTGAAATATATAGATTATTCAATTTGTAATATTCAATTGTACTCTTCTGCTATTTTAATCTTTTACAGGTGTTATATCAAATAACGATAGACTCCTCCTAACACCAATGCCGATACCAACAATATTAACCTTCCATAACGTGTTATTGTGAACCAGAGACTGTAGCCTATCACGAAATCTGGTACAAAACGAACGTAGTTCTGGATAATGTAATCATACTTGGTGGGTCTCATATATATCTGTGTAGGACCACCTATTGGCTCTTCAGCGTCTACCATTCGAGACAAGATTAAACCGTCTACATTGACTTCATTATGGTGCAAATGCCTATTAGCGTTTTCGCTGGGCAAAATTTGTAAATAGCCTGACGAAGACACAATCGACTTGGGTGCTTTGAAAGGCACCGTGATATGCAAAAAGACGGGTTGGTGATCCGATTGAAGTAGGCTCTTGATGCTGTTGTATTCATGAATTACAGGAAGTTTTTTACGTTTGCTCTGAGAGTTGGGATCTTTACGGAAACGGAGAATTGCTGCCTGATCTTCATCGTCAGAGTCTTCATACGTCATCTGGTACAAGATTCTGTCACACCAAGACGGCGACCTCTTAGTATTGTATACGGCAGTGTTGACGTGATACTTGTAAGTAGGCTGGAAGCCTATACAAGCCTCAGTGAAACCAGTGAATATCTCACCATTTTCCATAGCCCATGTCAATTCGTCATAGTCCTTAACCAATTCTTCAATAGACTCATTTGCAATTAAAGACTGATCCAGCAACGATATGAGTCTCTTATTCGTTTCTGAAGTTTCATCAAAATGCTTGGTAGTTCTGTAGTTCAAGTCGCCCATGAAGAATGTATGACTTCCATCCTTCAAGAGTCCGTACCCGTCTCCAAAATCAAGAGATCTCATAACGGTGGACACATCTTCGTTTCTTCGGCGAAAATAGAACTCGCCTTCATATGCAGAGAGATGTGCATTGGCAAAGGTTAACTGTACACTCTTATCCTTGTCATATCCACCATCGGGAGAATATGTCAATCTGACCCCAGCAGTTCCTTTTAGTGATGAATAGGCACTGCCGCAGCTGGAACAGGCTTTTCTTACGGAATGAAACTTCAGGGGGAAAGGTGTGATCACAATAAGTCCCGTAGCTCCAATATGGTGCATGGCAATGGTCTGAAACCGATGATCATTTTGACCATATTTTTTTCTTAATGAGTGAAGAAACACTTCATTGAAGCGAATCATATGCTTGTGAGTAATATCGTGGAAGCTAGCATCTAAAATGGGACAGAGCTCTTCAAGGCCAAACACGTAGAGAGCAGCCAAATCAGAGGGAAAAGATTCCACTACTTTGCGAATAAAGATATCATGGTTGAGTTCACGTTTGTTGCAGTTGTATGTGAAAAGAAAGAGTGGAATCTCTCTGGGAATACTCATTGAGAGATGTATGTTAGCAATTAATTGTAATTAATGGAAATGTTATATTAAAGTGCTATAATGATGCTTCTCAGGATATCTGATGAGTGAAATCTGAATTGTGATGGAGTGATATGTGATATGGTTGAACTGAGACTTAAGCTGAGCTCGAAGTCAATGCTGATGATTTGTGAATTATAAATATGAGATTAGTCATGTAAAACTTAATCAATCCTACTATGATTTATGAAAGATCTGTAATCGAAAAAAATGATACCGTGTACTAATTCAAAATTGAATCTACTTTTTAAATAGTTCAATTATACTTCTGTTTTCAGAATAAATAAAACATAAAACTTGGGGAGCAAGTGCTTATTTCCAGTTATAGAATATGACCACACAATTAATCAAATAGGCATAATAAGTGAGAATAGAAAAATTACATAGGGCGGTGCGGCTTAGACATCATGTGACTTATAGCACACTTCTTCTGTCATATCGAGATGACCCAGAGCTTATTCTCTTTGTCAAAGTAAACATAACTTACGTACAAACTCCAATTACACTATAATTCCTTCGCATTTTAAGAATATTAATACATCTTAAGAATGTGGCTGTTTCTCGAACTGCAGCGGTCGTTGCTTGAAGAGCTCGATGTTATCGAACTTGAATCCTCGCGTAGATTCAGAAAAGATCCTCTATTATATCCACAGAATGATAACAAAAATACGCTAGAAATTGTCAGAACAAAGAGACCGCAGAAAGAAGTCAAGTTGCAACAACACGAATTGGCTCTATTCCAACAGAAGTACAAGAAACATTGTAATTCACTTAGAAACCACAAAGTTAATGATAGCGATATAATACAGTCAATTCTTGAAGCCCTAAATGATTCCAAAGATACATTTTCCAGTTTCGAATCCGCTTTGGCCCAAACACAAGAGAAGCACAACAAGGAAAATACTGAGGAAGTTGAAGTGGTAGAAAGTATAAGTAATATGTATACTATGTTCTCCAGCATTCTTTTCTCTGGAGAAGAATCTGTGTTGCTAGATGATGATATAAAGAGACTACGAAAAAATGGAAAAGATAAGATAAAAGTCAAGAGAAAGCACATAGTCAGTATAACCGCATCCCATCTTAACCCGGATGAAATATTTTCTCCGGAAGAAGTATATGGAAAATATTTAGATTTGACGAAATTCCACGAGATCTACAGAAATCAGACTTCCAGCGATGTCTCGTACTTGGAGTACTTGAAAGTGTTTGATATCTTTCCCTACGCAAAAAGATTCAATACGCCAAATATATACCTACAGTATTTGAAAGATCTCAGTGAATATTTGCTTGACTTCATGCTGAGAACAGAACCATTACAGAATTTCCTTGAAATGTTCGAATCTATCAAGAAATCATATACTCCAAAAAATGAACCAACAACTAGAGATGGTGTAGAAAATGAAAAGGGAGAGGTATATTGTAGTCCATGCCAAAAGATATTCGCGAAGTTGACAGTTTATCAAGGACATTTGAATGGTAAGAAGCACAAAAAGAATGCTGAAGAATTGCAACTTTCTGCAAGTCCAAAAGAGTCGATTGTTTCTGAGAGTGACATGCAAGAGTATATTAATGCTGAATTGGCAAAATTCCTCTCCAACTATAAGAACGCTACTATACAAAATACAGAGAGAAAATCAGCTATGACCGAAAGAGAGAGATTAATAGAGAACACCACAATCGTGGGTGACGAATCTGACTACACTACTGTGGATGATTCCAGTTCAGACAGTGGAAAAGACTCCAGTGATGAAGAAGAAAACGAAAATTTGAAACATTTACCTTTGGGAACTGATGGAAAGCCAATTCCGTTTTGGCTCTATAAACTTCAAGGATTGCACAAGACTTATAACTGTGAAATCTGTGGCAACATCACATACAAAGGTAGAGTTACATTTGAAAAACACTTTAGTGCACCTAAACATCAATATGGTTTGAAATGCCTTGGAATAACTGACGAGTTTATATCCTATTTTAAGGATATCATTCTGATTGGGGAAGCACAAAGTCTCTGGAAGAGATTAAAAAGAGACAAGAGAATCAAGGAAGGAGATATAGAGAATGCTGTAGAGGTCGAAGATGCTGAAGGAAATGTCATGTCAGAGAAGGATTACCTAGACTTGAAAAAACAGGGCCTATTGTAGAAAAATTTTACTTAATATTGTATAATATACATAATAAACACAACCGGAGAATATCTTTTGTAATCCGTTTACAATTCCTATATTCCACTATGATATATACCAAGGATAGAGTTTTCGATATTTTCACGTGACTTTTGACAACACAGTAAATATGGAAATTTGACAAAATTATAATTTTCAACTCCAAGTTCTATGCCAACTATTCGTTGATGGTCTTGAAACTTTCTATTTTCAAGACTCCTAAATTTTGGAATATACGACAACGATCTTTTCTTCAAAGCATGGCCAGCAGAGAAGAAATTTCTCAGGAAAAAGGAGTTAAAAGACCGGCATCTCCTTCTCCGACTGCTCAGGATTCCAAGCTCAGGGATAGCCAGGGCTTCAGAATGAAGCGCCAAGTTATTGACAAAGTAACTTTAACAGCATATGAGCAGCTTGGTGGGGATGAAGCTTCTGATAGAACTATTCAACAAGGAAAGACGATCGAGGAAGAAGAAGCAGAAGGCGCCAGCTACATCATGGATGGCAGATTAAGAAGAGTGCATCCATACTATTTCACGTATTTGACATATTGTAAGATGAGATGGAGAGACAGAAAGCTCTTGGATATATTTGTAGACGAATTTAGAGACCGTTCGGCTGAATACTACAAGAATGCCATTGAAGCTGGACAAGTAACGTTGAATAAAAAGCCAGCTAACTTGGACAGTATAGTGAGAAATGGAGATCTCATCAGTCATCGTACTTATAGAAAAGAGCCTCCAGTTTCATCACGAGAAATCAAGATTGTATTTGAAGATGATGATTTAATTGCAATTGATAAGCCGTCAGGAATCCCAGTGCATCCGACGGGGAGGTATCGGTACAATACTATCACCAAGATATTCCAGCACGAAATGGGCAAAGTGGTGCATCCCTGTAACAGGCTTGATAGACTTACTAGTGGTTTGATGTTTCTTGGAAAGACCGCCAAAGGTGCTGACAAATTGGTTAAACAGATCAGAGAAAGAAGTGTAAGAAAGGAGTACATTGCCAGAGTGAAAGGAGAATTTCCTTTAGAGGAGGTCGAAGTTGATCAGCCTATGAGAACCATTGCTCATAAACTAGGCTTAAACAGGATTGATTTGAAAGAGGGAAAAGATGCCAAAACCTCTTTTAGAAGAGTTTCATATGATCCGGAACACGATACTTCGATTGTGAAGTGTATTCCTTTGACTGGTAGAACTCACCAAATCCGTGTACACTTACAATACCTTGGCCATCCTATTGCCAACGACCCTATCTACTCGAATAGGTTCGTATGGGGAAATAATTTAGGAAAGGGGAATGAAGGCGACTCTGATGAAATCATAAGACGTTTGGACAGAATTGGTAAAGACAAGGCAGCTTCTTCTTGGGCCCATCCCGAAGAAGATGGAGAATTGATTACAGATGAAGTTGATGATATTTCTGGAATGCCCGTTTATTCAGATCCAGGTCCCAATGACTTGGACTTGTGGTTACACGCTTATAAATATGAAGCCGCAGACAAATCTTGGTCTTACAAAACTGAGTATCCGGAGTGGGCAATAGGACCACACAGAAAATTCATGGAATTGTCACTACAAATAGCTAACAAGTGTGATGAAACGCAAACTCAATACAATGTAGGTGCTGTTTTAGTCAACAGAGGTGAAATTCTTTCTACGGGCCATTCTAGAGAACTTCCAGGAAACACCCACGCTGAACAGTGTGCTTTGGAAAAGTACTTCAAAGAATCTGGAAAGAGAGAAGTTCCGGAAGGTACAGAGATCTATTCTACTATGGAGCCTTGTACTCTTCGTTTAAGTGGAAATATTCCTTGTGCTGATCGTATCATTGGTACAACCATCAAGACCTGTTTCGTGGGGATAGTGGAGCCAGATACTTTTGTCAAGAACAATTCATGTACCTCTAAGTTTGCTGAATATGGAATAGAGTATATTCATATTCCTGGCTATGAAGAGGACTGTTTGAAGATTGCTACAAAAGGACATGAGAAGTTGAATAAAGATTCATAAAAGTCAAATTAATGCATGTAAATAGAAAGATACTAAGGCATACTATTAATGTACACAAAAGGGGGAAGGGTGTCAGTAATACACTACAGGACAATGGATATCAATTTCAATATAAAGTAATCATTAGATAATATATGTAATAGGACATATAAACGCTGATTAAATAAATATTACAATAAATAATGTTAGTATAATACATCTAATAAACCTAGTCGTCATCGTCTGAGAAGTTTATCACCACCTCTTTGCGAGAATAGACATAAATATTCCGTCTGTTTCTGGATCCAGCTGGTGTTGTGTTTGTTTCTGTTTCATGAGAATCTATCTCATGATTATCATTGACTGGATTTGTTTGCTCAACATCTCTAAATCTGAGGTTGCTGAGATGAGGAGTCGCTTCTTCCAGGTTGGGGTTTCTGGGTCTTGGAGTGTCCGTGGACGAAGTTGTGACACTGACAGAACGTGGAATTGCAAAACCAGCAGCAATTATTCCATCCGTCAACGTTAAAAATGCTCTCTTCGTCTTGGACAATGTCAATAACACCTTCCTTGCATTAGTGAGCTCTTCATCTGTATAATTTTCCTTGCCTGCTGCACTCGCCGATGCAGACTTATCCAAAGCATTGCTGCTACTGCTGTTGCTAATTATGTCGTTATTGTGATTTTCGTTATGTCGGTCATCATTATTCTCATCGTCTTCGTCTTCATTTATGAACAACTGGGCTCGATCGACCTCATAGAGCTCATCTTCAAAGAAACGACGTCCTAGCACTCCTTCTTTCTCCTTTGCTCTCATGATCAAATTGAACTTGTTGCACCATTCCCAGGGTATCACCACGCAGATCACATAGGTCACTACCGAGAATATTTCCGATAACTCGTACACGAATGCACTCGAGACGTCAGCTATGAAAAATGCAACAGGGGTGAAGATCAAGATAAAGGTAAGAAGGGAAAGCAACCAAATCTTCTTGTTTGCAAGAATATAGTGGATTTTGGTTAAAAGAAAGACAGAGATGATGGCAGCGTAACAGATTCCCATAGCTATCCGTACCAAATAGATGAACGCTGGCAAGATGTCACCAGCATCATCTTTGGAACTGAAGTTGTGGAATTTGGTAACGCCCCAAATCACTTGCGAAGCGATAGATGCGAGAACGCCAACGAAGAAAGTCATTCTCTTGTCCCCCTGCCTCAGAAATATACGCATGATGACCTGGACTTGATTGATTTGTAGCAATAGAACGACCACCAAGTCAAATACGTTGACGGCAGTCGAGCTGTTTATCTGGTCTAGCAATTTGGCACCATGTAAATAGCCATTGCGCTGTTGTTGATGTAGAATGACGATAGACTTGATCACAATCAAGAGAATATAGACCGATGAAAGCGACGTCGAAGCCTGCAAGAGTACCGACGGCTTGATGGTGTAGTTTGTGAGGACAAATATCGTTAAAAACCATGTGATCACAGCCAGAACTGCTATGGCATATATGATAGAAACTACAGAGTATGCAAAAGTGCCCTTGAGGTTCTCCTTCGTGAACTCGTGCCATGATTGGGATACTATGGGAAGCGGCTGTGTGAACTTATCTATCACCACACCAGCATTTGTGTCCATCATAGGAGTTCGTCCTTCATAGCAAACCTGTTTGTATATGGCACTGGATATGTGGTGCACAGTGGCTTCTAGATTATGTGATACTAGCATCCCTTCAGGGAGTAGTATGTTTTCGCAAGAGGGAATCATCTTTTTATGCCACCAGGTATATCTCCAGTACATTTTGGTCTGAAAAGCGTGGACTTGGCTATTTATATAGTCAAAGAAGAGAAATTAGCCATGCCTAGAAATATGACTTGGTACCAAGACAAATTGGTGATCTCTAGAGTCGGGCACGTGATGTGATAATAACTAGCAGCGAAGGGACAAGGAGAGATCATGAATACAGATACGTGGTCAGTCAATATGGTGATGGATATGTGATCGCTGCAATCATTAAAAGACGAGTTGGAAGAGAATACTTCCGTGTATAAAATCTAAATATTGGATTATTCGGAAGATATTGATGATACTTTTATGTTACTTCTAATCAAGACTGTGTAATTTCCGGAGGTATTTAGCCAAGTTTTTTTTACAGTTTTCTTAGCGGAAGGACCAAGCTTTCTCAATTACATCAAGGCAACACTGTTGGTAGTGTTTGGGCCAGAAGAGCGCATGCGTGGCTATGGTCATCTTTAGAGGCTAGAATAGGTCAAATGGAATGTGGTGAAGTAGTAGCTGGGGAGATAAAAGGCGCAGTTAACGGCTGCGAAAAAGTGAAAAATTTGTGATAGTGTAGAGAAAAGCTTCCTGGGAAAGATTCGCAACATAAAGAAACGGTTCAGAATCTTAAAGAGAGCAATGTACAGAGAGAAAGAGACAATCACGAAAGAAAGTTATATGGTGACAGTCTGTGTAATGCCTGGTAACATTCAATATTGCTCTAAAAGTGCTTAAATTCGCACTGAGATGATACTGCCGTTTTATCTGGCTAGTGAAGATCTGAGCCTGAACATTTTTCCTAGCCTGTGTTGGCTCAATTGCGTGTAGCAGAACAAAAGGCAAAGGGTCCCCTGCGAGGACATTGTTTCAAGCCTTTCTTGTCCATTTGCGGATTAACACGGTCTGGGTTTAACCCATATTAAACTTGTTGGATGTGTTTCAATTCCAGCAATGTCCACGTAGAAATACCAATTTTTTGGAGTTTTATAAGATAGCTATAGAAGTTAGGATCCTTCGGAGTACCGGTGGTTCCGCAGATCCTCCACATATCGATCTCTCGCTACCGTCTGAACCAAGACAAAAGTGTATCTCAAATTCCACTACAAAACACGCTTCAGTCGACGACGAGAAAAAGGCATCTTTTCACGTCTCTGCGGTATGGATCGCAGAGACCGTAGAATCTGGACTAGTAACTGAAATATATACCTCCTCGTATATACTTTTATATGTAATGATTGAGCTCGGACAATGACTTGTTTTCGTGTTCCACTCCTTTCATTATTCTTGTCGTTGCTGGTCGCTAAATGTCGCTAATTTGTCGCTATTTTCTTCTAGGCTTTTCGCACTCTCAGTCGTTACTTCTCGGCTCATTGCATACAGAAACCAGGCTTGTACCCGCTACCATCTCTATTTTCGCTAACAAAGTATTGTTTCAGAATTTTTTCACATTTCAACTTCCTTCTTCTCTTTCTGATTCTACCTCCTTTTAATTTTACTTACCCTTCCTCTTTTCTTTCGACCGCTAATTCTACCATTCCTTCTCTCAGCTCTCGGCTTCCCTTTCCAGTGAACCCTTCACCACATACGCGTCTGCACTCCCATGTGTACGAATCAGGTAATCGCTACTAAACGATTATGGACAAAACTTCTTCTTCCAGTTCACAACCGTTTCTTCCTAAAACACTTCTGATACTGCCTCTGACCCAGCCTGACATAATGACCACCGACCCAGACATCATCGACCTGATGCCTGCAGTCAATAATCCCAAGGGCAGAGCCAAAGAGATTGGCAAGTACTTACAAAATGACATGCATAATGAAGACAACGATAATGAACAAGACTACAAAACAGACTCAAACAACAACAACAACAACACGAACGGTAGCAGTTCCAATGATAACAGTATAGGTGATGTCAACAACAGCAATGACGGCTTCAACACCAGCAATAACGATAACAGTATTGATGACGACGACGAGTCTACCGCTCCATCGTCTCCTCCTCGTCGTCGCTTGTCGTATTTGGATCCTTCGACACCATCTCGTCATCTCCGGACTCCGTCGCTGTATTCACAGAATTACTCACTTCTCGACATCTACGACTCCCCTTCATCTGAGCGTTCATCTATGACTCCACTAGCTACGGGAGGTCTTATCGACACGTCCATCATGAAAGGGTTAGACGATCTTGAGTTCAGGGACCTTTCTAACGATACAACAATATTCGCCAGACACACCCTTGATTCGTTTCCTGAACTCGGTATGCTGGACCAAGAAAGCGAATCTTACGTTCAGCCCACTGATCAAGACACTATCGATCGTATACTAGCTTCACCTTATGATCGCTACGGATTTAAAAAGACATCTACACATCACAACATCTCATCAGAAGAGTACAACAGATGGTTTTCTGATTATGCTCAGGACGCTATCAGGCGTAAAAAAAAGTGGGATTTGCTTATGAAAAGTAATGGTCTTCAATTAGACTCAGCCGGAGCTATACCAACGAGATTTCCACCAAAATCTGACAAAGTCAAAAAGATGATCCGTCAGGGTATCCCAGCTGAATGGAGAGGGTCAGCATGGTTTTTCTATTCGGGAGGCTACGATAAACTAAACAAGCACGTAGGTGTATACTCGAAGATTGTTCGTGACACAAAAGATATCCAGAATAAAGATACGGAGGTTATAGAAAGAGACTTAAACAGAACGTTCCCGGACAACATATACTTCAACAGCCATATAGGAACTGATGCCAATACTTCAGTAACTACATTGGGAACAGAAATTCTGAGATCGACCGAAACAGCTATGGTAAAAACGCTTCGTAGAGTGCTTGTAGCATTTGCCCATTACCAGCCACAGATTGGCTACTGTCAATCGCTTAATTTTCTTGCTGGATTGCTTCTTTTGTTTATGGAAGAAGAGAGAGCGTTCTGGATGTTGGTGATTTTGACTGAGAGAATTATTCCCAAAGTCCATTCTGCTAACCTTGAAGGAGTTCATACAGACCAAGGCGTGCTTATGCTCTGCGTAAAGGAATATATTCCGCAACTCTGGGCCATATTGGGTAAGAACTTTGAAGGGGAGTCGCTTTCTGAAGACAAAATACTCACCAGGTTACCTCCTGTCACACTAGTGACATCATCTTGGTTCATGTCTGTATTTGTAGGAATTTTGCCCATAGAGACGACCTTGCGAGTCTGGGATATCATGTGGTACGAAGGATCCAAGACGATTTTCAGAATATCACTCACTATATGCAAAATGTGTCTTGAGGACCCTGAATTCCAGAATTCTAGAAGCTCTAAAGGGAGTGGTGAAATGGACCAAATCGAACTTTTCCAGTTCATGCAGAACTTCCCAAAAACGATACTAGAGCCCAACGTACTAATAGACAACTGCTTCAAAAAGATAGGCGGGTATGGATTTGGGTCACTTTCACAGGATGAAATCAATAAGTGTAGGGAATTTGTTTCTAAACAGAGAGCCAAATTGAACCACAAAAAATCTAATATCACTGCTGAAATGACGGAGGAAGAGCGCCAGTCTTTGATTTCCAGTTCTGACAACACTTTTGGCTCCGAGGATCAGTCTATTCATGATGTTTACGGCTTCCATCGCTCGATCATGAGTGGAGTAGTGTGGAACAAAAGCATAAGCAACAAAATGAAGCGTAGGTTTGTCAGGCGTACGAGCAGCAGATCGTAAAATAGACACAATCATGAAGCCCAAGAAATAATACGTAGCAATAGGTAGAAGCATTAGGTATCGATAATAGTGTAATCAACTGAAGCAGGAAAAGGGAATCTGACCGAGGGGTTTCTTAAAAAACGACATTTTTGCTCCTTGTCTATATATTGAGAACAGTATAAACAGTTGCAACGCGGTGTTTTACTTCGGTAAGAGAGGTTTTGGCTGCAGCATCTAACCAGATGTCACTGGCCAGCCTCAAAGCTCGCTTTTGCGCAATTGTATGAATATGGCCTACACCCCCTATTCGTAATGCAGTTACAGTTTCATTACAGACGAAATGTCGTGTCTGGCTTGAAATGTAGGTTTTGCAGGTGGCGTTGTATAGGCATGAAGCCGTTTTAGTTGGGAGCATATTTCAGTTGTCCTGCAACTCGTACAATCTCATTTGCAATTCTATTTCCCGATTTGGATAATTTGTTGATGTGGACAATATATGCAGCCCACCTATTTGGCTATATGACACCGGCATTTACCATTCTTCTTGTCGTTTCATATGGGGAGATAAGAGTTGAGCCATTGTCATAAGGGTTGGTAATTGTCATATCAATTCGTATAGCTGTTTCAGATTATTACGAAGAGAAAATATTTCTCACTAGGGTTATTTGGTGCTATTTATCTAGTTTATAAGTACGTAGTGTCTATGTTTCTAGTAACTGGATATCACTTAGATACGATCAATTCCTGGGATTTTGGGCCATGATGTTGCTCCGGCATTTGATAACGTAATTGCTATAGTAGACTACTTTACGACTATTTCTTGTATAGATCTCTGTAGATAGCGTCACCCGTCAACACAGCTTCCTTGATATCCTTGACGTCATGTACACGGACAATATCAGTCTTTTGCTGGATGCATGCTATAACCGAAGCTGCAGTAGCGACCATACGCTGTGACGCCACAGGTTGGTCGATAATGGAGCCCAAGAAGTTTTTACGAGATGTACCCAACAATGTAGCTAGGCCATTGAAACTGACATACATATGCTTGATGCCATTGCTAGCATTGCGGCGATTGCTATCGCTGATATTCACATTCACTTGTACCGAGTACTGCTTGAAAAGTGAGGCATGCTTAATAAGTTGTAGATTCTGTGATAAATTTTTGGCAAAGCCGATTCCCGGATCCACAATGATCTGCCATTTCCTTACTCCTCTATCGAACGCCTTGAGCATCTGCAAACTGAGCTCACGCGAAACTCCGTTGATAAGATTATTCACTTCAGGTGCCAAATCCAACTCCTGGTGGCCCAAAATGGGATCCACGAGATATTCGATGATGTCATCATTGGTGTTGGACTCATAGTTCGTAAGCAGGCTCATCGTAGCAGCCGTGCCCCGGGTGTGGTTCATAATGTAGGGACAGCCATATTTTGCTACTACATCAAATATAGATTCTTCGTATAAGCCCATTGAAATGTCGTTGATGATATCTGCACCAGCTTTCAAACACTCTTCTGCCACTTTGGCTCTGTAAGTGTCTACAGAGATTAAACAAGACGACAATTGTTTATCAGACGAAGCTCTTATAGCCTTGACAAGAGGCAACACTCTCTGCAACTCCTCTTCCTCGGTAGGCTCTTTACTTCCAGGTCTAGTAGAGACACCCCCTATATCCAAGATCTGCGCACCATCGTCAATGAGACCTTTTGCTGTTTTCAACACCTCATCTATAGATTTGGAAAAGTTCATACCTCCGTCACTGAATGAGTCAGGAGTTAAGTTCACAATTCCCATTATCAAAGTGGATTGCAGATTCTTTAACTGGTCAAACTTCAAGATAGTGTTCTTGTTTGTGAGTCGTGGTACCGGAATTAACTGCAACAAATCCGATGACTCTTGGACGGATTCGTTAGGTTTACTCAAGAGAAGCTGCAGAAGGTGGTTATGGATAGGCTCAGCACTGACTGGGTGAATATGGTCGGGAGGCAATAATTCACAGATGGGCTGCAACACAAACGTCCTTTCCAACATCAGCTTGTGAGGGATAATTAAGTCTGCGTGGTTCACGCTAATATCATCGTAGAGGATTATATCCAAATCGATTGAGCGAGGACCGTTGTCAAATTCCTTCTTTCGGTTGATATTTTCGTACTCTATCTTCTTAAGTATAGCCAACAAGTCGTGCGGACTCTTGTTCTTAAACGTCACCTTTATAGCTCCGTTGTAGAAGTCTGGCTGGTTCAAGTAGTACATGGGTTTGGAAATGTATAACGACGAAGTCGATTGAACCTTTACATCATACTTCTCCAACAATTTCAATGCTGTTCGGATATTTTCAACTTGGCTACCTTCATTGGAACCAAATGCTATATATGCTACGTGGTCTTCGTTAGCTTGACTCTGGGCAGCCTCTGCAGCAGTAGGAAGATTGAACCTTTCCGAAGGATATGAATGAGCAGAGAATTCATCTGGCTTAGGAATAGGTGCCAAGCCTTCAAAAGAAGCCCGAGTCATCAAGGAAGACACACCGACACCTTCTGTGTAGCTGATAGCATTGGGTTTGGTAACTTTAGCAAACACAGACGTTACACCTTTTTGGTGGTTCTGGAAAATCAACTGACCAATTTTCATCACTAATGCTTCTACGGTCTTGAAATTTGACAGTTCTACATAGGAAACAACATCATCTATGATCTCATGGATAGACACGTCTGATTCCTTGTGCAACTTGAGTTGCAAGTCTATATCCAATATCTGTCTCTGGAAACGTTCAAATGTAAACACACCTATAATAGTAAGCAAACGTAAACCTTTGACAGTGATTTCATCTGGAACTGTTTCAGAATCAGTTTTAGAACGGCTCAACCTGTATTCAACACTGTCAGCTCTTATCTCGGACTTGGTGCTTTTGACTACAACTTCGGCTTTGGAGCTTCCTCCTTTCTTCTCGTCTAGAACTATTTCACTGACGGATTCAGCGATGTTACCCAAAGACTTGAAGTTTCTGTGTTCGTTGGCTTTCATGAACTCAGAAATGTTTCTGGAAATCACAGCATAGTTCAACGAGTACTTCAAATTGTCGGTCACAGATGCTTGATGAAAATCGGTATCAAGACTAACGCAAATAGTTATCGGTTGGGGAGAAGGTCTGTTCCATGCATCCTTACCGGTTATAGCGGTCGCAGCGATATCTTTTGCAAAGACCTTGTCGTTGAGCATGGGGTAGAAAGTGTGAAAGGATCGAAGTTGGAACGGCAGGGTCAAAACCCTCTTAGAAAACAACTTTTGTTGGAACACTGCGTCGGTATTTTCTCACTTGACTGTACAACGATGTGTCTACAGCCCCAAATGGTAGCAATTACTAATACAGCAAGAATTGTTCGTAGATTGGTGAGCGAAGAATTACGAACAATTCTGAAAAATCATTTTTCATTCTCATTGATTGCGAAAAAACTTCTAGACAAAATATTCACTATAAACGTACATATATCAATATATTGGCACACAATCAAACATAATGAGATTCAATGATACATTAATATATACTGATATTTGCAGCCATATAATTAAATGGCAAAAACATGCAATTGTCGTTATCTCGTATTTTTCACTCAAAATCAGAGTCAGAATCGCTATCTACCAATTGGTCAAGCAAGTCTCGTGTGATTTCCCTTTTCGAACTGGATTTTTCCACTTTCTGTTCTTTTTCTCCTGCTGCCTCTTCCGTGTCTTTCTCTACCATAGAAAAAATATCAATCTGTTCCATGAATTTTTTCGACTCCTTCAGCACCAACTCGTCTGACTGTAGATCGTATTCTATTTCCGTTGCATCTGCAATAACCTTGCCATACTCAACACTTTCCATCACTATCTTCTCTGCACTTTCAAAATCACACAGTAAGTCTTCCATAGCCATTCGTATGATGACCTCATTTGCTAGAACATGTGTTGCAAATCCAGAAGTAGTCCAATAAGACACGGTTTTGTTTCTATGTGCTGCTCTTAGTTCCTTGGCAAATTTCACATTGATACTATTGCCTATCAACAGCTGTCTCTTGAAGCCATAATAACCTCCGTAGAATTTGTCCCAATTTATCAGCCATCTTTCTGATGCTGAAAGAGTTTCATGAACGGAATCGTTGGCCTGTTTTTTAGCCAATAAATAATATCCTGAAGGGGCCTGCTTACCTTTTAGAATTAACGGTAGCACAGCAAAATGCTTATCTGCTCTTTTCATCAACTCTTTTCGTGACTTTATAGGCGAAGGAAATGAGTACTTTTTGAATTTCTCCACAACAGTATCTATTTTTGACTCCTGGTGCTCTTTCATCACTTGCAACACGTTTGCGTTGACTATTTTCAGAGCAAAAGAATCAGAGCCTGACGTGACTCGGTCCATATTCTCATCTTCTTCAACTTGTATAAGTCCTTCAACCTCATCTGAATAATCGTGAGACTCGCGTATGTTTTGACTTTTGCCAATATCTTCCAAGTCAATGAGTCCTGAATCAAAGTCGTCGACGTCCAGATCTGACCTCAATTCACTATTATACTTTGTGTAAACGCTAGAATTCGTGTCGCCTTCTGAATCCAAAAAACTAGAGCTGTCACGCGTTCGAATAATTGGCTCTGACATTTTAGAAATATGAATATATGGTTTCTTGACTGTATTTCGCCTTTTGTAGGTTCTAACATTGATATGATCTGGTCTGGATTCAAACAATTGTTGTGTATGTGTGGCCACTCTGGTGGGAGTCTCGTTTTCAGGCGGAAAAATCTTACTGCCACGTTTAGGACTACTTTTTCGCTTGATACTGTCAAATTTGTTTTTGCTGTCAAACATTATAGGTGGCTCACTAGGAGTAAATTGAACTTTTTTTCATGATTCTTAATTAATATCTAGTTGCAATAGCTTGTGTCATGCGACATTTCTTGATATATTTCTGATGCGACATCAAGATAACTATTTAATGCGACAGTATTTCAATGAAATGAAGTGAAGACTTGGTCTTGCTTCCGCTAGATTTATATAATGAAACTAATTTTCTTCTACCACGTACGGTTACTTTTTCTTTTCTACTAATTACTTTTATGTTGCAGATGTTATTATTTACTATTCGATGCTATACAATTTATTTCTTCTGCCATACAAATGGCTGCGAAAAATATAGTTCAATTTTAATGTCTATTTGTACAGACTATTTTATTGTAGCTATTGCTGGTTTCCTCCTTGTTGGAACAAGTTAGCCAAGGTGGCGCTCAAGTTGGGGTTACCTCCTTGTTGTTGTAAGTTGTTCAAAAAATCAGGAAATCCCTGACTTTGTGATTGTGAAGATTGGTTAAATCCCTGAGGTGGACGGGCCTGCGATTGCGAATCGGATTCAGAGTTGGCAAACAACCCAGATAATGGGTTGACTGATGATTGCGTGAATGTGTTGAAGTCCGGTTGAGCTCCGTGGGACATGTGGCCAGCTTGGTGTGGAAGCAAAGTAGTTTTGGCATATTCTTCGTCTGGTTCGCCCGGTCTATTTGACTTAGGACCATTTCTGGCGGAATTGGTAGGCATCTTCTTGGACATGGCCTTAGAAGAAATTCCGGCTCCAATCTCAATATCTGGCTCGTCAATAACCATACCACTCAGCAATGGTTGGCCACCAGTACCTCCCCATTGAGCATTTACTACCCATGTCTTGTCAGCATCAGTTAATCTCTGGATAGGAATAATGGAGATACCGTGCTGGTAATTGCAACAGTCTCTGGGTCCAAAGCCGACACCCCAACGAGTTCTCAAGGGCATAGCATTATCCTTATTGAATTGACCAATGACCTGTTCGGCTTCTCTTCTTGAGTAGACCTTGACAAAGGCATGTTTTCTTTCGCTGTTCAAAATAACGGATTGAACTTCGGCGAATGGACTCAACATATGTGCCAAAGCCTGATCATCCATGTTGCGTGGTACACCACCAATGAACAAAGTTCTAGACAAGACCTTGAAAGAACCCTGGGGCAAAGACTGGTCGAAACCAACATTTCTTGGACGATAGTGAGGAGTTCCTGGAACGTTAAGATCACCTCCTGTACTGAGTCCACCTGACCCGCCAGGGCCGCCAGGACCGCCTGGTCCACCGTAGCCTCCTTGAGATCCGCCAAAACCTCCTTGTGGCCCTCCGTAGCCTCCTTGAGGTCCTCCGTAATTACCTGGGCCACTACGATTATAGCCCATTGATTCATGTTGTCTTGGAGGAGATCTTATCCCGCCATATCTGTTAGCTGGTGGAGATCTAGATCTGTTTCTACGAGAATAGCCATTATCTTGGTCACGTCTGCGTCTATCTGAACCATAGTCATTTCTGGGAGGCTGCTGGGGAATCAGTGGAATGTTTGGAGGAGGAGCAGAGCCTGAGCCTACTTGTTGCATCTGTTGCAACATATTGAAAATCAACTGTTCATTTGCTCCCTGGCCTTGCTGAGGACGAGAAGTAAAATTCTGTTGCGATGCTCCTTGAGGAGCAGAGAGAGCAGATAATTGCGATAAGATGGTGTTGGCCTTGTTTTCAGAAGGTTGGGTGTTTAGCGAACCTGGAGAACTAGTTTTGGCCAAAGAGGCAAGAGCCAGTAAAATGCTGGTCGAGTCTGTCTTTTCAGCAGTCGTAGAAGTTGGTTCGCCAGTTGGCTGAGCGACGTCTCCGGCAGATCTTGGAGGGGAACCAGGAGGAGTAGTAGAAGTGAAGTGTTTTTGTCTAATTCTAGCAATGATGTCATGGCTGAAAGTTTCTGCTCTTTCCCAGATATCTACTAGTTTACTAATCTTGATATTGTGAGCCTGACTAATCAGCAATTCCAAGGCGTCGTCGATCAATGACTCGATCAACTCGCTGATCTTAAATACACCAGAAGCAAAAGTGCCCTCTGGAGCCAGAGACTCGATAATCTGATTCTTCTTCTTAGCTTCTTCTAAATATGCTCTTACAATCGAATCAACCACATACAAGGTTCCCAATTTATGAGACGATGGAGCTGCCTTACAGTTGGAATATAAGAGAGTGATCAACGTAGACTCCTGGTCAATGTTTTTGACAGCCAATTCTGTCAACTTCTTGATACGAGTACCTGAAACTCCGGGAGCCTTCAAAGTAGGCAACTCCTTCAACGTGGATTCGAATTCTTCAACGGACGACATGATTCTTTTTCTCTTACTGTTTTACAACTAGTACAACTTTTACTAAGTGGGACGAACTTTTGCTTTTAGGGATCGACTATACGAAAGTGCAAAATACGAAATACACCCTGAAAATCACTCTCGACTCTTACGATATACGGTTTGTTAAGTGGTGATGAAGTAACTGTGAAAAGTCTGTACCCAACGTATCCCCAGCCTAAATTGTATATAATGAAATCTAGTCAAGCAGAAAAGGTCGCGATACAAAGAATAATATATTAACGTCTTACTTGTACTTCGTTAAGCAAAAATACTACTAGATTAATTATAGTCACGGAAGCTAAAAAAGGGTAAATTCAAAGGCGAAAAAAATCTTCGTGAGCACTGTGGGAAATGGACTACTTTTATAGGCTGGTAGTAAATTTGGTGTGCGCACACCCAGTGCTTGAGGTGGTTCAATATATTGGGTTTGTAGAAAGAATTGAGAATAACTTGATGATTATGACTAACTTTCATTGAGAAAAACTGAGCAATTTTCTTTTCAAAGCTGTGAGAAAGTCTCATCTACGTTGGTGTGTTATTGTTTTCAGGACATTTACATATTCTTACACACTTTTCTGTATTTGAAGATCTTGTGATCTCTTGTCCTCTCGAAACATGTGCTCCATATCACATGAATATTTGATTGCGTGCCTTTGCTTACTCTACATTCCACAATTTACACGTAATGAAAAATAGCCGTGAAAAATTTCAATCTAGCTTCCAAGTCTAAGACTTTTCATGATTCCAGTCGACTCTCTAGCACGTCGATTTTTGTGCAGTTATAACATACAACATGAAGAGCGTCTTGGGTAGAAGCTTAACTAGAGCGTACGCTACGCAGAACTCGACAGCTCCCAAAATCTCGTCGACTCTCTTACTCCTGCGGAACCCTGTTGTAACTGCAGACTTAAACCCATTCCAAGCTCAATACTACAAGTACCAGAAAGAATTATGGCGCAGATTGATGTGGACCTTTCCCAAATGGTTCTACTTCAGAGTTGGAACGATTTCGGAACAGCGTTTCCGTCAACTTAACAAAGATCCTGTCTCCAACAACCCGGAAATAGAGTTTCCTAGAGGTAGACCTGAGATCAGACACCAAAGAGATAGACGGTTTAAACAAGAATTGAGACTTCCAAAGACATATAAAGAGGAAGCAGAAGTAGATGATGCTGGAGAAGATGCAGGAGCACCAGGAGCCCCTGTTCATGACGATTTAGCTCGTAAGATTGTGCCCAACTCGAGAATAACCAAGGCAGATGAAGCCAACGATAAGACCAGTTTGGAGAGAAAGTTGAGTAGAACTTTGTACTTGGTGATACGTGACGGTAGCGACAAGTGGATTTTGCCCAACTTCAGCGAAGAAACGGAAGAAGTTCAGGCATTGCATGACTTGGCTGAAGAAGGGTTGTACAAAATTGGAGGAGAACAGATCAACTACTTCAACGTATCCAATACTCCATGCCACTTGTACAATAACGAGGTCGAGAACAAGAAGGAGTATTTCATCAAATCGCACATTTTGTCAGGTGAATTTGAACCTCAAGATAAGTCGTTGCAGCATCTCTGGTTAACCAAGGAAGAGTTGAAGGATCATTTGGATGTGGACTATTTTAAAGACATTGCGCATTTGTTAAACGACGTGTAAATGAAAGCTTGTATATATATTGTAAATACATTCACGTCAATGCATGCATAGGAAAGATAAGGTGGTACAAGCGAAGAGTAGCATGAACTAGTACATAGTTGTATTTCGAGAATCATATAGGAAAACAAATTATACACGCTAAGTTAAAGTAGTTATGACTGTTTTATGCATAGTACAGAATTCTTCTAATACATTTTTAGTTATTATACATGTATAAGACATTACATGTCCTTCTTCCCCTTGATGGCATTCTCGGCCGCATACACCGATCTGTCCAAAAGAGAACCAACAATAAGAACACCAGCTACCGAACTGATGACTCCAAGAACGAAGCCAGACCAAGTCTTGGCATACTGTTCACGATTAATGATCTTTAATGGTGAGATGTCAAAGTGGAAAATAACTCCCGGTATGCCACCTTTAGCATGTAAGGTATGTTGATGGTCGTTGTCTTTGCCGCCTTTGATTGGTCTATCGTGGGTGATGACAGAAAACTGATTAGCATCCAAAGACTTTCTGGCACCGTTCAAGAATTCGAATCGCGTAGCAACAACCTTCAAGTAGTAAGTGAAGACGTGATTCTTGTCGTTGAGTGCTACACCGTAGTTATCTAAAGGATGAGTTGATTCAGCTGTAGGGACTAGTTCATCAGGAATGGAACCGAACGTCAACTTATTCACAACATGGTCGAAGTTAAGATGAGGGTGCTTATCGAAGAGGGAAAGATCGTGGACATGACGACCAGAACTGGTGAACGAAGCTCCTGGCGCGAAGTCCATAGTTCCAGAGATTCTGTTAATTCTGGCATTACCTTTAATTCTACAGCCTTCCTTACCATTGATTCTATTCTGAACTCTCTGGACATATCCATCTTTCTCACACTGTTCAATGTTCTCGCCATCATAAAAAGCCCACAACTTTTCAGCATAGGCAAGCTTGACGGTCTCACAATCGTTGCAACAGTATTGCTTCTTGTCCTGAGGCAAGGCACCATAACAGGAGCCACATACGCCGGTTTCGCCCTCTTTCAAACCTTTGGCCATTTCTTCTAACAGTAAATCGGCATTAATTGGCGTTGACTCCTTGTCGATAATCTCTTCTTTGAATCTACCCTCGCTGTCTTTGACAATTCTTAACTTTTCAAACCCTGATTTCAAGATGTCCAACTGTAAGTCGCCGGCTTCGTCCATAATATCCAAAGATAACATGTCGCACGGTAAATTGTGGAACGATACATCGAGGTATATGTCCAACGGCTTGTTGATATCTCTGTCTACGACCAATTCCGGTCTCGTAATCACCGAAATATAGTCGATGTATTCATTTCTAATGAGGAATGATACAACGAAAATGCAGAAAAGCGTAATGATACCACCGGAAGTAGTTCTAATTCTGGCATCTTCCACCGTTTTTGCAAACGCGTCAAATGTAAGAAGGTTCGGTCTTTGACCAGACATTTTTCTTGTAGAGAGTGGGTGGTGCTGTTCTGTCGAATTTGGTCAGCTCATGATATTTAACTGAAAATTCCTAATCTATGTACGAATTCTCTTTACGTGGCTGAAGCGACATTTGTGTGTGTCACTTAAAATGCGACATTATTGATATGGCACCAATACAAGGCAATGATGGCTACGGCAAAGTTTTTGGAGCTAGCCGTTGAAGTGTATGGCGAGGCCAGGTGATCGCTTTCATACCTTTCATCTCTTGCATATATAATCTTTTCCCACATCTTGTTTAAATATTCGTAATTTTCATTGTTAAAATTGATATATTTAGTTATTGTAGATTTTCGCAACCATTTTGAAAAACAAAACTTAAATATCAATAGACTTCGTGAAATTCTAGACATTCATCTTTATTAATTTTGTAGTTTTTGTAAGAATAAAGTAAATAATTCGTATTCAAATAATATATACTAATTACAATAGTTCACTGAGTTTGTTTTCACCCGTAAATTTTACCTTCTTCATTTTGTCCAACATATGACAATCAGTTTTTACTTTCGCATTTCTCCAGATATTTTCCATAGATTCAGATCCGAATTTTTCACTTTTCATTATTCTACCTCTTCTAAACAAGAATGTCCAAAGTGATCTCCAAGACCAACAGGTCGTTCTTCAATAACCTCACTCCATTACAGGTGAAAGACAAGCCGCTAGTGGGCCACACTTCGTCATCTTCAGAAATTATCCTCATTTCCATCAACAATACTGGAACAAGATTAGTGACATCCCGTACAGATAAATCCATCCGGATCTGGAAATGCAATCCAGACAGACTCAGCGATCCGCTCATAATTGAAGATGCCCATACGCGCGCCATTGAACTGGTAGCTTGGAATCCCAAAACAGAACATTCGTTTGTCACAGTAGGTAGAGACTCCTACGTTAAATTATGGAAAGGACATACAGGCAGTTTGGAGAGACAGATCAAAGTTGAGAAGACATTGAAGCAACAGGAAGCTACAATGTTGATACACGCGAGTTACTCACTAGATGGTGAACTTTTGACGGTTGTGGATAGAGATTCGACTCTCTTGTTGTATTCTGTGGCGCAGAACTACAAGAAGGTTCACGAAACTAAATTAGCCGAACACGTATACGAAGTCCAATGGTTCCACAAGGGGCACCTGTACTTTATTTGTGCCCTTCATGATGGCACGTTGCCAATTTATAAAGTGACGGACGTAGAAGATAGCGATGGTGATGTTTGTTTGGAATTAAAAACTCGGTTAACAGGACACAGATCGTCAGCTACAGCCGTAAAAATCGACCCTAGAGGGACGTACTTGGCTGTCGGGTCCAGTGAAGGTGTTATAAGTCTCTGGAACACTGCAACTATGCTCAATAACAAAGTGATAACCGATGTAGATGAGTCTGTAAGTAGTCTTGGAATCAGCAGAGACGGGGCCTATGTAGCATCCTCGTATGATAACGGCTCTAACATCATAATCTACGACAACGAGGCAGGTAAAAAGATTTATGAGGTGCCCAACAGTATGTCAGGCAAGATGGCATTTTCATGTATTACTTGGTTTCCCAACAAGACTTCGTTTGCATACACCAGTGATTTCGGTACTACTCTTACGTTGATGAAGAAGCCGTAGAGAGTGTGAATAGAAGCGGAAATGAGCCATTTACAGCGAACTAAACAGACTGTGTATTATAGAACAATGACGAAATATTATCGAATGGAATGTAGTTGCAGAGATGTAGTCAACAGATAACGAAATCGAACTGTGAATTGGGTCAACAATTTTTCGATTTTGCACCCATTAGTGAGAGACATGTGGCGAATAATTTGTACAGTCGTAGTAGTATGAAGAGGGAAGCATGGTATCATTATAGAAGGGTATATAGTCGTAGAGTAGTGCAGAAAGCAACTACATAGCACGTCTGGCATTTCTGAATAGCTGTCATAGTCAGTTTCAGTTCACATTTCATTCTTGGTCAGACCTTCAACTGGGCGAGACATTATTTCAGGACTTGGCGGGGGAAGCCGCTGACGAGGCCCCTTGCAACAGGATGTTGCAATCTGTAACAGAAAGAGATAGGGCCAGAATATAGCTAGGAATTTGTTACGCAAGGTGCAGATTCGACTACAATGTAGACATTTGCATGCAACTACTGCAGAAGACAAAGATGACAAAGATGACAAAGACGATTAAACGGTGCAGATACCGCAGCGATTACAAAGAATTTCAAGCAGAGTAGGAGATACGGGCGAGATGGGAGACGAGAGACGAGGCTTGCAAGAGATGACTGTTAATGTAAAGTGATGTCCAGCTGGTGTTGTCTGTTTCAAAGATGTCACAGGGAGGATGAGAATTAGAGATAGACGAATTGGAAGGACGAAATAATTACGGCTGAAGCTATAAGTACTAGAACTAGACGGTCCAGGGAAGAAAATGAGAGACGTTGCAGAGAAGTTGTCAAGCGAAGATGGAATGTGAACCTGTCTAAACAGCTGCGTATCTTTCTACCCTGGCTCTAGAGTAACGGATAATTCGTTTGTTCAGACATAGTCTAGACGGATTAACAAGCTGAACAGCTTAAAGCCATACAGGGAGTACCTGCACGCAGAGTAAAGCAAAGGTGACGAGACGCGTCTGTGTTTTGTCAAAGGACCAATTGGGAGGAGACTGCTCCAGTTGTGGATGGATGAGGAGGAAGCTCGGCAAATAAGTTTGAGAAGGCAAGAGGAATTTGGTGAAGATGTAGACATAGCTGTGAATTTAGAGAGAGAGTCGCTTTCAGTGAGAAATGGCGGGAAATAGCGACAGCAGAGAGCGTAGAAAAAATAGAGTTAGCGAGAGGTTCCAGGGCACGTCAGACTTGACACATTAACAATACACACTAATCAACATCTAAAGAGAGGATGCGATTGCACTTGAGGAGAAGGAGCTATGCGCGGAGCAGCACAATTCATTGTGGTCTTTATGGCAACAAATCTGACAGAATCTCGTATCGAGGACAATCTCATTGGAAAAAATGGAATGATTCCCTGAATAGGAAGTGCTCAAGGGTTCGAGAATTTCAGCTGGCGAGGCCATGTAAACAGCACGAAGAACAGAGTTGGCAGAACAAGAGACAACCTAGACAGCAGAGAACCCACTTTTTACCGTAGTCACAGTAGCGACATGTATAGGGACAGTTTTATCATGGCGTTTGCCTTACTGGAGTGGTCTCGGTGTAACTTTCAGCCATTAGAGTTCATGAGACTTTGCTTCCTGAAGCAGAAAAATTCCACCGCGAGTTCTCCTGAGAATACCGAACAAATCCATACACAGTAGAAGGTCCATGGCTCACCAGAATACCCGTATTGTATACGTTATTGTTAGGCCAGTAGTGACAAGCAGTCAGTAACATGTAAACACAAAAGCACAGCTTGGCATCACTTCTCTCATCACTTTCACTGAGAGCAGCTTCTCATTTTCCTCTCTTTCTCACTACCGAATTTTCAGTTGCACTGTGTTCTTTAGCCCTATCTGTCCTGTCTGTTTGGGCGAACAATAATAATAAAAATAAAAAAAATCCATTTTCAATTTTTCCAGATACTGTACTGTTATTGTTATTCGTTATTTACTTCTGTTCTAGATACTACTAGACGTGTCTATCACCATACACCTCTATCTACTACAGCATAGAGCTGCCATAGAGCTACTGCTCTTTCTCACAATCTTCCCATTTCAACAACTGGAATCGAATATTTCATATATTTCATTCGCAATTTCCAGCCTGAGCCATCGCTTTTTCACCGTTACCAATCACTGATATCCACCAGTACACCAATAACCCCGCAAACATGGAAGTGAATCCACAGCCGGCTCCCCCTTTCCGGTCCATCTCCACAACGTCAAACTTGTCCATCAACTCGTCTTCCACCTCCATCACCAGAGTCGCACTGGGCCCTCTCACAGCCACGAACCAGAATTTCAATAAACTGCTGTCGCCTCTGGATCACTTGTACTTCCAGTGCCAACTGCTCAAACAGAAACTAGGCCGCATCCACGGGATGGAACCCTTTTTGGCACTGGCTTACTCAGCAGCCGAACAGTGTGCTGAACAACAGGCACTTGCTCTTTCTCAGCAGATGGCTGAAACCAGCAATGGTAGAAATGATTTCAGGTCGCTGATAGGCTCGTCCGGATTTTCCATCTATTCCGATCATCTGAACACTTCCAATCCATTCGCTGCCAACAAGGATAAATCCGCAAACAACATCTTCACCTTCACGGCCGGAATCTTACCTGCCAATATCTCTGTAGATCCAGCAACCCTAATGTGGAAGCTCTTCCAGCAGGGGGCTCCGCTCTGCTTGGCTTTTAACGCTGTAGTTCCCGGATACCAAATTCCCGTAGTCGGTAGTGATGATTTGAGAATCTGTAAGAAGTCGGTGTACGACTTCTTATTTGCTGTGAAGTCGCAGCTCAACTTCGACGACGACATGATCTTCACTATATCCAACGTCTTTCTGGATAACACTGAGGATTTGATTAAGATCATCAAAGTCGTAGACTCCGTATTGAGTGTCAAGAAAGACAATCCCCATTTCAGCTTCGAATTGGAGTTGTCTCCCTCTGCTGTCGGAGAGGTAATCATCTCCAACGAGCGGTCTAAAGTATTCAAGGAGATTATCGATACCGAAAGAAAGTATGTCACCGATTTGGAGTTGCTTTCGCGTTATAAGGCCGAATTGATCAATGCCGAATTGATTCCCAATGAACAGATACACTCATTGTTCCCCAACTTGAATGAGATAATAGATTTCCACAGAAGGCTATTGAATGGGTTGGAGTGTAATATCAACGTACACTATAAGTATCAGCGGATTGGATCTATATTTATTCACGCTGCTGAAGGGCCTTTCAAAGCATACGAACCATGGACTATTGGCCAGATGGCGGCAATAGACTTGATCTACAAGGAATCCGTCAACTTGAAGAAGTCGTCCACCTTGCTTGATCCAGGCTTTGAATTGCAATCGTATATCATCAAACCCATTCAGAGATTATGTAAGTATCCCTTGCTATTGAAGGAGTTGATTAAGACTTCACCAGAATCGTTGGACCCCTCCATCCCGCCTTCGGCATCGTTTAACGAGATGATTGTATCCAGAAATGCCATGAAGGAAATGGCCAACCAGGTGAACGAAGCTCAAAGAAGAGCCGAAAATGTTGAATACTTGCATCAACTAGTAAACCGAGTAAGCAACTGGCGTGGGTTCAATTTGCACGACCAGGGAGAGTTGCTACACCACGGTGTGGTGGGTGTCAAAGATTCAGATACCGAGAAGGAATACGTAGCGTACTTATTTGAGAGAATCATTTTTTTCTTTGTTGAGACAGACAAGTCTGATCAAGGCAAAGATAAGAAGAAGATTTTATCGTCTCGAAAGAAATCGTCTGCCTCGTCGTCCACAGCCAACTTGCTTGAGTCAATAACCAAAGCAAAGTCGGTCAAACTGTCACCGTTAGAGTTGAAGGGTAGAGTTTACATCTCAGAAATCTATAATATATCTGCTCCTTCAAACTTGGGATATTCCTTAGTGATATCGTGGTCTGGAAAGAAAGAAAGCGGATCTTTTACTTTGCGATACAGAACCGATGAAATCAGAAACCAATGGGAGACCTGTTTGAGAAACTTGAAGACTACAGAGATGAACACGCAAATCCAGCGTAAGTTGAGAGACTCTCTGGGTTCACAAGATTCTTCAATCTACGATGTCACAGCCTACTCAACGAATAATGCTTCCCCTAACAATACGCTTACAGGTTCGAATGATATCGGATCCAGCAGATCGTCCAACGGCTCTTCTTATCAACGTCACCACTCGTCTTCATCCACTTTCAGTATGATGAGACAGTCTAGATCCAGATCGCTAGGTGGTCAAGATTCTTCTACCAGATTGTCTACTTCGCTGGGTGCTCCTAACTATAACGGCAGCAATATCTCTACACCTATCACTCCTTCTATTGAAGACTTTGGCAACGACATTAGAATCAGGTTGATTTACAACACAACGGAAATTCCTGATTGGCTCGTCGTCAGCACCACTATCCAGTTCAACGAGTTGTATCTGAAGATATCAGGCAAAATCGTTACTAGTGATCTTGTCACAGACGATATTTTGGTCAACAAGTTGAAGTACAAGGATGAGGATGGCGACTTTGTAGTGATGGACTCCAACGACGACTGGGTGTTGGCCATGGACATGTTGAACGAGATGAACGAGAGCGACAGCAGCGATGGCATTGCGACGAGACGTGATTTAACGATATGGGTTTCTTAGGGCAGCGATCTACGCTTATGTATATGTGCTTAATGTATGTTTAATAAGACAATGTTAGTCTATAGTAGAGTGTGCTGGTGGAATGGTTGTGAGAGATGACACAAGAGTATGGTGTTAAAGTCTGAGAGTATGAGCTAAGAATATATAAACGTTAGAATTTCAAACTTTTATATTTTATAAAAACGATTAAAAGGAATTGATGATACTAATGATATTAGTGATCAATTGTACGCATTAATGAATGTTAGCAGTTTAGTTGCTAAAGCTTTTGACATTATTCTGATGACTTCAAGAAATATTTGAGATTATGTTTGATTGCAATCTGGAGCTTGCTGCGCGGGGACGGAGTCAGAAAATATGTGCGATACAGATGTCTTCTTGACTTCAGCCCCAGTGAGAAAAGATAGAGATAATACGAAAAGGGCCCTGGGCCATAGAAGACTACCACAGAGTCTAGAGTATGAGCGAACATTGTATAGAGCACGGCTAAGCACTTATACTAACCAGATTAGGTGTATAACTTCTTGATAATTGTGTGCTTAGGAATTAAGCCGTTCTGATTCGTCCACTCCAGTGAAAAATTGAGTCCTATAGAATACATAGAGCTAATATTTTTGTTATTATTATTATTGTAATTTCTATTTTTTGCGGAGTGTACCAAAATCGTATCATCTGACTCTTTCGTGGTCATTATAGGGGCATAGAGATAGACATAGACTTCAATTTCTTTCGTTTGAGCAGAATAAATTTTGAGCATTAGCATTCTTTGATATTGAATCAAAATAATCTCAAATCAATAATTTTTCACTTTTTCACCACGATTTTTCTGAGTCATCGCGCAAGATGTTGAACACCAGATCATCGGCAAGATGGACCCAGCTCTTACGGGGCCAGTACCGTGCCGAAGTGCTGAGATGTCAGACCGCTTCAGCATCTATCAGAAAGTTTTCTCTCCAAAGACACTCTATCAATGAAGATTCCAGCAGAGATGCTAAATATTCTGATAGGAGAGGTCTAACCAGCATGAGAGTTTCTTCCACCAGACATTTTTCCCACTCTGCCATTGCCAGAAGCGAGGTCCCCTATGAGAAGTTGTCCGACGAGCAAAAGGAAATCTTGGCCGAACCCAGAGCTTCGGATATAGTCGATGTGTGTATTGTAGGAGGTGGCCCTGCTGGTTTGTCTACGGCTATCAAGCTCAAGCAATTGGATAACGAGAATGGGTCTGGCGAATTGCGAGTGGTAGTCTTGGAAAAAGCTGGAGATTTCGGTTCTCATACTGTAAGTGGAGCTGTAATAGAGCCTGGTGCTTTCAGGGAGTTGTTCCCAAATAGCGAGTACACTGAGCAGACTGGTGGCATTCCTCTTCCACCAGATATGGTCACCAAGGTAACTCATGATTCGATGAAGTACTTGACCGAAAATAAAGCCTACTGGTTGCCTGAGCCCCCACAATTGGCCAATAAGAATAAAAACTACATCGCGTCGTTGAGTAACGTTGTCCGGTACTTGTCTGAGCAAGCCGAAGAATTGGGCGTAGAATTGTATCCTGGAATTGCTGTGTCTGAGTTGGTGTACAATGAACTGGGTGATGCTATTAAGGGTGTGGCCACGAAAGACTTGGGTATTTCAAAAAAGGGTGTACCTAAGAGTTCATTTGAAAGAGGGATGGAGTTCCACGCTAGAATCACTGTTTTGGCTGAAGGATGCCATGGCTCTTTAACCAAAGAGGCTGTAGCTAAGTTTGACTTGAGAAAGGATAGCGATCAGCAGACTTATGGTTTGGGAATTAAAGAAGTCTGGGAAGTCGACCCTAAAAAGTTCAACAAAGGTTATGTGGGCCATTCATTGGGTTTTCCTCTTTCCACTCTGGAATACGGTGGGGGGTTCATGTACCACTTTGGTGATGGACTCGTAGCGGTAGGCTTGGTTATCGGTTTGGACTATGCCAACCCTTACGTTTCACCCTATCTTGAGTTCCAGAAGATGAAGACGCATCCATACTACGCCAGTGTGCTTGAAGGAGGGAAGTGTATATCGTACGCAGCCAGAGCCTTAAACGAAGGAGGCTACCAGTGCATTCCTCAATTGCATTTCCCTGGTGGAATCTTAGTGGGCTGCTCCGCTGGTTTTGTAAATGTTCCCAAGATCAAGGGTACCCATACTGCTATCAAGTCTGGTATTGTTGCTGCTGAAGAAATTTTCAACACCGTTAAAGAGTTGGACCCAGTGGAAGAAGAAGTCTTTGAAGATGATGTATACAAGCCAATTGACTTGGTAGCGTATGAGAACTCGTTCAAGGACTCCTGGGCCTACAAGGAGTTGTACGCCGTGAGAAATTGTCGTCCAGCATTTAACACTGCTTTTGGGTTCCTTGGTGGTTTGAGTCATTCTGGCTTCTCGACTATGATTTCGTTTGGCAAAGAACCATGGACGTTGGGATTTCACCATACAGATGCCGACGCTACCCATCGTGCGGAAAACTATAAGCCAAAAGAGTACCCTAAACCCGATGGAAAGTTGACATTTGATATCTTGACCTCAGTATCCAGAACTGGTACTCACCACGATGAAGATGAAAAGTGCCATTTGAGAATTCCAGATCAAGACTACACCAGGCATGCTGCTATGACGTTTCCAGCTTACAAGGGAATCGAACAAAGATTCTGTCCCGCTGGAGTTTACGAGTTCATTGAGGACGACAGCGAATTGGGAATCAAGTTCCAAATTAATAACCAGAATTGTATCCATTGCAAGACTTGTGACATCAAGTCACCAATGCAAGACGTTACGTGGACAGTACCTGAAGGAGGAGATGGTCCAAAGTATTATATGACATAGGTTACACGGGCTTAGCATTTATGTATATATTTATGCCAATGTACAACCACTTCACTTTCAGATGGAGCTTTTCAACTTGAAAACCAGTTTCTCTTGATTAGACGCCAATATGATATGAGCAGTTTGACAGCAGACAGAGTTTACTCAGTCGTCTATAGTAATACATAAACAGGGTGATATCGGAGTGTATAATTTTTTTCAGCCATTTTCTTTTATGATTTTAGGAGAGAGAGGATTTTTTTTGATGTTTTTGATCTTTTTCCTTCAAATAGCCAAAGAGATGTATGGGCAAGTAGAGTTGGTATATATATAACATATATAACAAGGAGAAAAAACCGCCAAATGTTTTTTGAATAGCCATGAAGAAGTAAGTCGTAATAATAAAGGAACACAATAGCAAGAAGTAGAGGACAAAAACAAAAACAAATAATAAGTAACCAAAAGACAACCCAGATAAACATTCTTTCATTAAGAACCAAACATACAAGGACATTAACGCAAACAATAAAAAAATGTAGTAGGACGAGGAGGAAAGTAGATAAAAAGTAAAGCAACTGAACTAGAAAGATATGGTCGATGAGATATAAAGTTTTGTAACGTCATTAGGGACGAGTGGATGATACTCAGGTAAATGATAAATTCTCTTCAGAATTCTAGTCAAGTTCACAAAATTGCCTTCCCCAAAAGTAGTCAATCTAAGACTAGGCAAAGAACTTGTCTAAGTCCGACAAACTTATGTCTTCTGGGGTTCCGATATCCTGGGTCATGAACCCGGATCTGATGACATTCAACCATTTCTTATTAGAATGAACAGAACCAGCCGATCCTTCTGAACCAGATCTGACAGAACCGGAGGTGTCTGTCGAATCCGAAATGGCCTTCAACGCAGCTGCGTGTAAAGCAGCGGCAGCTGCAGCAGCGTTGGGGGAGTGTGAACTTGGGGTACGTGGAGCTCTGGGAGCAGCAGCGGCAGCTGTCATGATCTTGGACTTCTTGTTCAAGGAAAGATACGATAACGATTTAGATCGTTTGCCATTCTTCTTCATACTGTCGATATATAGATGACCAGCACCTGAGATGAGGTCGTCGTCTTCCTCGTCGTGAAATACCTCAAAGTCCTCAAATTCTAAGTCTGAGTCATTTAGGTTCTTGTCGTCCTCTGCCGGATCGACAACTTCTGTCAAAGAGGCAGCTACTGGAGCAGAAGAATAAGGAACAAACAAGTTGGACTTTTCGATGGGAGTGTCCAAGAAAGTAGCCTTGGTGACACCCAAGTCGAACATGGTCTGTCTTCTTGGTTTCAATGTGGCCTGCTTGCCGGCTTCAAGAGAATCTTCAATCTGTTTCACGTCTTGTTTTTTAGATACTTTGATTGGAAGAGATCCAGAGAAAGAAGATGTTGGAGATGGTTCTTCTTCCTGCGAAGTCTTCAGTGTTTCAATCATGTTCTTCACATGAATATGGAAATCGTCAGTCAACAACCCGCGGTAGACATACACCATTCTCTTGGGCGAAGCATCAGCCCAGTCACGAGACAAAGCGTACTTCAATGAAGAGTCTCCCTTTTCCACTCTCTTGACATAAGCATTCAACTTTGCGCTAACCAAGTTAGAAGTCTTTGTCGAGAGATTGGCCATATCGGGATGACGTTCAATCAAGATGTCGCAGATCTGCTTCACAGTCATACCAGCGCCTTCTGGGTCCTTTTCGTACAAGATGAGAAAGATAGCGAAGAGTACGTCGTCTTCCAAAGAGGGATCACCTTTCTGTTCGGGCTTTGGTTTTTCTCCTGTTACCGGAATAGTAGTCGAGATTCCTGTTGCAATAGGAACTCTAGACGTGTTCTTTGGCTTCTTCAAGGGAAGAGACGCAGAATTAGATTGAGAAGATGGTGGTGTCGACAAGGAGGTGGGTGGAGTCGAGCCGCGCGAGTTGAGTTTCTTGGAGTCTCCATTCATCAACAGATCGGGTGAAATGCTTCTAGACGTCGGCGACATCGCCTCAGGTGAAAGCGACTTGTCATTCGCATAGGCTGAGATGTCACTGGATTGTTTCAAGATGGAAACGGGCGAACTGGAGGAGTCGGACTCGAGATCTGAGTCATCTTCGTTTGGGTGCAAATTCGCAGCCAAAACCTTTTCGCTGCCAATTGCCGATTTGGGCGTTTTTGTGAGCAGCAACGTCTTGGGGTTGAAGGCAGGGGAGGCCGGCGTAGAAGCGACTGGAAAGCCAATTGGTCTTCTGTCGGCTAAGGCCATGGTGAATAGGATTCGTAAGGGGTTATGAGGATATGTTATGAACAGGAGGGTTCCTTTGTTTATTTTAGTGAAATATTAAATTGTGCAATGGTATCGAATTGGGAGTATTTCAATATTGCAATATCAATTTTTGTTTCAACGAAGAGCTTTTTTTCTTATGCAACGGGGCAGTAGATGAAAATAACTGGAGTGAAAAAAACGATACGATTGACAAAAAAGGAACAAAAAAAACTAGAAAAAAAGTAGTAAAAAAAGACTTTCAGTTACTTTCTTTAGTTAGTCTGGTCCATAGGAATCGTCAATGAAGGTTTCTGTGAGGTAAAGGAGGGTTGGTCCGGCTTTTCCTGGGTGATGGATAGTAGGAAAAGACGTCTGGAAATCCTAGATGCACAAATTAAGAGCAGACTAGTACGAGTTATGAATGGGAGTCGTCAAATGATAGCTAAATATTTAGACGGCCGTAGCGAAAGTGGAATCGATATGGAGTAAGATCTGGTGAAAATGATAAATCTCAAGATATGAAAACAGATTTAAGACACTGAAAAATTAGATTAATATTACTGCGCAAAAAAAAAACAGAGACACCACGACGTCGCCAGAAAGTGCTTTCACCCAGCAGTAGAGCTCACACACAATGTCACAATGACGGCAGTGTTAACCGCCTCTATTGCTGCAAAATCCTGGAGACTTCACAGCAACAGAGGAGACTGGGAAAAGTTTTTCTCGCGTAGTGGGCTTTTTTCAGACTAACAAACCATACATTTAAACAAATTTCACAATTTTCAACAGAAAAATTCAGAGGAACCTGGGGATATAAGCTAATATATACCGGCAGCCTGTGGCAGACGCTGTGGAGACACGGAGTTGGTGGATAACCTGAAAGAGGTTGGAGCTGGAAGAGCAGTGGCAGAAGAAGGAGAAGAGAAATCAGAAAATCTGCCCTGCGATATTAACTTTAGGCTCTATGGAAGGGAAGAGTTAGAGCGTGCTCTTGCGGAGTGCACATAGCGAGGATGTGTTTATCAGAGAAGACAAAGAGAAATCAGCTTAATTAATGAGCATCTGTGTGCAGGGTTTGTTATCTGAAAAATTGCCTAGTCGTGCGGTGACAAGAGCAATAGGGGCGGTGACGAGACGCAATGGATCAATACAATTATTTAGAAAATCAGAGTTTTAAATGCGATGCATGTATTCAGCATCATCGTGGCTCCATAGTAATACCAATGTATACAGAGATTCGTTCTTTCCAATACCAAATCGGTACGTCTCTTTTAGAGTCCGATCGCCTTTACCTCATCTCGCAGCCTGCACACGCAGCGGAACCTTCCGCTTACTGGAGCCGCAGGGAGTGGGGCGTGCTGGAGCCAATTTTTCAACTTTTCAACTTTTCGTGTTAGGGTTTATAGCATTCTGTGGCCCGTTTCGGCCCTATTAATAGCTAATAGATCGGAAATGCTGCTTGTATGTGGAAAAATCAATTTGTGGTGGAGCTGCAATTTTTCGTATTGGAAAAGCTCAGCTTGGATAGCTCTGTAATTGAAAATTGAGCATGGAACCCAAGCTTGAAGTTCAAGTATGAGATGAATTGGCAGAGTCGAAAGCCGTGGCCATTGACATGTGGAGATTGTACAGTCGCTCCAATGAGATGCCACCATGGTGCAGCGGCACTCTGCGTTTCAGTTGCAAAACATTATGCCATGGCAAGCGACACAAACTGCCATATAATTCACTTATCTAGTTGCACTAATTGTAGAGATGTCAGAGTATAACTGGACACGATTGACTCTTTTGAGCTGCAATTGGACAGCGTATGCGAGCAATGTCTACTGGTGAGAATACGGTTACCATGCACTAATAGCTTGGACGGCACTCAATTGGACAAGCTGCTCTGCCACTTGCCACGATTCTTCACGAAACCTACATAGATAAGAATTACGAAGTAGTGCCCTGCGAACCGACGGTATCTATCCAACACACGCAGCTTCATTGCCGCATTTGAAATGTAAATAAGAATACAGAGGAGGCATTTGGTACAGCTGTGATGAAGTGAACAAGTTACGGCTTATTGATAGAGAATAGGCTACAATTACCCATTTACAAAGTTTCCTTAACAAGTTAGGAAATCGTATAGCGTGATTTCCGCCTGATTTGCAGTATCGTTAGGTTTCTGCCCTAGAGGTATCTGATAGCCTCATTCGGCAATGAGATATTTTTACCACGATAGTATAATAGAAAAGCGGAATGGAATGCTGTCGTTATCATGGGAAACGTGAAATTTCACGTGACTATATTACATTTACTTCGACTGCATCTGGGTTTGCTTGAAAATTATTAAGGGGTACGTAAATTTTCATGCCAGTCAGGTCATGTGTTTTTCGCATTCCATAGGGTTGCAACCCTTACCGGCATATAGATGCTGACCTTGGTGAATTGGAAATGTTTTTTTTGCATCCATTTCTCAATTATCTCATAGACCTTCCTAAAGTGGATATGGTGAGATTCACGAATCCCGACCGTGGTTGTCTGGTCAATGAACCAGATGAAGGAATTATGCGTAGACTCCTACAAGATGACGTACATAGCTGCAGTTAAGTGCAATCAAGATGTGGATCTATATCTAGACAACATTTGTCGTCTCACTTTGGTGAGAAACCTCTATTAACAAGAATACATTACTGATGCTATAGATTTTATATGTACATGTAGAAAACGCTCTACTCCTGTAGACCAAGGGCAATGCAGGCCTCGGTTCGTTTCCAGTCTTCCTGCCAGTAACTGTCGTTGTAGCACTTGTCAGCGGAATCGCCGTTTGGTGGCACAAACCAGTAATTAAGTGCAATATGAATGTTCTGCAACTCTGAATCTGACTGCGAAATCTCGTCACCACCAAAACTCGAAACTTCGTGGAACCAACCAGCCGGCAAGTACAACATCTCTCCAGGATGGAGCCAGACCTTGAAACAGTTCAAATTGAGAAATCCTGGGAATTTTTCATTGGCAAAGGCGGTTAATTTCTTGCGCATGTCGGCATCAGTGAATTCCTCAATGTGCAATAAAGCGGGAGGGATTCTCGAAAAGTTAGGAGGATCTTCTTTTGCTTCCTTATTAATATTCAGTTTCAGTCCAGATTGTTTAGACAATGACTTCAATTGCTTTTCGATGTTCTCGAATTCGATGCTATCTGATGGGCTATGTTTCAATCTCCAGTTCAACACATCTTCAACCATGGCTCCATCATCACGGATATGCTTCCATTCCGGTGCAAGCTCGTTGTTATCGTAGTCAATAATTCCGCTGTTGTAGATCTTATATATGGTACCCACAGTGTACAACTTGAGTGCATCAGATGGACTGTAGAGCGTAAATCGTTTGACACCTGAAACAAGGATATATAGATTGTCCGCGTGGTCGTGGTGCAACCCTGACGAGGTTCCGTTTTTGGGACCCGGTATGGATTTTCCTAGCCCAAAAGTATTCGAATCTTGGGGATTCAATTGAATTTCAGGAGATTTACCAGACTTTGCGTAGCCCATCCACAAGTTGATTTGTTGAGGGATCAACATAGAAAATAACTCAGGGATAATGGGCAAGGTTTGAGGTTTGTCCACTAATTTAGCAAGTGGAGGCTGTAGTAAATCTTTGAGTCTTTGTTCGTACTCTGATTGGGTAATGTTGAGCTCTTCATCAACAATAGGTTCTTGATTGTCCTCACTATCGACAAAGTCATCTTGTAAGTTACTCATATCTATGGAGTCTACAGAGGACGTATCTGAGAAAGTTGTAGTGAAATTGATATTCGGGAGATCTGCTTCATCTTCGTCTTCTTCTTCATCGTTTTCTTCATTTTCAATTCCATCCTCTAGTTCACTCGAATATTTATCTTCCTTGTTGTCTTCAATAATATTTTGTTCACCTTCCTGCTTCTCACTGTCCGATTCTTCCAAATCAGGATCATCAAAATCATACTGTGTAGTCAAATAGTAATCTGAATTGCCCTGTTTGAATAGATCCAAGAGCGCATGCAAAGTCATCTTGACTCTCTTTTCACCAGAACCAAACCCATCGTTGATTTTCCTCTCAATCTGGAGCTCATCAGAATAATCCAAAGTATCGAGAATTCTGGAAGGCTCAAACGCCTTGAGATCAATGGGAGTATGGACGGAATCCAGCTCCGAAACCAACTTTACTGGTTTCCGCAACTTTATATACTCATCGTAGAATTGCTGAGAATCTACATTGTCCTTACCATCTTCAAGCCTAATTTCTGGAAGAACGGCTCCACATTTGATCTGGTAGTTTGTATATAAAGACGACACAGTCGCTCTCTTCTTAAACTTGGTAATGGAATCCTGCGATGACGACATTGGCTCCGATACACTTCTTTCGACTGGTTCTGCTTTCAGTACAGGAAAGCGAAAGGCTGATTCTTTCCTGAAGGTGGATTATGAAATCTCAAGTCGTTTTCGATGAGTTGGATATATAGAGGAAATTTCCATACACACAACCGATTATAACCGATTACATTAAGCGAAGAGAGGCCAGTAGGACCACAACATGAATTTACTATGGCGTATTTAGCCATGTAGGAGTGGGTCAATTTTGAAAAAATCACAGGGCGACTAGGATTTTATTGTTGTATTATACTATTGTCTGTAAGACTGAATTGCGCTATAATTACATTAAAAGAAGATAGCCGTAGATAATAAGAGAATAAAGTACGAAAAAGAATAAAATTTGTAGGTAGGGGAACGGAAAAAGAAGACAATGAATACTCTGTACAGTTTAAACCATGCTAAACATTTCAAATGGAACACATGCCAAAGAATGAATAATCGAACAATTCATGGATTAGTCTCGGCAGCTTCCCATGTCGATCATTTCTGACAAGAAAGTGTCGCGGGGGCAACTGTCGTCGAATCAGAGCATGAGTAAAATCTCAGCTAATGTTGGCGTTAGTCGAAAATCAGCCTAGCCAAATTTCAGGTTTAGTTTGATGCCGTCCCAAGTCCCAAAACTTGGATACATACCAGGTTCAGTTTAGTCCGTTGTTGTAGGTCAGATTGCAGATTCGAGAGGTATTGTCGTATGAGATGAAATGCTTGTGACTACAGTCTGGCTCTAAACGTTGATGTGATTGCAAACTAGGTTTAGGTTCCATGGAAACCGATTTTTTTAAACTAGCTATCAGCAGCCGAGAAAAGATGTTCATGACGGATTAAGGTTGCACTACTTCTTCGGAAATATGATCGACAGTAATTGCAGTCCGCCTGGGACCACTCGTGGGACTAATAACTTTAACCTGACCGGATTGACCATAATTTGTGAAAAGTCGCGGTAGGGTTCGTAGGATTCATCTTTGGCGAGAACCGTTTCCCGGTTATGAGAGGTGGAACTTCATTATACAAATATAAAAAGTTGACGTACGTAACACTCCTCATATAAAGCGTCTGTTAAGGCTGAAATCTGATTCCGACTTCTGAACTGACTTCTCTCTCTGCACGTTGTCGCCCATGGGACCCCCTTGCCATGAGAGTAGAGTGCTATCGGCTGAAGTTCACCTGGACCGAATCAGCGAAGATCAACCCCAAATCAAGATCGAATCTGGAAGCAGGGACAAATGTCGTTTGTCAGTACTGTGGGCACGGACAGACTGTGAGAGCCACCTTGTGTTGCCGAACAAAGGTCTTGGTATAAGGATGCCCCAGTCTAAAATGGATGTGAATTGGGTGGTATTGGGCGTGTTCCTGATTCGACAGGTGCGCTATCATTCTGTTTTTTTTCACTTGACTAGATGTTTGTGATTAAGCGTGGAATAGGAATAGTAAAAGGTGGTAGCCGACGTAGATGTCGGTTGGTCTTATTGAAGAGTTCGGATTGACGGAATGAATTTCTTCGGGCTGGTCAATGACTGCGCCGACGCTTTGGGCTTTCTTTGTTCCTCCAGATGGCTCTGTGTTGGCTTCATACCTGGCTTCTACAGAATGCTAATACTGTATAGAGAATGAACAATCGTAGTTAACAATAATGGTGCCCCTATTCTTTAGTTCACCGACTTATTCCGAAACTCCGCCTCCGGCTGCAAAGGGCGTTCGTAAACCTTGATTTGACGAGATACCGTTATAGATATTGAACGACTTCTTGAGCTTTGGCATATTGGATTAGATTGTTCGATTTTTTCGTAAGCGTTCTGTATTTTCCAGACTGAATTTAACTCAAGATTGTTCACTAGACCAGTTCATAAACGAATTATTAGAATTCGACGCCAGACGACCAAAGCCAAAGTAGAACGTCTGGGAGAACCGTAGTAGCGAACGAGTTAAACCAATACAAGGCACTGTAGAAAACGAATATGTATTTAATCGATAGAAAGATCACTACAAATGCTAACTATAAATAATGCTTTGCGATAGTATGACGTGGAGTGTTTGGAACTGGAAAGGACGAACTGAAGAGTTTTTTGGTTTATTTAGATGGACATGTCTAATTGTCTGGCTGGGGTTAGAAGAAAGCACCGAAGTACTTGTGTATATAAGGGTACCATAACATTTCCCATAGTGTAGTAAGTAAAGAATCGCAATAAATGTAATGAACAGTGTACCAAAGCAACAGATTACTTGGTGTAACCTGTCTAGAGTGCTATGGGATAAGCCAGTTATCCATGCATCGGGAGCACTCGGCAAACTATGGAGCATCGTTAGTCGTTAACATGAATTCCAAATCAAGGAATGAAGAACATAGGCTTCACGGAAAAGCTCTTGGATCTCTTGAGATCCGAATCAGACTGTCCAAGCTTAGAAGTGCTGATGTCAGTTTCAGCGACACAGTCAAACGATCTCTTCTTTACAGTAGGGTTCATTGACGTGGGGCTGGATCTCGACGAAGGGGAGTTGGCCTCAATACTATTGGCTGTACTGATAACTGCAGCAATAGCATTGGAAGCAGCAATAGAACTAGACGTAGATGATGTAGATGCTTCGCTATCAGAAAAGATCTGCTCAGCATCGAAACGTCTGGGACTGGTGCTGTTGGAGATGGGAGTGAGAGGCAACATTGTGGTGATGATGTTGACGTTCCTCTTCAAGGCTTCCTTGGAGTTGCCAGAATATACTCTGGGTGTTACTGGAGTTCCCAACATGGTGGTCAAGGACTCGGTAGCACATCGCACCAGAGCCGTCATCAACAGTGTGTACTTTCCGTTTTCGGAGAAGTACTTGATTACCAAGCTCTTGGGAGGATTGTCAATGATTTTGATCAAGTTCTTGAAGAAAGACTTTGTGAACAAGCTTTGGAACGTTGACACAGACAAAATCTCGTCAAAGTCCTCAGCGGGGTTTGTGACATTGCTTTTGTATTCCTTTGTCTTCAACAAGTCGTTGAAGTAGTTCAACAAGGAGATCAAGTTGACTGGAATCTTCAACGTCAAGATGGCTACAAGAATGGAGATCAATGCTATTTGCGAAGAAGTGTAGTCGAAGTAGATGTTGGGGTAGAACTGGAACAACTCTCCAAAATATGTAGCCAACAACTTTACTCTGTGATTTGACTTTTTGATCAAGTTGGCAATGTTAGGATTCGACAGGTTGTTGATCAAAATGGTCAAGTACAAGTCGATGAATGAGTCGAATGTAGGAGAGTTGGCCATCCACTCCAACGATTTCAAGATATGCTTTTCCATCTCGATGAAGAGTTCTTTGTGGTAACTGTCCACGCAAATTTTTCTCAAGTCGTTCAAGGTGGGAATCTTGAACTTAGAGTCCAAGTTCTTACAGGAGATCCAGAGGGACGTCAATCCCAACAACTGGTAGTGCTGTTTCTTGACGATCCTGGTGGAACAGTATCTGTCAATCAAATTGACCGTCAAGGGGAATGTAGATTTCAGCAAGTTGAGAATGGTGATGACTTCCATCAAAAAGTCAAGAAGAAGCGGCCTCATACCCAACTTGATCTCGGGCTGCTGTTCGATCAACACCAATGATGGTAAAGTCTTTGTTTCCATGGATAGCAAGTGGTGAAGCATTTCCATCTGGTAGTCACATACAGTGGCTGAATGGCACTGGAACTCCATCGACTGCAAGTGGAAGTTAGATGACTTAACTGACGAGTTGTACATGCGGACTTGATGGAAAGTATCGGGCGAATTGGAATAGGTCGTCATGGTAGGAAGTGAATAAATGAAATGTCTAATGAAGCTAATGAAGGTTTTCTGAAAATGTTCAGTTGAATGTTCTTATTGTCTAGACGTTCTAAAGTGAGTCTGCCATCTATGGGAGACAAAGAGGGATGCGGAGGTACACCAAACGAATGAGTTGAATGTCAATTGACTTTTGCAAGTGAAGGTGGTTGTCTATGGTATGTACAAAGCGTAGGGCAATGCTGGGACACCGATGCAAGATGAAAGAAAGACGGCTTTTGCGGAAAAGACAAATGCAATGGAAGTGAAGAACCAACGAATGAGCTGGAGAGGAATATATATAGGAGAAACAAAACGATGGCCGAGTCGTTGCTGTATAGATATAGTTAAATATATATACGGATCAGTATAAAAAACGACAACGATATGAACAATATGAACAATATAAGTAAGAACGATAAAGAAAGGAAGAGATTGAAAGTCTTTTATCCACAAGTAAAAGAACTAGGAAAACACAAGATAGAAACCTTGAACCAGAGTTGAAGCAAAAAACGACTGGGATTCGAAAGATATAAATATAATTTGATGCAATGAAAAATTTAAGAAGGATTTCAGATACCATAGTATTTTTAAGAACGACACTTTCTTGCTGCAACTTTTCTATAACAACGACCTAATAATAAAACCCATCCCTTCATGGGCAAATAAAAAAAGGAGTAGATTACACTTAACTTCAAATTAATTTTCTTGTACGAGTGTGGAAAAAATCGCTACAGAAAATCTCTGAATTCAAGAAAAATCCGTTGTATCAGGATTTCCAAGGTCGATCTTTAATTTTTTTATTTTTTTGTGGTTGATTGCTTTATAATAAGTGCAGCTGCTGCATGTAATGTATAATATGTAGATTTGTATGCTATATTCCTGTCCTATCAGGATATGTCGTCTGATGTTTGTTTGATTTCTTTTGTAAGGCTATCCCGCATCGGTGCAGGATATGTCGCATCTATATTTTTGCCCAATTCTCCCAGAGGGGGCAGCGTTTTCGGAACCAACCCTAACTGAACGTTAACAGGGGGTTCAGTTCGGCTTAACTATTTTCAGTGTACATCTCATTCTGGGATTTGAAATGTTTCCGCCTGTTTTCTGGGCTTCAACTCCCAAAGTGGCTGCGAAGAATAATTAATTGATACTTGGCCATCCTTGGGCTCGACTAAGCTTTTTCCCACATCCATTCCTAACTATGGGCCTGTGGTTTTTAGCCTCCAGCACTACCCTGCTGCTTTGACGACTGGTGCGTTTGTCCTTGGTCTTGTCAGCTCTACCAGAGTTCCGACAAAAATGGCCACCGCCTCAATGGCTGGTGGCCCAATCCATCACGCTGCATGGCCCCCGGTTTGGGCTCAATCCCCCCTCCAATCTGGGGCCCAACCTGAACAATCCAGCCAATCTGGTGATATTTACTTGGAACTTGTAGCGCAATTCTGAGATCCGTGTGGTCAACGACTTCGGAATCTTATACGGTTCCGATTGGCCTCCTGTGCACACTTGAAATGGTTATTTTTAATTAGGAGTTGTCTCACAGTTTTAGCCTTTGCCTAGCAGCACAATGGTCTCGTTATGTAACTCTGGTTATCATTCTCATTACGGCTTTGTGAATCCAGAGCCATTCCCCCTTATGAATCCCCCTTTTTCCGTCCACTTGTCCTCTGCAGTTCATCTTCTCTTCTGGGTTAAATTGATAGAGTTGTTACATGTGACATCATGTACGCACATGCACACAATTGACTACTAGGTTACTCCATTTCCATTCAAGCAAATTGCTCCACTATCGGGCAATATTTTCTTCTCCAACCAGAAGGTTGGTTTCTATACGCCTATACGTCCATGCATCTGTACAATGGAAAAAGGACAGACAGCGATGGTTTCAGTGGTTTCCATGGGCAATTATCCGTGGTTCCGGCTCGAGACCAGCCCAAGGTCTGGGGTCAGATCGTCCAATATCTCTACGTTTGCATGTTACACCACAAATAAGGCTAAATCGTTTTCAGTTAATGTCAACCTATCGCCTTTGGAACCTATTTTACCTGATTCAACGAAGAAAATATCGGGAAAAGAAAACTCCCAGCACAAAGCAATAACCAGTAAATTCTACCAACAGGGCAAAAAGGAGTATCGGGAACCTGCAAAATGAGGTGAAATTACCACAAAACGGTGGATAACCCCATATCACCATCAACCCTCTCTAAATGGGCTCCTCGAAAGGACTCTTTAGTAGACATTCCTCAGCCGAGTGTACGGCTCGGTTTGAAGCAATTTACCACTAACAGACCAGAGGTCCAGTCGTATTATGGTTATAGAGCAATTACGGAAATACACGAATGGTTTGTAACATTGTCTCCTAATCGTTACGTCGAATCTGCTGAACGACGACATTTCGGATGGCACATTTTTTGATTTCGACCATGTGCAGTCCGAGTCTTTTTTCCATACTGAATTGGAGAAGGTGAAATCGTTCTTAGTTCCCTATTGTTTTAGTATAAATCCTCTGTTTTAGTCCAGCCAATGTATCTAGACTTTAACTCCATGTAGCTGTGTATGAAACTGACTGAAATGCCATTGGTCCCTCTCTGTAGTGACGAAGCACTCTTCAAGAATTCTGAGCAACAATTCTGTAGACGAAATGGCATCGGTTCAAATAAAAAAATATGTTGACCACAGAAACAACGTATTGTATTTATGAGCATCCTACCGATAGAACGGCCCAATATGTAGAGTGGTGGGTGGGTTAGGCCGACAATTTTGAGAGCATCCGCCTGTTGGGGGGATTCGTAATTAGATTGACTAATCAGCTCTCTTATCTGGCGAAATCCATTTCCATCAGCTCTTCTATGCTATATCAATGTGTAGTTATTTTTCAACGGCCATATATTCATACTCTAACCTACACAATAGACTACATTTAACAATAATATAATCTAGAAACATACTGTAGCAATATACTGTACCATAATGCTTGGGCCAGATCAATTCTTGTGGACCCTCCGCACATAACGTCCTGAAAGTGCACAGTACATACTGTAAAGCCTGAGCAACAGTCGGTATATTAAATATTACTGGATCACAGTTTCACCGCACATAATTTCGGTTACCATTGAGACCTGAGACATTCCTCTGCCAAGATCAGGATACTTCAATAGTGTGAAAGTGCTCCACCACGCTACACATGAACAATTCTTTGAGTCGAGTGATCAGCTCTGCGGGTGCTGAACCTGGGCGGCGAACACCTGAAGAACTTAAAACCTCTTGAAACAAATACGCCATTGCCGAAAAGGTAATCATTCCAAGACCTTCGACTACAGGACAATCCCGGACGGAATCTTCTCCAATTGGCAGATTTCTAGTTATGTAACCTGCTGGCTCCAGCCAAAGATTGCAATCGTCGCCATAGTAAAGTGCAGTTATTGCCCTAGAAAATGTCGCATTCCCTCAACAAGGAAAAATTTTTCACTGGTTACGACACCTCACTAATGTTAGTTAACATAGTAACCAAGTGTTGTTGTAGATAACTTCTTTGTGGCTTTCACATCTCATCTTGTCGCATTTCTTTCCGACAGCCCTAACAATTCTCGGTTGGCTCATACTATCAAGTCATCTCGTCTCATCTCATCTCTTGAGATTGCACAATGTCGAGGTCTCCAGAGTTACCTTCCATAAGAGATGACCTTGTGGCAAGACAAAAGAAAGAGTCGAGGGACTTGATCGCAACCGTCACTGGCATGAAGAAACAGGCTACAAAGAAGACCAGAAAGACTGTTCTTCAGAAAGTCCAAGAATTGCAAGACAGCCTTGACAGAAAACACAGAGAAGAACTTCAACAACTAGACTCTGTATCTGGTACTACCATCAAAGCAGAAGACGAAGACGAAGAAGAATTTTCTCCAGAACAATTACTAGCCCAGATGGAAATCAAAGAGGAGGTTCCTGTTCAATCAACACAATTCACACAGCCTAAGGCTAAGAGAAATAGGCAGAAAGAGAGACTTGAAAGAAGAAAAGTAGAGATCGACAAAATCAGAGAAGAAGCTGCTCTAGAAGCTGCTGACACTGTTGACTACAGAAAGATTGAAATTGAGTCCATGGACAAGTTGCTCACATTGAATAATTTGAAGCTCCATGAAATCAAACCTGACGGTCACTGTTTATTTGCTTCTATCCAAGATCAATTGCTTGTACGACATGAAGAAGAAGTAACTATTTCTGGTCTTCGTCAATTGGCTGGCGACTACATGTTGGAAAACAGAGACGATTTCACCCCTTTCCTATTTGATGAAAAGACATTTGAATTGAGAGATATTGAATCCTATGTTGAAGAATTGGTCTCGACTGCAATGTGGGGGTCGGATATGGAAATCTTGGCCCTTTCAAAGCACTTTGATTGTCCAATCAGTATTTATATGGCTGGTGCTTCTACACACAAAATTAACGAGCAAGGGCAGAACCGCGAATTGACGTTAGGATTCTACAAGCACTCCTTTGGGTTGGGAGAGCACTACAATTCGCTCAGGGATATATAGAGATTTTGATAGATTTTGGTTACATTGTATAACATAGAACGACTCTTGGAGAAGAAATGTCTCCCGCGATCGCTGAAGTTAGACGGAATTCTCATGGAGACATTTCTTTAATTTTGCAGGTTAGATATCAGAAGTTGTAAAATCTTTTAGCGTCAAGTCACGTGAAAATCTTTAAATTATTATTTACATTCTGCAGCCATTCCCCAGAGTTTACTCGGCAAGAGAACGCACTAAATATAACTATATGCACCTTGATCTCGTATAAATTTTCCGTTGCCATGGTTACATAATAAACGGAATATACTAAAAATACACCAGTGTAATTTCCTATTTGGGACATATTAAACGGTGAAAACATACTTCCCCTTTATATGACAGATGATATCTATCGTAATGTCAAAGTCGATTGTTGAATGGTATATTTATACGGTAGTAGATGTATACACATCTGTCTTATTTCGAGCCAAATGTTGGTAAGACCAGCTCTCAGAAAGTCGGATAATTTCCCCATTTTTCGTTGCTGGTTGAATCATAGCTAGCTCAGAAAATCACATCATTTTCATAATCCTTCTTATTTCAAATTAGTAAATCTTACTACTAGTGCTAAAAGAAAAAAGTTCAAATATTCCTAAACGAGGGATTCAGATAAACATTAAAAACGTTTGGAAGACTGTGTATACTGTGCTGGTTTGAATTTATTTGACTATTCTCTGCCAATCTTGGAGCTTCATACGGTGCGGGCTTAAATATTCACGACATCTCATTATTGTATCAAGGTCGATCCTGATGGGCAGCGAGCGAAAAATTTTGGAAGGACAAACCGTCACTCCCACTTCCCCGCCGAGTTCCTTATTCGAGATCCACATAACCCAAAAGAATACGCGTGCATGATATGATTATGTAGCCAAAACACCTTCTCTGTCAAAAGTTTTCAAAATGTGTACAGTGCTGTATAGGCTCTGACAAGATAGAGATTAGTACAATCGAACTCTGCTATTACTCCCTTCTCACTTGTAAAATACTCCTAGCTTGAACATGAGAGCGGTGCCTTTGATTCCGAATCTTGCCGGTTGGTCTGTAGTTATAGAACTGTATAAGTACCATACTTCTTATTATGAAGTAATTTGTAAGGACATGTACAGCTGTGGAGAAAGTTGGAGTATATTGAACAAAGAAGAGCACTTAATTAGACGAAGACATGGAAACAAAGAGCGTACAACTCCTTGTGTATGGATACAGTCGAAAAGTGTCTCTTTTCCTTCACAGGTTTGTTGTTTGGGGCCGCGACCGGCTAGGAAATCGGCGGATTCAAGGTAACTACACTAAAGAAAACTTCACCGATAGTCACACACTCCTTTTCGTCAAGTGTTACTTTGTAGCCGATATTATGTTCTGTACGTAGTGATTAGGAAGGGGTGACATTCTTTATTTACCACATGGAAGAGAAGAAGATATTTTCTCAATCCCGATTAGCCAGAACCCGCCAACCCGTTCTTTCTCTCTACCAACCCGCCCTAGTTATGGTATTCTACTCATTGGATCAACACAAAACGAATGAATAAGTTGTACAGGCGAGAACAGAATTTATTATATGTGATACCCATAATTTAGCTACCCAGTGGAAGGGGAAGAATAATATTTGTTCAAGAGATCTTGGTTGTTAGGTAGGCAAGAACTCACACGCGCTAAGGTGCAAAATGTACCTTGAAATTATAAGCCTGTGCCGACGTAAACTGAACTGAAAAAAGAGTGTGGGTTCATCTAAAATGGAATTTCAATGTCCACTCCAGGTTTTGTGTCGACCAAAACTTTTCAGGATGCATATTCAGCTAATGAAGGTCCAGATCACATAGATAATCTAGGACAACAATATAACTCTTTCACCTAATATGTTAGCTACAAAAAGAAGGAGTGTGTACTCTGACATGGCAAGACTGAACACATAATTGGGCTGAACTTACAACTTAAAGCAACTTGACTCTTCATCTCAAGATGTTCATTGTTCGGCGTGACATTTTGATATTCTTTGACCCTTTCCTTGTCGCAATCCTGTGCAGTCTGCTAATTGGAGCGATATTAAATCGGCCTGTGTAATGTTAGGGGGCTTTCAAGACCAATTTTCAAGAATACGTAGACCTACAAGGTTTACCAACTTGGAAAATCCGACCTTAAAGTCACAAGCAGCTTGAAATTGTACCGGACTGGAAGCGATGATTTTACTTTCTACTTTCTACTTTGAGTAAAACAGTCTTGAATCGCAGTATCCCTTATTCAGGAGATATATCGTCAATCACAAAATAATCTCATTCCGAGGGCAGAAATAGTTCGGCACATTTGAAGAAACGAGTCTGACTAACCCACAATAATGTCCCACACTCTAAAAACTACTGCAGTTTCACTTATCAAATCAGTCTTATACTTGGAGCAATTGTTTCACCTACAGCAAGCAATTTTACCGCCAATTTAGAAGACGCCTGTCGTTACTTTCGAAATATAATTGACGTCCAAAACACAACTATAAACATTACTGTTCGCAGGATGTTAGGTTAAAAAAACTACGAACAAACTGACCCTTAATAATAATGAAGGCGACAATTTCTTCTGAAGCGCTACCCAAAAATATATGAAGCTATGCGACTGAACTCTTCACTGAAAGCGACTATTTTCTTTCTTGCCAACGAAAATATGTTCAGTATGTTGCGAAACCAGCATTGACAATTAACTTCCGGTACCACGACCCGCGTTTACCCTCGGATATTTACCGTACCCCAATTTCCATAACTATTACTCACTCACGCATATCTGTGCAATTGAGCCACTTTTTACATAAGTATATATTAGTGGGGAGAGGCATTCGGGTTCGGAATATAGGGCGGACGGCCCGTTATTTATATTCCCCGTCAACTTAGCTAATATCTGCTGTTGTAAGGCATTGTTGTGTATATATTTGCAGCAGTTGCCATATGCAATTAAATAAGGTCAAAATTGCACGATTTGGTGAAGCCATCAAAGTATTTGATACTAAATTTTAGTTTGGTCCCAAATAACAAGTTTAAGATCTCGCTATCAATTCGTGTAGTTCATTTTCCACGAGTATTCTTGCCCAATTCGCTTCCTTGTGCCAGTTTTTCACCTTTAGACTGCACAGCAATCAACTATTGTCTGGATTAAATTGTCCACATATATCTTTGTTATCTGAAAGATATGCAACTTTGCCTGCACATACAGATAACGTTCCTGATATGCGGGGGGTTGTTCCCAATGCAGACAAATTGAATTTAACAATTATTCACGACTTCCAACGTAAATAATTCCATAATTGGAGTGAATAAGATTTTCTCTAAGCATAGGCTGCACCCCCTGTTATTCTGGGCACAGTGCACCTCCACAAAATTTAATCCGCCTCCTTAGTTTTGTCGCTGTCAGATAATGAATTTAGTTTTACTCTTGTAACAATCGTGTCGGCACAAATGGAAATGCACCAGCCCGGCAAACTTAGTTGAATGTTATAAATAATTTCACTCTTTAAAGTTGCATTGTCAGTGTCAATTATGTCAATTGCTGGGTTCTCCTATTCCTTTTCTAGGAGATATTATTATTAATATTATTATTTTTGCAATCTCGCTTAGTGGCTCTTCATACCCTACAATGAATTGACTGTGGTACGGGCTGGTCTTCAAAAAAGAATCCAATTAATGCAAATAACATGTCAAGTACATCGCACAGGAGCGATAATTTAGTAATGGACGTGTGTGCTAGGAATCTTCACAAATTTTTTCACATATGTCGGCTTGTTTTCTATATGCTCGTAATAAAGTCAACATCTTCGATGGTGCTAACCGATATTGGCCACTATAGGAAACCTAATGATATTTTCAGGCGATGGAGGCCCCAATATGTAGGTTCATCTACTTCGTAATTCGAAAATGCTCCTATTGGATGTTGCAGAACCCAAATCTTGGATCGTCCAAGTCCAACCAGCAGAAGTTAATAAACTAGGAGGCTTAACTATGGGGAAAGATGACCAAAAAATGTGAATGTCACGTTGCATCGGACATGTGCCCACGAATCCAGATTTTTTTCTTGACTATGCATATTTCTTTTGCCAAACCTTTCAGCATCTATTGTAAAAGTTTCTTAGTGGCTGAAAGCTGGTGTTCCAAATACAAAGCGGCACTTGCTTACTTCGCAAAGTCGACATCGTTTACCTTTTTAGAGTTTCAAAATGGGTTGGTTTTGGGCTGAAAAAAAGATTTCGACCTCTATCGAATCCGCAGTTGATAAATTTCCACATCTGAATCTTGATGCAAAATGCCCTATAGACCATTCTAAATTCGCTCAAATACAACAGGAAAAACAACCGGGCTATTCGCTTGACGATGGTTCTCTCAAGAAAGCCCCTGTTTCCGAATGTCCCGTTAAGGGAGGAGATGAAGTATTTAATCCTTTGAATAATATGCCTATGGCCATCTCATCGGAAAGACTTCCAGGTCAAAAAGTGGATCTTTCGACCGAAAGAACTATTTCTACTATCCCAAGAGGTGAGTCTGATGACCACGGTTTATGGGAATATCCGTCACCACAACAAATGTTGAACGCTATGGTCAGAAAGGGTAAGGCTAAGGATATACCTGAAGACGCAGTACAGTCGATGGTGGATGTTCATAACTTTTTAAACGAAGGAGCATGGCAACAGATTTTAGATTGGGAAGATCAGTACACTAAAGAAACAAAGATTGAACCTCGTTTAAAGAAATTTACTGGTAGACCTAACGACTTGTCTCCCAGAGCTCAAATGTACTTATGGTTGGGTAAAGTTTTTCCTGACACTTTCAACACTCAACCTCCTTTCGATAGACACGATTGGACTGTGTTGAGATCTTTGGGTTTAAACAAAGGCTTTAAGGAAGTCAGATATGTCATTGACTATTATTCTGCTCCTGACGATGAGGAAACGGGCATGCCTTCATTCATGTTGGATACGAGGCCAGCTTTAGATAGTCCTGCAAGTGTCAGAGACAGATTCGTCCATTGGTCTTATCCCTTGTATAAAAGGGCCATGGGCGAGTTTGACGAGAAGTGAGCTATAGTTTTCGTCTGCACATTAAAGACTTTGCCATTCCATGATGGTTAATGTTATTCATTGTATTTAGTCCCCATTTCTATTTATACCTACTGATTTTTGTCAAATATATGAAATATGAAATAAGTTAATTCTTTTCCTATTGACTTCATCTTTACTACTCTCTTTCTATTGTCTTTAATACTACATTATCCATATCTGTTATTATTTTATTGCATAAGCAAGGACTATATATAATCGTTAAGGTCTATGTACATTACAGAACTAGCTCTGCTTCTTTTGGTTGGAGATAATATTGACAAGTTCGGGACCAAACTTGTATTCTCCACTTAACTTGCTCAACATCTTAGGCAACTCGCTACCGAAGTCTCTGAGAGGTTTCTGCGACAAGTCGTCAATAAGGTGCTGCACTGTTTCCTTCTTTCCTCTCTTTATGAAGTGTTGGAACAAGAAGTAGTATGTGAAGTGGTTTGGTGTAGAATGGTCATCGTTCTTCAAGTTCTCGTAGTATTGCAAAGCAAGCTCTTCATGTTTGCTCAACAATGAGTTTATCATTGTGTTCCAGATTCTGGTGTCGTTTCTGATCTTCTTGATGTAGACGTCAAACAACTTTTCCGCCGAGCTGACAGAGCCTTCGTCCAATTCTCCTCTCAACATGGCAGTGTACAAGTGAGGGGAAGTAGGGTATTTCTTCGAAGCCCTTTCGAAGATGGAACGGGCAGCTTCTACGTTGGCTCCGTTCTTCATCAAACCATCAATCAATGCGGTGTAGGTGAAGTCATTTATTGGAACAGATCTGGAGGTAGAGATGTTGTCGAGAACCTTGTCCACGTCAGCTACCAATCCTTTTTCACGGTGCATCTTAAAGTAGATGTCGATAACCGAAGTATATGTTCCAACTTCTTCTGGTATGTTGTGCTTCTTCATGAATTCAAGAATACCTTCTACAGCTGAATAGTTATTGATTTTAGCATAGTAACCTAAGAATGTGTTCATCACAGATGTAGAAGGTACGTATCCACCACCTCTGACAAACTCTTTCAATTTGGTTTCAGCTTCACCAATCTTTTTATTCAACGTCAATCCGATCAAAATGTTGTTCTTTGTTGGAGCAATCACAGGAAGCTTACCTTCACCTTCCGTGCTAAATCTCTGCAAGTATTCGTCTACCTTATCGAACTTGTTCAAGTTGGCAAAACTACCAATGATTATAGAAAGAGTTTTAGCAGTGATTTCTGTCCCGTTGGTCAAGATAGTCTCAATGGTCAGCTCAATGCTGTTGATGAGTTTACCTCTTTGGGAGGAAGAAATCTTAGATATGTAGGCTGGAGTACCCATTGTTCTCAACACCACATCCCAGGCACGAATAGATGGTTTCTCGATTCCGTGCAGAAGCAAGTTTTGGAAAATAGCAAAAACTTCATCTGGTCTATCGACCTCATAGTATGCATCCATCAATCTGATCAAAGTATCTTCATTGATTGGTTTATTGTTTCTGGCTGCTGCTTCCCTAATTTCTTTTTGGACTCTATTCAAAGCTACCTGGTTCTTCTTTTCACCAGCTTCTCTGATATTTCTATAGATTTCAGGACCATTTGGATCAAGTGATTCAGCAGACAAGTCGTGTATGGTCTTTTGAAAATTTTGGAACTCTTTTTTGTAGCCGTCAAATATATGTAAGTCCATGAGCGAGTTTCTAATCAAAACAGGATTGGGCAACGCCTGGTTTAAGAGCTTGGCAGCATCTTCAAACGTAAACTTGACTCCCTGAAGATGACAGGTCTGGCTGTAAGCGAAATAAACGAGGTTGGGGAGGTAGTAAGGACGGTACTCCATTTCTCCAGCCTTGACGGAAGCCATTCCGGTGGCATTATTGGATTTTTCGAATTCCAAAAACTGGAGCCAGAGCTTAAGAACATTTTGATAGATTACATCCTTGTCTTCTTCACTCTTGAAGTACCTGGCAGCAACTACAGTGTAATGGTATTTATGGCAGACGCCATACTTGGTGAAGATTTCCAAGACGTCTTCTACAGATTTAGTTCCGAGAGAAGTGGCCTGATCCAAAGCTTTAAACAATAATTCTGTGGCAATTGGCTGGAAACGGAAGTAAATCGATTTGTCAGAGATGTTTTCGGCCAATTGGATTTCTCTCAAGTACGATAATCCTTCTTCCAAGATCTCTAAGGCTTCTGTAAGATCAGATTTGGACGATTTGACCAGATCTTGGACCTGATTGCTGATGTCTCTGAGCATAATATTACGATGAACAGCCTTTTTAGAGTGGTGAGCATTTTTAGTTGGTGTTTCTGGAGCCTTGTCTGAGACTATCTTGTCAATTGTAAGTAATGGGTTGCTGGTAGAAGTATTAGCAGCCTTCAAAATCTCTGGTGCTGTGGATTGAAAACGACTCAATACCACTCCTAGACTTCTAAGCTTGGCAATATTGGACCTAGTCAAGTTCCTGAACGCTGACAGTCTCAAAGGTATCATGTTGTTGCTATGAATAAGGATAAAGTTCACGAGTTAACTATGGAGTCTTAACTATGAAGGCTGAAAATATGAAAAATTGGAAAACTTTTTTTTGGCTAGCTTAGATGCACTCTCACAAAATCAGAACAAGATGCTAGTATGGGGATGGTAGAAAACGGAATGAATAGTGAAAAAATGGAATCCAAGTAAAGGAGGTAGTTCAAGAGATAGGTGGTAGATATGGTTCTTTTCTGCTAGTTTGTAATGGTAGTTTCTTTTGGCTGGAAGAATGGGTTCAATCATTGAAACTTAGTGGATTTTGCTTTGTGTCTACGGTTGCAAAATGCACAATTTCAGTGTAGAGGATACTATTGAATTTGAGAGATGGTATAAACAATTGTAAATACTAACAGGTGATATTGAGTCTAACAATATTATATTTCCTTAGAGCTGAATAATTCTTCTATATCCTATTCGTTTTTTTTGATTTTGGTATAATTTAACCAAAAAATATGATATTTTGGAAAGCTTTGAAATCTCACGAAATTTTCTAATTCCAAATGTTAAGGGATGCAGTTTCAAAGTTAATATAAACAGTTCACATCATTTCAAAATGGGATATTTGTCTATATTAGGTTGCAAAGGCGACTTTCTTTCCAAACAGATAATAGAATAAACTATTGCGAAAAGATAATATGTGATTTTCAGACCAGAGAGATCCATATACCTAACGGAATTGAACACAGAACTTATTTACCACAGAAGAAAGATGTATATTTCACGGTATCATACACTCTGATAGTAAGAAGAAATACCTTCTCTTCCATAGCCTATGCCAGTGACCCGATACTACGCTTTGACTTTTTTGGCCTTTTTTTAACGTATGCGTGCATAGAACTTACTAACCCATATAAACATCTATAAACTAGAGACAAAGGCCATTATCACCCAACGTAGAATGGGCGAAGAAAGAGGAAACACCGAAGGATGAAAACCTCTGAAGAGGGCGCATAAACTGAAACCTAATTAAAGTTATAAAAGCCTAAAGATAAGCGAAGTAGAAATTAAAAATCTAAAAAGCGAAAAGAAAAGAATAATAAATGCTTTAATAATATCTTGCATGAAAAACCGATACCAATGAACTGAGAAAGGATAGAAAATAACATACCCTATCATCACTTGTTGGTCGAAAGCGCAAAGAATGCACCGCATGGAGTTACTGGTTAAAAAACAAATAGGCCGACTCCAGATTATGGGCATTTCTCATGTAATTGTGGAGAAGAAAAATTTCTTCCTGGGGTCCAATCAGGGCCCAAATAACACGACTCACTTGACAATCTTGAAAAGTGTGGTGAGAATAGTTGGTGCTTCTAATTGATTGTAGACAAAGTTTGCTTTCTATTTGTACTTCTGAAGTGTCATGGCGGTCCCTATGATCCGGATGAACTCGCCGAATTTCCTATACTCCTTTGGGATGTTGTAGTGTCCAAGATTGATCTGGATTTCTTCGGTCGGCGGATTTCCCCAATAGCAGAGTCGCGACTTGGAAGCACTAACTAAGGAATTTGATACTTGCTCAAAAGAGGCAAGCTCCTCCTCTAACACTTCATGATCCCTTCTTCTTTTGACGAAGGTGGTTAAGTCATCGGTAAATGCAGGTATTTTGTACGAATTGGTGGCAAGTTATCGAAATGTACAGGGATTCCTTCTAACTTGTCCTTGAGACGGGTGAAGAGAGGTTCGAGGAACACATTGAATAAATTAGGCAATACGGAACACCCTTTCCTGGTTCCCTAGCTCAAAAGGAAAGGTTCCGATTGGATATTGTTAATAAAAATGGCTGCAAATTGCTGAGTCTATACAAGCATAAGGATCTTTATGAATCGCGAGCCTAAACCAATTCTATTAAGCACCGCATCTAAATAGTCGTACGAAATTCGATCGAAGGCTTTGGTAAGATGCACAAGGATTATATTTTCTACTTTCAGACGGGAGTTAGAAATATCATGACGGTATCTCCTCTTGCAGCCAAAACGGGTTCGTGTCCTTCCTCGCTCATGTGATGTGAAGAAATTTTGAAACTGAAGTTTCAATGACGTCCATAGTGGACATTTCTGGCCCTTCGTTCAAGGTGTTCAAGACGTTTGAGCTTTCTTGGGTAGAGACCAAAGAGCCCGCAGCAGTAGCTGACCCTGCTGTCACTAAAGATCGGTCCTAATCGCCGGTTTCTCCACCAGCTGAGCACCCAGTATCAAAGTTCATCAGATCATCGCGTGGGACGTCGATTTGTCGTGTTCGGCCAATACCTGGCGGTTTTGGTTCGTTTAAACCATTATTTAAAGCCTTGAAGTATTAAGAACCCTTACAGTTGAATTTATTAAACTTAGGACAAAAAGTGTGATTTACAAAAAATACAAATCAAATTAGCCTGTTTTGAACACGAAGAAGCGGGTTTTGTGGTCTAGTTGGTTATGGCATCTGCTTAACACGCAGAACGTCCCCAGTTCGATCCTGGGCAAAATCATGTTTTCTTTTTGCAAAAATAATGTTATTTCTGATAATAAAGATGAAGGGGAGAACAGGAGAGAAGCTGATTTTATTTTGAAGTTCTCAGTCGATTCAACTCAATGTAGGTTGCTACTTGAAAATAAAAAAGACTTAGTTTATGTGACAAAAGATAATTTAGAAATGTTCAAAACAAGGAGGGACTCTCAGAGAAACTCAGCAGAATAATACCAGATTTTTCCATATTGTCATTAGTGTCTGATATGAACTACTTGAGTTTGCATTGTTAATCTTACTTGCGATATAGGATAGAATAGAATATTTCTGGGTGGTAGCGCCCCGCGATATTAGAAGTTGTCCTTGATTCGTTTGAAACGAACACTAAAATCAATTTATTACTATTTACCTATGAATCATCCTAACTCCAAATATGAGTGCCAGAAAGACACACCGAAGGAATCATCTGTGAAGCCACCTCTTCAATTCTTCAATCCTCATGAATTTATGGTTACTAATGAGAATCCCATTTTGCCCAAGGAAAACGAAGCTAAATTGGTAATTAACCATTTTCCCAATATCTACGAACCTCGTGATTCGCTAGTCTATGCTACGACGAGAATTGTAAGGATACCGAGAATATATAGCAGTGTAAGAGACTCTGATTTGATTCCACAATTCCTGACATATGTTCCTGGGTCGGAGCCAGCAGCAATATCCAATGAAGACATCACTGTGTTTGAAGCCAAAGGAAGGTATGAGGATGAGGAATTTGGATTCACATCGTTGACACCATTAGTTCCTGGGTTAATGTCTGAAGATGAATTTGAAACCATTGCAAAGACGATCAACCAGCATTTATACGATTCTTTGAATCCTTATAGCGGGCATGTATTCGTAGAAAACGTTCTAGAATTTCTTACTGGGGGTATTTATTCAAAGTTGATCAACAAGTATTTGTTCACGGGGTATTCGAAGAGACGACTTCAAAATATGGAGGCATATATAGACCATTTGAACACGGAAGCATTCAAAGGTCGAGACGGTCTAAAGATTATTAATCCTAGATTATCAGGATTTCTAAGTGTATGTTGAAGAAAGATTCATCGATGTGGGACTACAGTACTAACAGTTTAGCTTGATATCCAGATACCAATATCTGGAAGTGGAAGTGGAAGTGGAAGCGGTAGTGGACACACAATTGCCGATTCAGAGTAAAAGCTATTTTATAAAAATGTGCTTGCTTCTATTTGCGCGAGCATTGTAATCATATAAAGCAGATATTACCATATTTTCTAAATTGTAGATGTACCATTAATGAATGGGGTTTATCTTTAATTGTTTATTATTAAGGGGGTATGCTGCAGCCTCCTAAAACATGCAGGAGCTCATCTGGAATATAATAACTACGTTGAGCTGGTAAATTTAAGTAACCTTTTCCTATCTTCATGTTTAGATACAGGCCACGAATGATGAATGGAGTGTTTGCAGTCTACAAGCCTTCTGGGATGTCGTCTGCTAAGTTTATCAGCGACATCCAAGAAGTTTTCACGAAATCGGGAGTATTCGAAGAAGATTTGAATAAGGCAAAGAGCAAAGCCTTTGCTGATTTGAGTACCAATGCCAAATGGTCCAAACAGAAAGTCCAGAACAGGGTGCGGAACCTAAAGGTGAAAATTGGCCATGGTGGAACTTTGGATCCACTAGCCAGTGGAGTTTTGGTTGTTGGTGTAGGGTTGGGTACGAAGAAGTTGCAGTACTATTTAAGTGAATGTAATAAGACATATGAGACTAAAGCATTGTTAGGATTGTCCACAACTACAGGTGACTCTGAAGGAGAGATCATAACAAAAAACCCTGTTGACCACATCACGAAGCAGATGGTTGTTGAAACAGCTCCCAAATTTGTAGGTCATGTAAAACAGACTCCCCCAATTTTTTCAGCATTGAAAGTAGACGGAAAACCTTTGTACGAATACGCAAGAGAAGGTATTCCTCTTCCAAAGGCTATCAAGACAAGAGATATTCAGATTTTCGATATCCAAGTCCACGAGGAAAACTCTTTAAGCACTGAGCATGAGTTTAAAAAGTTGAAAAGTGAGTTAGATGCTGATGGAAACCCTAAAGAAAACGGATTGGCAAATAACCCAACTCTTAACGATTCTCCTTTGTATTTTTCTGACGAGTATATGAAAAAAGCGGAGCTAGAAAGCTTGCCCAAGACAGTAGACAAGCCCTTTGTTCTCGGTGAAGGTCAGGATTTGCCTGAGAAGTTGCCAATGATCCATTTTACTTCTGATGTTTCCTCTGGTACCTACATCAGAAGTTTGATCAGTGACTACGGAAGAGCATTGAGATCGTCTGCGTATATGGTTGAATTGATCAGAATCAGACAGTCGGAGTGGTCGTTAGGAAAGAATGTGTTCAAATTTGAAGACTTTACAGAGAATGACGAAAGAATATGGGGTCCAGTTTTGAAGCGTGTTTTGGACAATGGTGGTGAAGTCAATGTAGCAGAGACATTTGCTGAAGTCAGAGAAAAAGTTCTTCCCGTAATCGAAAAGGAAAAGGAGGTACTTTCTGAGAGTGAAAAGAAGGCTGGAGAACAGCAGAACGGTGAATCTGTGATTCGCAAGAAGAGAAACATAGACGAGTTAGAATCATAGAAGTTTGATGTACATAGAAAGTTGAGCACAAAGTTAACGATAGTTCACGGAAAACAAAAGCAAAACAAAAGCAATTTATAAGAAATTTAGCAGCTAATTGACATGATATTGATAATCTAATTTCTTCCTATCTCTTATTTAAATTATTTTGTTAAGTGTATATATCTTTTCTATCTCTCAATGTTGAGTTTATAACCGAAAATTAAATGAAGAACAGTTTGCGAGCGCCATGAAAAATTCAAGATTGGTAAATTTGCAATCCAACCTTTTTCTCCACTAATTTTTCAACGAGAGATCGTTATCATGATCCGATCTTTGTGTGGAAGGGCATTTTCCTCTTCGACCAAATGTGTAGCAGAAATCTATACCAGAACGACATTGAGGCCCGTGACATATAAGTTAGAAGTTCCAGAAATATTCCTTCCTCAGAGTGTTCTTGTACTATCTACACCTTCGAACCTTCCTCTGGTGGTTGACGAGGCCATTTCCATACACCAGCAGAGAGGTCTTCAGGTCGTAGTAGCAGGAGTGGACAGTGTAGTGCCCAATTCATGCAGAAATGGGGTTTCTGAAATGTGGCTAAGTGAACCAGTAGAAATCAAGAGTTCTGTTTTATTGGATTCTCGCGATGACTTGAATGACAAACCCCGCGAAAGCGATGGAATCAGAATTGTAGTTGCCAGAAAGAACTGGAAGAACATGCACTCAAACTTGCTGTTGCAGTTGAGTGAGAGAGCCAAAGTAGACTTGAAGCTCGCCAATTCTGTCTTTACCACGGACAACTTGGTGACATTGTTCTATTTCCAGTCTAGCAGTCTAACAGAACAGCTCGAAAACTCGGGCCAGACTTTATGTGAGCTTTCACTCCGACTTCCAAAAGAAACAGTGCCAGAAAATCCAGTGTTGAAGCATGAAGACAAATGGACAGCTCTATATGATTCAAAAGAAGGGCCCTTCGTGATCACCAACTGTGTAGGAAACCTAGTGAAACAGATCAACAAACAGCTGGCTTCTAGCTACTTGGAGAATAATAAAAAGCTCATGGGTTTGGGCTCTAAAGACACCGAGGTCTATGTAAAACTATACAAAAAGAATGATCCCCAGACTGCTTTGAGATACAAAGTAGTGGCTGGAGGAGGAGGCTGGGGAGCCAAAGCTAGCATTATAGCCCTTTCCACGGATGCCAAGTTGGAAAAAGGGGACCGCATTGAATTCTTTATGCTTACACCAACCGACAGGTTCACTTTGCTGGACTCAAAGGTGTCTAAAGAGGAGTTAGTCGGAAAACTTGTCTTTGAATCTACATACGAAGAGCAAACCTATGGCTCCGATTCTGCTGGCGAAACGGAAACACTTGAATATGTTTTTGGTTCGGGCTCTGAAGGCGAGTTCAAATTCAATAATGTCAAACACAACTCTGCTGGAGAACGTTTGATTATTGATATAGAGTAATAGGCGTGAAATTCTTCAGTAAACTACTTTTTCAACAGCTTTGTAAATATCTTACATTCATATATACCTTGTACATACTTATTATATATGATTCTTTGCTATATAATAGTATTCTATACTATTATAGAATGTTCTATCGTATTCAACCGTATTCTACTACGGGTTATGCCATTGTGTAGAAAGAGCCGTATTTCTTTGTTTCTAGATCCATGCTAAAATCCACCAAGCTTTTGTATATAAGTCTGCGAAATCTGGAGAAGCTAACAATTTTCACCATCCAATACTTTTCTATACCATATCTGTACACATGCGCAATGATTAGATACATAAAGGGGGATTTGCTTGGGCATATTCCAACAAGTAAATCTTCAGTTGCTGTCTTTGCTCATGCTTGCAATTGCCAGGGAGTTTGGGGTGGAGGAATTGCTGCTGTGATCCGAGTGAAATTTCCATCCACCTATCCTTTGTATTCTGGCCATTGCCAGGAAAAAGGATGTGATCCACGTCGACTTTTGGGTACTTCTATCGTGGTGCCTTCACAAGCTCTGGATCCGGCAAATAGCGCTGGATTTCCTCCCAAATACATCGCCTGTTTGTTCACCAGTGACTTTGCCCAGACACAAGAGGAGATCGTAGCATATACGGATTCGGCCATAGGGACACTAGTAGACCAATTAAAGGAATTACAAAACACGAGAGAAATTGAAACGGGAGAAAGCGGCAAGATCGTTGTCAATATGCCCAAGATCAATGCTGGAATCTTTGCTGTTCCATGGGAGAAGACAGAAGCAGTATTGAAGAAGTATGATGTGGAGTTCAATGTTTATGTCATATGAGAGATATCGTATGTAAGATCAAACATCAAAGACGAATGACGAATGACGAATGATGAGAAAAGCAAGGCAAAAACTCTTAGATATATGGTATTATATTTTGGTTAATTGCGGAAAGTTTATCCATAAGACAATAGACAATAGAAGTATGTAAGACAAGCTGAAGATAACTATAAATATCTCCCCGTGCCTCGCTATACGGTGTTAGTCTCCTCTCCCTAATTCTCTCGCTATTTTTGGAGACACTCTCCCTATATCACTCCTTTTCCCAATGCGCCCGCGCCACCGGCAGAATGTCGCGCGACATTTTCCTAACAACAAACAGAGTGCGATTTCACCGATTAATCTCGATTTTACCTAGTTCTTTTCTTCCCCTTTCTCTCCTTTCACATCTTTCTCTCCATTTGTTTATCTAATATCATTTCATCATGGACGAGTCTTTAATTGCCACAATTAACAAGTTGCAGGATGCACTTGCCCCATTGGGCGGTGGCTCTTCTTCTCCCGTGGATCTTCCCCAAATCACCGTTCTAGGCTCTCAATCTTCAGGAAAGTCGTCAGTGTTGGAAAACATTGTAGGCCGTGACTTTTTGCCTAGAGGAACAGGTATCGTGACCCGTCGTCCATTGGTTTTGCAACTCATCAACAGAAGAGCCTCGACTAAGCCTCAGTCCGACTTGTTGGATATCAATACCACCAGTGAAGACGGCAAGGCTTCCGAAAACAACGCCGATGAATGGGGAGAGTTTCTCCATTTGCCCAATAAGAAGTTCTACAACTTTGAGGAAATCAGACGCGAAATTGTCAGAGAGACTGACGCAAAGACTGGCAAGAATTTGGGCATATCTCCTGTGCCCATCAACTTGCGAATCTATTCACCTCATGTGTTGACCTTGACCTTGGTGGATTTGCCTGGTTTGACCAAGGTTCCAGTGGGAGATCAGCCTAAAGACATTGAAAAACAGATAAGAGACATGGTAATGAAGTTCATTTCTAAGCCAAACGCAATCATTTTGTCTGTTAATGCCTCTAACACTGATTTGGCAAATTCCGACGGCTTGAAATTGGCACGTGAAGTAGATCCAGAAGGTTCTAGAACCATCGGGGTATTGACCAAAGTTGATTTGATGGATGATGGGACCGATGTGATTGATATTCTTGCCGGACGTGTTATTCCGTTGAGATTTGGCTACGTTCCTGTCATAAATAGAGGTCAGAAGGATATCGAATCCAACAAGACAATTAGAGATGCCTTGAACGACGAGAGAAACTTCTTTGAAGGCCATCCCTCGTATAAAGCCAAGGCCCACTACTGTGGTACGCCTTACTTAGCCAAGAAGTTGAACGGGATCTTGTTGCACCACATCAAGGGAACGTTGCCCGATATCAAGATGAGAATCGAACACTCCTTAAAGAAATACCAGAGCGAATTGGGCATGTTAGGTCCAGAAATGGCAGAATCCCCAGCTTCTATTGCCTTGAATATGATCACCAATTTCAGCAAGGATTACAATGGCATTTTGAGTGGCGAAGCAAAGGAATTGAGTTCTCAAGAATTGAGCGGTGGGGCCCGTATCTCTTTCGTTTTCCATGAAATCTTCAAGAATGGGATCAACTCGCTAGACCCCTTCGACCAAATTAAGGATGGCGACATCAGAACGATCATGCACAATACGTCCGGTTCGGCACCATCTTTATTTGTAGGAACACAAGCTTTCGAAGTATTGGTTAAGCAACAGATTCACAGAATGGAAGAACCTTCTGTACGTTGTATTAACTTGATCTTTGACGAGTTGGTAAGAATTTTGTCGCAGATCATCTCTCAACAACAGTATTCTCGTTACCCAGGCTTGAAGGAACAGTTGTCGCAATATTTTATTCAGTTTTTGAGAGAGGAGTTGATTCCAACGACGAAGTTTGTTACAGATATTATTCAATCTGAAGAAACATACGTCAATACTGCGCATCCTGATTTGTTGAAAGGTTCCCAGGCTATGGCTATCGTAGAGGACAAGTTCCACCCAAAGCCACAGGTAGCTATAGACCCCAAAACTGGTAAACCGTTGCCTCCTAGTCAACAGAATCAACATCCTCCACAATCAACATCTCCAGGTCCAAAGGAAGACTCTAATGGATTCTTTGGAGGTTTCTTTTCGTCGAAGAACAAGAAGAGATTACAGTCCATGGAGGCTCCACCTCCGGTGTTGAGAGCTACTGGAACCATGAGTGAAAGAGAAACCATGGAAACTGAAGTCATCAAGTTGTTGATCAGTTCTTACTATAACATCGTCAAAAGAACTGTAGCTGACGTGGTTCCTAAGGCTATCATGTTAAAGTTGATTGTTAGATCCAAAGAGGAGATCCAGAAAGAATTGTTAGAGAAGTTGTACAGCTCTCCAGACTTAGCCGACTTGGTCAAGGAGAATGAGTTGACGGTACAGAAGAGAAAGGAGTGTGTTAGAATGGTTGAAGTGTTGAGAAATGCTAGTGAGATTGTGTCTAGTGTCTGAAAACCGCAACTATAGTTTGATGTATTTGTTCGTATATTGGGCTCCGCCACTAATTCCTTTTCCTGTTTCTATATATGTGATATAAATAATACAGCTAATGATACTAAAATCGATGTAGACATTTTTATACTTCACTTTTGTATAATATATTAGTTTGTTTATAAAATGTTAATTAGACTGTTAACACAAGTACCAGTTAAAAAAAGATGATGAATTATATATGAATATGTTTTAGTTTTAGTAAAGTGAAAGGCATTGAATATTTCTAATTTTAGAAACTTTATAAATAAAAGTAACTATTTATTTCCATCATTATTTGTATCTTTTAGTATTAAGTGGTTGCACCGTTTCTATAATTATACGTTTAAGAATTCAACTACACTTTGGAATAAGTATGAACTTTTACTGTGACACAATTCCATCACATGCATATTCCTACATATATGTATATATGCACTTAGATAAGAACTAAATGCTACCTGACTTGAATCACATCACGTGAGCACTTCTAGTCACAGGACACTATTCCGTGACTGGTGCACGACATTGTCGGGATTTGTCGGAGAATCTTCCAAATCCCTGACGACATCGCAACCAAAATTTCTCTGACTCCTCACAGTCGCACATTACACGAAAAATATTCGATCTCCGTCATCTTGCAAAGTGAAAAATTCCAAAATTTCTCCATTCCTTGTAAGACATTTTATTCTTTTTCTTTTCCTTCACTCCAAACAAAGCTCGCTGTATATCAAGCACCCTCTGACGTGTAGTTATAATCTAGTCATCGTTCTGCCCAATCCCCGAACCTCGTTTGTATTCCTGTCTGCCAATTGCACCGAAAGCAAAAGATTTTCAGACAGTGTTCCAAAATTTCAGACACTAATTCTTAGTTTTCAATAGCCTTTGATCTGTTCTTAGTTAGTACTACCTATTCCAGTTACTGATACCACTAGCTAGCAGGCGATTTATCTGTTCACTCTCTCGCACACCCAGCATTTTATGCCGAAGAAAGAGTCCCGACATCAAACCCTATACATCAGTCGTCTCATAGAACCTGGATAACATCGCTAACTTTTGTTATCTTTTTTTTCATTTTAATAACCTGGTTTCAGTCAGATAGTTCTAGTTAGTGTTCTGCCTAACAGACTCTTTGATTCAAATCAGTTTCTAGCTCCAGCTAAACATTCTCGTCGTCGCAGTATCCACCATTTCCTCGGTCTCTATTTGCTGACATCCCCAAGAGAGAATTCATTCTGAACCTCTTGTTTGAAATCCTTCAATTACACCAGGTCGTTTTGCCTTTCTTCCAGCTCACCTTCTCGTGACATAATTCACTACCCTTTAATTAGTATACTTTGAAACGTTTCTTGCTACTTCTCTCTTCGTTTCAATCCATATATTAATTAGAAAGACCACCCTTTTCATAAGAGCAAGTTCCAATCCACCTCAAAATAAAAAGCGACTGTCTTGTCTGTTGCGTTTATTTAAACAACACTTTATAAACCCAAAAAAAAGCATATACTCCAAAAGAGTTACCATTAGTTAACTCGCATTTGACTTCTCTTTGTTAGCATTGAGGCTCTATTCAAACTATCTACATATTCAAGTTCTATTTAGAACAAGTCACTAAACTAAGTTATGGTTGCTCCTGCCTACCACCAAGATTCCTATGTTGACCATCAGCTCTCAGCTAATTTAGATTCAACTTACGCCTTTGAGGGCCCTGAGAAGTTGTTGGAAATCTGGTTCTGGCCATCAGAAGATCACTTGCCCAAAGGCTACTCCAGTGAAGGCTTAAGATGTATCCCATTGGCTAGGTGGGTTGAAATTTTAGATCTTGTCAGCTGCAAGATTTTGTCTATGAAGTCCTCTGACTTCATGGATGCTTATTTGTTGAGTGAAAGCTCGTTGTTTGTCTTCCCGCATAAGATGATTTTGAAGACTTGCGGTACCACTACTACACTTAGCTGTCTTGAAGAATTGTTCCAAATTGTCAACAAAGAATTTTTTGGAAAACTCCACATTTTGTCGAGTCACAACATCTACAAAATCTTCTACTCCAGAAGATCGTTCATGTTTCCAGATAAACAGATTCATGTCCACCAGGACTGGAAGAACGAAGTCAGCTTGTTGAACAAACACTTTGACAATGGAAAATCGTATATTGTAGGAGACTTTACCAGCAGCGACCATTGGTACTTGTATGTCGGAGGAGAACTTGACGAAGAACAGTTGGTTTCTGAGACTCCTCACGATCAAACTTTTGAGATCTTGATGACGGAATTGAATCCGGATAGTGCTGCCAAGTTCATTACTTCGAGAAAACATGGTGCTGAGTCTTACATTGCAAGTGAAGTCGAGGACCATGACTTGGGTCACGATTTCGGTATTCAGACTATGAGGGAAACCGATTTAGATTCCATTTTTGATCCATCTGGTTGCACCCATTTGAAACACCTGACTCAGTTACCTTCTCCAACGTTGTCTGATAACTTGGAATTGTCTGAAGACGATGAGGTGTTGTCTGGAAAGGAGGGCGAGTCGGAGCCTAAGCCCAAGACAGCAGTCTTTGACTTTGTCCATGATGCATTCTCCTTTGCTCCATGTGGTTATTCTTCTAATTCGATCTGCTCGAACCAGGGAGGTTTCTACTATACGTTGCACATCACTCCTGAATCCGGATGGTCGTATGCTTCATTTGAAACAAACTATCCTTTCTCTGAGAAGTCTGAAGTCAGCATCACCGATGTTTTGATCAGAGTGTTACGGATTTTTGGACCTAGAAAGTTTTCCATGAATTTGATCAGCGAAAACACTGAAGGTAATAACAGCGCAAGTCATGAAGGTTTGCGTAATTCACATTTGCTCTTGAAGGACTTGGGCTACAGGAAGCACGAAAGAGTCAAATATGACTTGAGAGGCGAGTACAAGTTGTTGTACTTGAACTTCGAAAAGAGTGCATAGTGCAAAGCGCTATGAGTCAAGCTATTAAAAGTTCTATCTATAATAGCCTGTGGTTTGTTTTTGTTTGTTAATACTCGTTCTAGAGGTGCTGGTTTTGGTGCATTTTAGTAGGTTTAAGACAAGACATTGTCTTTTTTTCTAATGGTGGTCGTGCCTAAGCTTGCTTTCTCTGATCTACGAAATAAAATTATATTCAGATGTTTAGTATTTAATAAGTATTTCAAAATAAATCATTTGCAAAGATATGAAATCTGTACATTATACAATTTTTATGTGTCCCATTTAGAGCCAGAATTGCGGGTTGAAAGCGAACAAAATTGAAATTCACGTATATTCACATAATCAGCACGATATATTCAACAGATTTCCTTAAGTTTGCAGGTGAAACAATCGTTTCCTTCCATTTAATTCACGGAAAGGATCTGGCAACATTACGGAATAATGGCTGTGAAAAACCTATTTAACCCGCAAACGGCTGAATAATATCTGCAACGTCGTGCATCCAGAGACGTTCGGTGCACACTCGGCCACTCCACAATAGCAGTTGACAACGAAGGAGAATTTCATGCGATGGGACAAACGACCTTACACTGTGTTAATCTTAATGTATATACAAATACTATTAAACTCAGTAAGATAAACTAACAAACGATATATAAATTTAAATAATGGGAAAGGAGACTAGCCCCCAAACCAGAATTATCAATAATCAATACACGCAGCAGATAGCAAATGATGATGATATTATTGGAATTTGTAGTTGGATGGGGGAAAGTCCACATTCTCTATCAGCCTTTTATTTCATCAACTCTCCGCTCTCTTTTTAAATCTAGAAACTAAGTAGTTTACTTGAACTTCTTACCGAACATGATCAATTGCAATTGATCGTACATCGAGATGACACCGGCACCGGCAACACCTCTCAAGATGTTAGCACCGCAACCCTTGAACAAGGAAGCGACACCTTCAGCAGCAACAACCTTTCTGAAACAGTCGAAAGCACCATCGTACTTAACGGCTTGACCAGAGGTCATCATCATTCTTCTTCTGACAGTGTCCAAAGGATAAGAAGCAGTGGAGGCACCAGTGGTGACAGTCCAACCCAACAAGAACGAGGCCAAGAAGTTACCTTCCAATGGACCAACAAGAATAACAGGCTTCAAGGAATCGTAAAGACCGAAGTAAAGACCTCTGTAAACAATGATACCAATAACAGATGGACCGAAACCTCTGTACAAACCAGCGATACCGTCGGAAGCTAAAGTCTTCTTGTAGACATCAAACAAACCCTTGAATTCACGTTCACCAGAGCCCTTAGACGACTTTGCGTCGTTGGCCAATCTGGTTCTGGCGTAATCCAACGAGTAGACAAAAGCCAAGGAGGTGGCACCAGCCAAACCACCGGAAGCCAAGTTACCGGCAAACCATGGCCAGTAACCTTCTTCCTTCTTGAAACCGAACATCTTCTTGAACTTGTCCTTGAAGGCAAAGTTAAGAGCCTGGGTAGGGAAGTATCTGATGACGTTGGCAGTGTTACCTCTCCAGAAAGAGACGACACCTTCTTCAGCGGCGGTTCTTCTGAAACATTCAGCAATACCGTCGTACTTCTTGGCCAAACGACCTTGCTTGATCATTTCATCTTGGTTTTGAATCAAAAGCTTGACTCTTTCGATGGGGGCAGCAGCAGTCTTGGAGACAGCGGCGGAAACACCACCCATCATGAAATCAATGAAGAAAGAATTGTCCATCTTGAATTACTTGGAATAGATATAGGATATAGGGAAGGAAAACCTCTGGAGAAGAAGAAGAAGAAAAATCCTTTTAGAATGTCCAACTTCGTCAGTGGGACTTTTCTATACTTTATATATAAGTCGTTGATAAAAAAATTAGGAAAAATTTTTAAACAAGATCACTACTGCGGTACGGATGTAACACCCGACTTACGGGCCATTCCGGGCGGACACAGTCCTGCGCGTGTCCGAATCACAAATCGTGCGCTGTGATTTGTCGGATCCCAAGTCGTGTGTGAGATTGTGTCTCCCTTGAAAGCCGGGTAACTGCAAGTTCCGGGGGTTCTCCTGATTCTGACGACCCTCGAATATGTATTCCGGGGACACCAATAACCCCATGCTAACAATACTTAGGTTACCAGAAACACTTTTGCGATCGCGTGGGTTAAAATAGCTTTTTGACCAAATTGTCCTTCTGACTGGGCAACGTAGTAATGTCCCAAACCCATGCCGACCGCTTGCTCCTTTATCGAACTCAGATTGCGTGTCTGGCTACGGAATCTGATAGTTTCGGCAAAAAATTGTTTCGAGGACAGTTAAAAATCCCCGGCAGTAGATAAGAACATCCGACCGACACTCGCACATGATTGCGAATTTCCGGATCATCTTCTCGGCTTTTCTTCGAACAAAACCTACTAGAATTAAGTGTCGTGCTATTGTGAACAGGAGAACCGTCAATTTTGTCTTTTTTAGATGAAAACATGGCCGACCCAGACACCATTATTCCGAACGTAGAAAATTTCGACATAGTTGTTCAAGGACCCGTCTGGCTTCCACTCCATTTCACATCTGCCATGGCATTGGCTTGATCGGAGTGATTCTATCACGTGCGATGGGCCGGAATATGGGCAGCTCTATCCACTGCCGAGGGTGAAAAATTTGGCTCAAACCAGACTATAATTCCCTCGCAAAAAGCAATTTCCTACTCTGGACTTAGGACCAATAGTTTATGGCTAATTTCTTGTCCCAATATGTACTTCCACCAACTGCAACCTCTAATCCTCAAAGGTGTTCCGGAATAGTTCTGGAATGGATCTAATGTTGATGAATCTTTTGGGTCCGATTTTTAATTTGGCATTTTCACTCTGAATTCATCTATTTTAGCCTGGATATGATTCAATTGTCTGCTCCTTTCCATTTCTGTAAAACCTCCCAGCTCGTCACTTCGTCTCTAAATTCTTCAATCTTCTTGCGACCGTTTTGCGTCACTCCAGGCTCGGTTCTCTTTTCGTGCCGAAGTCAACAACTTAAATTAGGCTTGTATCGTCCCAGAAATATTTCTTTTTCCTTGAAGAAAGGCAATAGCTTTATATTACTACATGGCGAAACGCCTTTTCGTATTTATTTCCCAATAAATGGATTTTCTAAATAACGATCTGCTATAATAATTTCAAAAATGAAGATTCTTCATAAAAGTGAACAATTGCATGTACACTTTGTGCGTACACAATGCCTTCCAAATAGGCCACAGTCTCACATTTGACTAATACAATAATCCCAAGAATTATTCTATCGCATTTGAAGTTCTCTTTTGAAGCAAAAAAATAGATCAGATAATAGCCTATACTTGAACTGTAGCCATTATACCATAAATTACATCTTTACATATTTCTCGCTGTTTTTCAAGGAATCTTTCCTGATCTAGTTTTGTTAATAATGCTATCTTCAGTAGAACCCGGACTCTTACCGGATGTTGAACGTAAAACATTAGCTATATTAGTAGTATCTACTAAAAGAGAATCCAAACAAGGGGCAATTTTTACAATAAATATTTTGCAACCTTTCGCTTTCGAGTATACTTTAGTATATCAACTTTGAAGGAAACGTTTACTTCTTTCTGAAGTCAAATATGATTGCGAACCGTTTATAAGTATTCAAAATTCTTTCTAGCCTAGTACCACCACAAAAGTATATATATACATCATTCATTCAATGTGAGAGTTTTCGAGGAGCTATGATCGAAACAAATTCCTGGACGCTCTACTCTTCGAACCCCAACCAGTTAAATATTTGAAGAAGTCCCAAGCTACGATTATAGTACATGTCCGCTCACAATTCAGCGCCTTCTGGGGCTTTGGGGCCCTAAGCTTCCAACCTGGTAATCTGACATACTCATATACTTTACCAGTGCTCCAAAAATTTCAGTCGCTCTCGAATAGGCTGCAACCAATTCAACGAAACCGGAGTACCTAAATTAATTTGTTTGTTGAGATTATCGTTGGTGATCCAGTTTCCGGAAGAGTGATAAAACGCATAAGCCTCTGCTTTTATAGTCAAGTTCGCAGAGTCTACAAGAAGTGGGCTTCTGGTACAGTTCCTTAGAACCAGCTAATTCAATACTGTCCCACGATTTGACCCACTTCAGAGGTCGAAAATTTTTGCATCATCAGGCATGACGTCAAGTCTTACACCTGCCTCTTCGAGGGAGATTTGAAGAGATGAAGGTGGAGGTGCAATGGCCCAATAAGAAAAATTAGTATAGTAAGACTTGCATAGATAATATTAGTATTTTTGGTTTAGCGAATACAAACAATAAAAAATATGTTAAAGGAAACAATAAATAACGAATAGATTTGCAAAAGATATTATTGCATGCATTTGAAGCATTATAAGTACTTGAGGAAAGAAATATGAGACTTAATTCGCCCACAGCCTTAAGCCGCACAATTCCGAAGGAATCCGTTTATGATGGCAACGACTGAAGAATGTGCTAGACATCGCCCTGTAAGTTCAAGGCAAGCAGCACATGCAAGCATTAAGTGAAGTTCACGTATGCAGTAAGCTCTAAATAAAGTCAATAATGTGGTTAAGATGGATCAGTTGTTTGGTCTTGTCATTATTGCCAAAGTTTAAGGATGTTCAGCGGTTTCTGTGACTAGTAAAAATACATCGAGTTCAACCAATCTCCAAGTTTTTGTGCTGGAAAGATTATTCGTTCAAACGGCTGCAAACAACGGATGCAAAATAAGCTAATTAATGGAAATTTGTTTTTGTAATAGTTCGCAAACAAAACCTTACAATCCTGAGCATCTACGGATACATCAAACATAAGGAAATGATGAAATAATATTCCACATCAACAATGAATTGTTCTCAATGTCGCTCCCATAGACAGTTGATATTAAAAATTATCAAAACTAGCACATTGCAATTTTCCGCCGTAGTATATTAAATTCAGGATCGTGCAGCTGTAATATGCGCTTAGATTGTCTCTTTACAACGAACTCTACTAAAATTGATTTCCGAGGCTTTTAGTAGGATCGACAGCGAACTAAACGTCGATTGCAAAATTACCACTACAAATTTAACCCATTCAAGTGGATTAAAATAAACAACTACTATCTAAGAAGTATTATCATAATATGAATATATTGAATAACAAACAAGCTTTGCCTTCGACTTTAAAAATACAAAATCCAATTTTACTAACCTGGGATTTCAAATAATGCACAAAAAGTAATTAAAACGAAACAATCCGAAGCTACAACTTCAATTATCTCACGTTTTCACATATACTCTCTCCTGTAATCTAGTTTCCATGACTAGAATACTGACTGGAGATCCTTCGGTTTTCTGTGGAAATTCTTGATGCTCTCTCCTGACTTCGGTTGAAGTCTTGCATGGCTATTTCCTCTGTGTGTATGTTTGACAATTCGTCTGTGGACTGGTTGCCAGACTTATAATTGTCTATCAATGAACCATTGTCGTAGAACGAAGTGCTACTCATGCCTTGGTTCTTTCTCTTGAAAAGGTTGACAATCGACTTTCTCTGTTGTACAGGTGCTACTCCGCTGCCTCCAGTTTCTGCCGGAGTAGAGCTACTTTGATAGTTGTGACTAAGCCTGTTATCTTGAATGCAACTGACCATTGTATCTTCATCATCAGCGTTCTGGAAAGCTCCTCTCTTCTGATGTTCTACATCGCTACCAGAAGAACTAGAATTGGCTGTGGCCTTCTTATAGGGACTGCCAGGAACTGGAACCTTTGAAGAAGTAACGCTCATTCTCTTGACTGTATCGCTTGTATAGCTACTGATCTTGATTCTGTTGGGATCCGTTGGATCGTAATTGAATGGATAAGCATCGAAATCTCCTCTTTGGACACATTCTCTGATGACATCAATGTCTTTCGGCCAATACATCTTGCGAATGAAATCGAACAAGAACCGAGGCAACAAACAACACAACACACCCACAAACATGCAAGCCCAGAATGAAGCTGCCCCAAATACCTGTGGAGCTGCCTTGTAAAACTCTCCGCTATATGTGGAGACAGTCCACAAGCCTGTCCAGATGAAAATAATTAAAATGGAGATAGCAACAATCAATGTAGAGAGCCAATCCCATCTGTATTGGTGCATCAAGATGTACAAGTTACACGAAATACACGAGATACATGTCACTACCACACCCATCCAGAATCTGTGATCCACAGGCTTGCCTGACAGATCTTGGAAAGAAATACGATACAACAAGTAGGGGAAGAAGAAAGAAATAACCGACTGGTAGATGGCGTCTGCCATATAGAACCAAAACTTCTTTTGGGTCCATTCTGATCTGAGAATACCAGTACGGTATATTTGAGGAACTAACAATGAGACTTTGGATGACACATCCTGGTCAAGAACACCTAAAAATATAACTGGTAGCGAGGTAAAAGCCAAATTATAGAACATCAAGTAGGTGAATTCGAAAAGATAAGACCCATCGAAGTCATTGTAGAGACCATACCAAAACAAGGCGATGTTAAAGATGAAGTTCTTATAGAAGAAACTTGGAATCATTTCAGCAAAACGCTTATAGGACCATCTACCGTGTGACAACAACAATCTTGCCAAGAATCTAAATTGACCAATGGCGTAATCGGATGACATCACTGCCTGTCTACCTTCTTCACCAGCTATACCTACACCAACATCAGCAGCTTGTATCATAGCCACATCGTTAGAACCATCACCAATAGCCAAAGTCATGACATCTAGTGTATCCTTGACTAATTTAACTACAGCCGCCTTTTGGGCGGGAGAAACTCTGCAACATAACACTGCCTTGCACTGTTTGCACAACAACAAGAATTTTCTTTTTGTGTCAGGATTGAGAAGAGCGATCTTCAATGCATCACCATCAATGACGACACCGAAGCCTTCGTCTGGAGGAGAATGATCTTCAGCAGCAGCTTCCAATTCATCTTCCAGTCCTGACATCTGGAAATACATGTCTAAGTAACGAGAGATCATGAAGTCCACAATATCGTCTTCAGACATGGCATCGTAGTTGGATATCATGTTTTCAACAATTTCGTCACGGTTGTATTTCGATTTCAACACCAACAACTTCATCTCGTTGCCCAACAAATTACAAGAGAACCCGATGTTGATAGCAGTTTCAACCTTGTCACCAGTTAAAACCCACAACTTGATTCCTGCTTGGGCCAAAATGGAAATCGATTCAGGAACACCATCCTGAAGCCTGTCTTCAATGGCGGTACCACCTAGCAAGATCAATTCTCGTTCGATGGAATCAGCAACAGCTTCCATCTTGGCTTCTCTATCATCCAAAGACGAGGCAGCAGCACTATGACGTTTACTCCACTCATTGTACTGTTTCCAGGATAATTCACGTTGTGCAATGCACAATGTTCTCAAACCTTCGGTAGCGTAGTCTTCCAAATGCTTAGATGTAGTATCCAACATTGTTCTGTTGTTTCCGTTCTTGGACAATCTACCATAGATAATAGAATCAGCACCTTTACACAACAACAAAGCCTTGGGTTCTCCGTCTGGATCCTCAGCAGGTATTTTGATGATGGCACTCATTCTCTTTCTTGTAGAGTTGAATTCCAACGTGTTTAAGACCTGGTACTCCTTGGTTTTCCCATGAATCTCTATCAATAATCCCTTTTTGGTATCGCCCTTGAAAATATATCCTACGGATCTGGCCGTTCCTACCAATGCTGCTTCATCTGGAGATTGAGCTTTCAAGAGAGTCTTTCCAGGATTCTTAGGGTCTTCTTCGGTCAACACCGAATGACAAAGAGCAAGAGCCAACATGAAGTGTTCGTTACATTCCTTCTGAATATCTCCACTGGCGCCCTGTAAATCATGGACGAACTCAGAAGACGTGAATGTAAGTTCATCTTCGTATTGGGCTGAAGAGCTGGAAATATCCCGCAAAGATTGGATCATCTCGACCTTGTCCTTAGCTATCAACTCTCTTTCTACAGTAGCTTCAGTTTCTACATCTACACCTTGTCTCTTTCTCAAACCAGCCAAGGCTTCGGTATATGCTTTACCATATGAAACTCCATTTATGGTACATTTCTTGAACTCCATCAAATTCTGCGTCAAAGTACCAGTCTTGTCAGAAAAAACATATTCGATCTGGCCCAAATCATCAGATATACTCCACGATTTTGGCGTGCATGGATAATCAAGACGTTCGTAGTACATTCCCAAATCAGAATAGATGAAGAAGGCCTGTGCTGTTTTAATGATCTCAATAGTGATGTAAAGTGAAATGGGAACCAACGACTGGTACAAGATAAGAGCTACAAAGAAACCGACTAAGCCGTTCTTGAAAGGTGAGCCAGCAATAGTTCCAAATTCAAAGTAGTCTCGAGAGTTACCACTGGTTCTGTACCAGAGCCCGTTCACTAATCCAGAAACAAAACAGATCAAAAACAATAATATAAAGTTCAACACAACGTAGTAGTTCAACTCACGAGACATTCTTGACTGTTTAGTAGGCGTAATACCAGCATTCATCATAATCTTGGTGTCGTCACCAGTGAAAACCACAATACCAATGACCCACTTAGTGTTTCTTAACGAACAGCCTCTCAATAAGATGTTGTTGATTGTGATAGGCTCTTCTTTTTCTCCGCTACCATTGCTATCGTAGTATTTCAAGTTTCCCTGATATGAATACAAATTGGCATGAGGACCCTCACTGTCGATTTGGAAATCGTGAGACTTCAAGTCGTCAGCCCTCTGAATCTTTTCTTCTACGGAGCTATACTTCAACGCTTGTCTTACCTTCAAATTCGTTTCACCATCCAAGTTCTTGGTTTCAACGTAGCAACAGTTATCTGCATCACTTGTAGCTAGGATGATGACATCGCCAGGAATCTCGTCGTTGTTATAGATTCTGAGTACGTCGCCTACTTTTACGTCCTTCCAGTATTTTTTGGCAAACTTGAGAGTCTTTTCTTTAGCTTGGTGTTCTTCTCTTCTTTGCTGTTGGAACGACTTTCTTAACTGATCAGAAAAGGGATTTTCACTTGCAGTAGGATTAAGCGAGTTACGGGGACTTGGTTCAACAATGTCACTATCAAACGACTTACGTGGATTAGACGTTATACGGTTAAGTTCTAAGTTACGTTTTTGACGCTCCTTATTTGCTCTTCCTTCTTTGGTCAAATTACGCTTCGACGCACCCCAGAAACGAATCACAAGACGTGTATTCATCTTCTTGAATCGTCTCCATAACGAGACCTTCTCGTCGTTAACGTTGTTGTTCTTATAGATGTAGCCAGACTGGCTCTCTTCATTCTGTGACAAGATATGAGTGATTTGGTTATTAACTTCCAAGTCAGTTACTGTTCTTCGGGAGTCTTCTATGGCATCCTTGAAAGCTGTGATACATACAATTACAATCAAGGGAACAGCTGCAAGAATTGGAGAAGGCACCCCAAAGATCTGAAATGCACCCAATATGATCAACGTCAAAAAATATATATTGGCGATGTTGTGAATGAATTGATGGGTGATGTTTTTGGGAAGGAAACTCAATGGCGTATACTTTGTCGTTCTGATTTTGTTACGAGGGTAATCCGTATCTGGTTTTCCTGATTCTGGATTCAAAAACTCTTCTGGCAAGATTCTGTTGAATACAACAGATCTTTTCTCGTCTTTACGATCTTTGGGATCTAATGGATCACTAGAAGCAGTCACCGAGCCATCTCCGTCCGCGTCATGGATCAGATCTCCCTCTGGGTCCTCGTCATTAGTGTTGGGCTTCCTTATGGAGTCTGATCCATGTCTTACGCTATTAGCTCTACTTCCCAATAACCCCTTGAGGGTTCGAGATCTACTCATGTGCTCCTTATTGGGTCTGCCGTGTTTGTTCCTTGTTGTTCCCCATCTGATTCTCTTCATAACCGTTTCCTTTCTGTCCACGCCGTTTTCGCTACCTGATATATCTACATTGTATACTACGTCTGACTCGTCAGATTTGTACGTTGAAGATAAGTTGAATGAATCCTGCGCGAAAGGAGAAAGTGGTTGCAGAAACACCTCATCTTCCCTGATGATATTATTCTGATCCAAAAACGGAGACGTTATCTTGTGGTTATGACTATGGTTGGGATTATGGCTCAGAGAAGATGCCGAGGAAGAAGGAGGTGTATGAGTTTGTTGGTTGGCTGGGAGTTCGAATCTAAGCGATCCTTTTCTGGTTGGTGTCGTCGCAGCATTTTGACTGTGAAACCGGGGGTCTAGTCTGATATTCGGGGTGGGCAACGGCGAGCTTGGCTCGGAACTACCTGCTGAGTCTGGGTTTAATGGAGGTGGTTGAGACGGAGGAACTGTCGAACTAACACTGTGATTTCTGCTGAGGATCCGATGCTGTTGATGGAAGGATTCGTTGGCAAACGAGTTATCGTTAGATGAATGGAATGACTCCTCTGGGTCCTGAAAGGGAGATGCTTCTGACTCAGGCATAATGGTCTAGGATGAAATTTGAATCTGTCAGGAATCTAAGAATAAATCCTGCGCTATGTTAATGAAAATGAAAAGGAAAAGGAAAGATCTATAAATATGAATCTTTTTGAAAATGAAGTTTTGAATCAATAATATGAAAAAGAAATCAATCCGATTCTACGACGTAGATGAATCTCAGTGTGAATAGAACACTACGGTTTATAAGTGCGCTGATTTGAAGATATTCTTTTTGATCTTTCAACTGGCTTATAGATGTAACCTTTTATCTTGGAAAACTTCAATTGTAGAATTTCAAATCAAACGTAGAAAATTAGAGGTTTCTAATCTTCAAATCCTTCTATTACCGTAACTTTTCAAGCCAGGGATAAGGCTTTGAACAGGATTTTGACGAAATTGAACAAGAAGTTGCCGAGCTGGGCAATTACAACTGTCGGCACGCTGCTGGCACAATACAAAGACAGAGATTGTCAACTGGGAGTGCCGAAAAGAAGAAGGACTACGATAAAGAAAATCTCAAAAAATTAAGCTGTGACAAAACACGGTTGCTGGATTTGAAGGCAGCAGTTCCGGGCGAGGAGGCGAGTTCCGGCAGCCGAGCATAATGCCGAAAGGATTGTACAATCGCAGAGGCCGACGGAGTTAATACTTCAAGAGTTTCAGCAACATAGAACGATCTACACGTACACCTGAGATGGTGTACGGCTACAAACCTACGTATACAAGGGGAGATCTGAAATCCACGGTTTGTAGAATGACGTGTTTCACTCTGGAAATTTTTCCTTTCCTCACAATCTGGCATGGTCGGTAAACTCATTTTCGTGTCTCGGTAATCGGAAAAAAAGTGCGGTATTATAACATCCGGCCAGATCGGGCCAGCTATCAAATGGAGTATGAAATGAATTATGATCCACAGAAGCCGGGTAGTGGCGAACAGGAGCTTCCAGGCATTGAATGACACCTCGCAATTCTTCTATATCACTTCGCTGGTCGTGTTGGCAGCTCCGGCTTACCTCCCCGTTTTGTTCTTTTCTCTATTTGTTCTCTCACTATTGTAATTTTGTCACTAATTTTTGTCAGAAATCTGCGCAAATTTGAGCCCATCTCTGCGAATGCGCTCATCTCATCTATTTCATATTCTCCGTTTAATTAGCAGCAGGCCGTTATCCACATTCGTAAATTGTCAGATTCATAGATAGCCATACGTTGTCCCATATTGCCTTGCTTGTATCGTCTTCTTATTCTTACTTAGTCCCTTCCTAGAGCCGGTTCTTCGCGGAAGCCTCGTATATTCCCTGGCGCCCCCTTATCTGCGGGTGCGCATTTTTTTTCCAGCGTTTCAGATTCATACGGGGGCCGTCTCCGGATTTGTTTCTAATCTTAGTAATCCATGAATCACCAATAGTGGTCCAGTCTGCCATTTCGCAGCCATTCTCGGATATATGTCTGGATACGATTCATAACTATAGAGTACTGTTGGCAGAGCTCTGATTGACGAATATCTATTGGGACAATCTTGACGGTATGTAGCTTTGTTGCATTTTACTGAAAATTATTCAAATTTCGCGACTTTTTCGCAACTACTTCAATACGCCCAAATACAAACTAATTATCATCCTATAAATTACATTCACCAAAGCCTGTTTTCTGTTCCCTTTACAAAGGCTGCTGCTTCATTCATACATTGAGATACATATCTAACATTAAATATACCATGGACACACAAACGCAACCACCACCAGGACAGACCTGTAACTCATCCTGGCTATGGCACCATTCATCTGGCTCATCTCTATAAATTGAATAAATAAAATAGCAGTCATGAACGGACATGCGTATCATGCATAAATATTTCTACCCCTCTAGTAACTAGAAGCGAGGGAAACCATTCCATATTCACTCGTATTTCTCTAATCCTTCTTAACAGCGTATTTCTGGGTCCATTCCTGGGCAACTTGTATAGCTTTCTTCTCGTCCTTCTTCCAGTCTTCAGCCACATCATTAGCCAAAGGATCGTCTGGATTAGGAGCTCCCAACAATGCCTGGATGGACAACAAAATAGTACGTATCTGCAATGCTGGCGACCAATTGTCCTTCAACACATCCAAACAGATACGGCCCAACTTGTCGATGTTGGGATGGTAGATCTTCGTCAAGAAACGAACTTTTGGTGCACACATAGGGTAATCGTCTGGCAAATATAATTCAAGCTGGAACACTCCATCAGCATATGGACTCAGACTAGGGCCGTCGATGGTGACCTCAAAGTATCTGAGATTTTCTTCCAGCGGAGTAGCCGTGATTCCTGGCACTGGATCAGAGACCAATCTTTCGGTTTCTTTTATGATCCTCTTAGGTAAAGCAGCCATGATGTGACGAAAGAATAGATAGTATTATAAATGAAAATATAAGATATGACGAAAGCCTCCGAATCTGATTGAATAACTTGCGGTATATGATAAGATAGTCAGATAGTATTAGATGGACTTATGGAATTGATATTTATGATTTATCACTTAAAATCCAGAAAACGATCGTAATCAAATATGAAATTATTAACAAATATGAATGACTCTTGAAAACAACCGTAAGATAATGACGATAAACAAAGGTTATACGCGTGAAGAAGTTGTCAATCTACTTTCAGGATACTAAGAAAAGATCCACTGTCTCCAACTTTGAAATCTCCTGTGATTCACCTTTATGGTAGTGTGCCACCCCGTTGAGTGGAGCGCACGTGACGCACTTACGGTAAGACGATCATATCGGTTTGTGGTATCAAAATTTGCTTAACAAGGAAGGTAAAAATAGAAAATCGTGGTTGAAGACGTGGTTAAATTGGTTACGTTTGCTTCTTCCCCAGAAAAGTACATATAGAATCAATGTCCAAGGTTCCACCTACTCCACCGTTCAAAAACAGAGTCATTGTCGGCACTCTAGCGATAATTGCTGGAGCCTGGCTCATCAAGGATGCTGGAAAGGACTTTGAGTTCATCAAATTCGAACCTCACTCAACAGAAGAAGTAGAGAGAAGAAAGAGAGAACACGTTAAAACCACATTCAAAGCCTTGGAAACGAGAACCCTAGAGTATACTCCTGAGGCCAAGGAGCGCTTGCGGAAGCTCATTGTAGAAAAGGACAATGCAAGCAGCCTGGAGCCAAAGTCGCACAACTAGAACTTCACCAGAGCCCTTCATGCAACCTAGAATAGAACCATATGGGACAGCTTGGACCTTTCAGGATAATGACAGTCCCAATTGGTACAATGAGAAGACGACAGACAACACAGGGTCCTTATGACGAGATGACATTGGATTCGGGAAACCACACCCCTTTCCTTTCTATACGTTGTGCGGTCTGCTAACGATTCATAACGATTAATCTGTACATAATTACATAAATGGTTTAGCTTTATACAAAATTGAACCACATCAGGTAAAGAACAAAGCAGAGTAATGCAATGCTGACCGCTGTCATATCCCTTGTAGTCAAGTAGAGGTGGATAAGCTCTGCACAACGATTATCCAGGCAATCTTTGGGATAACCATTCTGCAACTCGCGTCACCTCAGAACCGAGTAAGGATGATTCAGCCAATTCTTGGCTGTGCTTCTCTGTTTTTATGAGGATCCATTCCAGGCTGCGATCCACTAATGATGGTTAATTAGTCGCGTCAAGCATCTGATGGGTTTGACGAGTTGTTGGCGTATCCAGAACAATGGCTCACCTCATCGCCCAACATCTGCTTAATGAGATGAAAATTGTTGGATTAAAATTTGATCAACTACTTTATGTGAAATTCCTGTGCTATGCTTACCAAAATTGCGAATGCGAACATCCAACAGATTCTCCGGAAGTGCCAAAATTTATGAACAAAAATGTCAATTGATGACATGACGTCAAGCTCACTACTCCCTCATTGTCAGCACCAATGACAAAAAGTTTCCAAGGTTACTGCCTTCAGTCAGACAGATACGCGACACACCAGGTGAGTCCGCCGTTCACAAAATCAAACCAGATCAGAACAATATGTGGACGGAGCCTGATTTATGGGTGCATGAATAGGCTCATGAAACTATCCCTCTTTGTGTTGTACAAATCCATTCGACTATTCACAACAGCAGTCTAAATAGGAAAATCAGGCCTAATTAGGAAAATTCATGCATGCAGCCCATATGCTTTACTCGAACAAAGAGATTTTGTCTACAACATAGCAGTTCCCCTTTAACAACTTTTAATAATAAGGTACGACGACGGCGTCGAAGGCCTGGCCCCCCTGGCCAATGGTGGCTTTTGTTGGCCAGATGGCTGCGTGAAGCCCCCACTCGTTTTTGCCGATGCCATCTTTCAAATTTTGACAAAATGCCAACTTATGCGAACAGCATGCCTCGAAACTAAGGGCTGATCTAATTAGTCCGTACTGCGAGAACCCTTACGACCTTGTCCTTTTGAACCTCATCCCTTGAAACCAACTTACGATATTATCCTAGTTAATTTCGGCAGGATCTCTCCTAAACTTCAAATTTCACCTGTGGTGAGGTAGCATTCAACTTCAAATTGATGTAAGACAATAGTGGACATGAAGTACCTCGCATGAATTAGAACTTCTGTAATGTAGGAAATAAGATGCTACTAGTACAGTGCAGTACATCTACGACCTCCTCTACGTCTCATCCAAGGAAAAGTGATGCGAGATCCATGGCGGGCTCCCTGTAGAAAATACAACTGGGGCCGGTCACATACCCCCAAACCACAGATTCTGTCGTCTGGGAAGCCTCGGACGGACGATAATTTCGGAATACGACAGAGGGACCGAAATTTTATTTCCTTCTGAACGATGAGTGAAAGTCATAGATCTCAATTGATTACGAATTGGTAGTGGTTAAAGTTGTAGCAGATGTCAAGTGCAGATGTAGCAATTAACATAAAAGCCATAATAATAAAGTATTTTCACCGCTAAAAGTGCTGCAGAGAGTTGAATTGATATTCCCATCCCGGAGATCCAAGATATCCTTGAAAATAATGTATGACCATGTGCCAACAGCGATAATATTACCATTTGCTATAGTCAACGGATCTATATTTTTCAATTATAGTTGAATATGCCGAACTCACCTTAATCTTAAAATCTACGGCGTTTATTCCGATACACTCTGGGATTCGTTTTGTTGCTAGTCGTTCTAAAACATAGCTTCCACGACATGATTACAGTAGGACATTGGCGATTTAAGATGGAAATAAGCAAAACCAACACCGAACGAATTTTTGTTTACTTTCTCCTCTTTTGAGTGCGTATCAAACTTTGCCTGTTCAATAGCCGTTTGTCTTTCGCCCACATAATGCATCACTAACTATTTGGTATTTGAACGTGATTTCTTTGTCGATCACATTAACAATGCAAATATGCCCTTCAACAAAGACATTCCTTTTGTCTCCCCGACAGAGGAGTACAAACAGAAAATATGTATACCCCACTTTTCGCAAACGGCATATGTGCACTACCCGAGAAATGTCCCAAATTTGTGTACTTGAAATTAAACAATCGAAAGTTTTGACGAAGTAGGCACAAATTTTTCCGACAACCGCCACCACCGAAAGCAGTCGTCAACTTTTGATGACTGGGTCCCTGAAACTAGCTGGAATTGAAAAAATACCCGTGGAAGCCAGTCTCAGTTGGCTCCTAACCAATGACGAATAGTTAAGGGTGAAACAGTCATCATAATTTGCAATGCCCGTTTCAGGTGAGGTGCAGAGACACGTCAACCTAATTAGTCCCATTCGCACTAAAGAGGAATTCTTGATTGACGCAGTCCGACACCCGAAAGCCTAAATAGACTTATATATGCAAATAATATAATCTTATGGGGGGGAGGAGCCCCCATCTGAGGTAAATGTATTTCGTAAATCTGCTAGAAATGGGTGAGGGGCTCTTCTCAAAAAGCATGAGATTACCAGCTTGTAAGTACAAGTGAGATATTTTAAGATGAACATGATTTTGCACTAAATTGGGGTAGCAAGCGAGATTCTAAGTTGTCCCATTCTGACGGAAGGCTCTGTTTGGAAGCAACTTCGCCCGGAGTCTGGACGAATGGGATTAGAACGGCTCCGTTTTGGTAGTGATTAAACTTTACTAGCTAAAGATTAGTAGAGAGGACAATGGGTTGATGAGACGCGTCTCCTTTCTGGAGTACGGTCCGAATTCCATGAACCTGGGGTCATCTCAGCCTCCGGCACTGCTCTGGAGCCGGCAAAGTAATAGAGAACTTGGTAACGGCCAAAGGATGTCACGGAACTTCGTGACGAAATTCATGCTTACGGCAACATTTCTTACGGAAGCCATCGAGTACAGGGGTTGTTGATGTCTCCCCCGCATTTTTGTGAATTTTTCTATTTTTGTGCGCCAAAAAATAATTGTTTATTTTACACACAGGAGATGGACTACGATTCGATCCGTTGCAAAAGACTTGAAATGACCTTCTACGGCCACCGTCCAATGGCCGTTTGGCCAATGCAAGAACAATACCCATCAGGGAGCAGATTTGAAATTTCAGAAAATGTGGGGAAATGCGAAGGGATCAATTTCGGGTAACTCCCCCTTCCTCAAACGAAAGCAAATCCCTTACGAGTAAGTGGGGACTTCAATTTGCTTTTATGAGGGGCCAACTCCGAAAGCTACCGCTAGTACCACGATATTATTTGTCCCGCATTCAACGGAGAGTCCAAATAAGCTTTGCGTCCATGTGATATACTACTATTGGATCTGAAGATCCTCGGCTGCAAAGGATGTCAATGGAAGAAACAGCCAATCCAGACTGGTGCCCTCTGTGATAACGTCAAAATCCGAAGAACATCTCATTCTATTCTCGTTCCAGAGCGTCTCTATCAAGATGTCGAGCCGGAAGTTAGGCTTCTGGAACAATTAATTAACTCAATTAGGCCGAATGATGTAATGTAGATACCTCGCTTTACAACTAGATCAGAAACAATTAGGCTAACATAAGCATATTGTCCTACCTAATTGGGCCCCTCTCTCGAAGCGCTCGCACTCTTTGGAAAGTGAGGAGTACTTTAGTTCATGTAGACGCAAAGGCAAATCTCTTTCACGTGATAGAATCCTAAGATGTAAAACAAGAACTAATTAGGCAAAGCTATCAAATGCATAAATTAGTAAATTCTGTAGCAACAATTAATTTGTTTCCCTAGATAGGAAAAGCGGAGTTCTCTCATAAGTGATTTGGTGCCTATGATTTCTTCAAGTTGCCTATATAGTCGAGATTCATGCAAGAAATACTGCCTCATTAGGAAACATTTTAAAATTGGATTGCGAGCCCACACATGATCCTAATTAGGGCCACTGTGTACAATCCTCACATTCCCCCACACATATTTTTCACAAAAGTGCGTTTGGTTGAGCGCAAGATTTTCGGTGCGAATCCTTTGCAAACGAATCTGAGCCACGACAAAATTTTCAGCTATCACCGTTCTGAGCGTCCGTACGCGTAATAATAATCCCAAGCCAACTCTCTCATCCCACAGGCTGTCTTTGCGGATTTTGCTACCTGAGAATGTTGATAGATAACTCCCCTGTTGGCGTTATGGAGGGATTACCACACCCGATGCCCAATCTCTCGCTAGAAAGGTTTCACTGTGTCTCGTCAATCACCTCTTTTTTGCATTGTACTCCAGAGACTGGAATAACAAATGCAATATTGTACTAACACTATTTATTGAAACCCAATACACGTCACTATCCCTCGATCTTCGTGACAAGAAACCTACGGACGCCACTGAAAATTGAGCTGCTCTACTGAATCGTCCAATGGCATGTAAGTACGTTACACTAATCACAAGTTCCACAATTCCTCATTTAATTAGCTACATGGATCTTCTGATGTAAATTATCTACATCACTTATTCCTCCTAAATGCTATGCATAAAAAATAAACAAACGCACTGATGCCTCATGTGCGCCTCATACATTATAGTTTCACTGACAGACTGCATCAAAATACACTTTAATATTTCCGATATTTTCAATGCGCACTCTTTTTATTTACTAATTTCTTAACTGAGGGCCCTATTTCATTTGCAACTAATTGTTTTTCTTTTTACATCGGCCTCTCATCCATGGTTTATTGTTGCCAATCCTACTAGCTGACAATGATTTAGACTTGTGGTTTATAGTTGCAGCGGTATTTTTAATTTCATATTTCCTATTTGAATATTAATTACCTACATAGTCGTTATGCTTTATGCACGGTTAATTGCCTATTATGCTGATGATTTGTACCAATACCCCTCCAGTTTTTTGCAATATATGGATATTGTACACCTTTTACTATTGTTGCGATCAATTCCATCTGCTTCTGATAGGAGGATCCCAATATTTATATAATGGCGTTGATTTTCCCTGTTTTTTCCAACTTGAGTCAAAGTTCAGATTTTGCAGAACAAGAGTCCAGTTTATACCCATTAAAGGAAAAGATTTCACCAACCCCAGGATACCCAAGAATCTCCTTCTTTAATACAATGGAACATAAACCGTATGTCATAACATCTTTGCTTCACACTGCGATTACACCGACTATATACTAACAAACATTATACAGACACAACATGGTTTTACCACCTGCTAATGGTAAGAAATTGTGGAGGGTGAAGAGAACTGTCTCTGGAAGCCATGGCTCTCATACTTCTACTCACGACGCTAATGATACCCAAGCCTACTCCTCTCGTGAGTGCTTGAACAACTCGTTGAAGATCGCTGCCGCAGCAGGCAAGTTCTCAATGAGAAGACCTCCATTGAGAAGGCCCAAGAACAGGCCGGGAAAACCTAAGGACTTCGTTTTTGTCGATTTGTCTCCAGTGAAGACTGAAGACTCGGAAGCCTCCAGCAGGGAATACTCTACTACCAGTTCTCCTGCCTTAGAGAATACACAACTACCATCTCCTACATTGTCTGCCAACGATGCTAACATTGAGCTCGACTATACTACAAACACCGACATCATAGCATCTAATACTCCCAAACCCGGTTTGGAAATGGCTCCATTGAATGAGTCCTTCAACAACTCCATAAACTCAGATGACGAGTCCCTCTTCTCCAGCTTCAACAACAGTGACATTTTGGAATCAGCTATTTCTGCATATATGCAGGTCCAACCACAGCAAGTTTCGATGGTTCCACGTTCAATTCAGGGAGATTCGCACGGATTAGGAATCATGAACATGGGAAACATGAACTGGGACCAGTTGCAGGTAATGAAGCAGCAGCAAACTGTCCAAATGTCACCACAACAGCAAGCTAACCAGAAGACTTTGACTGATCAGTTATTTGGTTACCAACAGGCTATGTTGCAACAGTACCAGCAGATTCAGTTGTTACAACAGCAATTGCAACATCAGCAACAGATGCAACAGACTATAATATCACCACAGTCTTCTTCCGAAGAGTCATTGGAAGTGGAAACTAAAATTGCTAACACGAACAAGAGATCCAAGTCTACTGGAGATATTGGTTCATCTGCGAAGAGAAGAGCTAGTGGACAATTTCAATTCAAGACTTATACAGGACCAAACAAGTCCAAGCAACAAATTAGACACAGACACACTGTTTCAGAGCCAATTAAGAAGAACATTACAAGTAAGAAGGACGTTGATGCTGCTGCAGTCAGTATTCATACCGCTCCAAAGCAAGAACCAATTTCACAACAAACCTCTATCAGGTCCACAGTGGGCTTGGAAGATTTCATGATACTTAACGATCAAATCTCTATCGAGTTGCCATACGAAGAGTTGTCCACTGACGATGCTCTGTCGATGAAATCAGGCAAGTACGATACATATTCTCCAGTTTCTGACTACTCTGACGAAGACGACTACTTCGCTAAGTCTAAGGGTTTGGATCCAAATTTACTCTCTAACTGCAGCATTGACCTGTACTTAATTCCAAGAGTTGATGATTTTGTCTTCTCTGGCTTTGCTATGTAAGCTGCTACAGTGATGTATACTATTTATTAACTTCCTTCGGTTACCTTTTCATTATTTCGGTTGTACATTAGGTCCTATGATACCCATTTCCCACTACTAATACCCACCTCGACAGCCATGTTGGTTATTCCCTTGAACATATTTCGAACTACATTACTATAAACATTGATTTACCAAATATTTACACTTTCGACATTCTACCTTTTCAAACTTTCGGTATTTCACCTTTACTTTCGGGACCCATTTCGGTCATTTACAATTATTTCGGTTCTCCAAACTTATTTCGGTTTCAACTTTTCGCAACACCTCGATATCAAATACTTTCGGTTAAAAGTTTTCCTTTCGGCACATTCTCTTTACTACTTTCGGTTTCTCAAATTTTATTATTTCGATAACATGGATTTTTCACTTGTTCAACTTTAACTTCTTCATCAAAATGTTAATCTTGATGATTTCAATTTCGCAATCAATCGTCCTCGGTTATTGTAATTTTCGGTATCTTACCCCATATTTTTTGGACATTTTATGAACGGATTTTTTCGCACTTTTTTACCTCATTTGATATCTGTCATTATTTTTCGGTCATCATCACATTTATTATTTTCCCGTTGTGGGTTTCGGTTCTCAATATTTTTAATCTTTCGGTTCACTCATATTTTTACAAAATACTTTCGGATACACACATTTTGATTTCTTAACTATTTTACCTTTGGCAACTTTCGACTATTGCGGCCAAAACATCCAATTAATATTGGATATAATTGACAGTATGGGAATACTTTAGACATTTACAATAAGACACAACTTACCTTAAACGTTGCTTACCGCACTCTGTAGAAAATAACTTGCAACTCCTGAATTATCTCCTGAACTTGCTGAAAGTGTTCTTCGATGAGCTGCATCTTCAAGATTAATTGATAATTTGATTCTTCATTCGGGGTAAAGTCCAGCAACCCCACATTTTCTATACTGTCAATACTATATACAGTTCTTTTAGCAACCGTCTTGGTGCATATGATCTCATTGCCCATTGAAGAAGACGAGGTAGTCTAAAAAAGCAACATTGTTTTGACAATAGTAGAGAGAACAACGATTCAGGAAACGGGAATTGTTTGGGTATTAAAAATAAGGTATCTCCTTATTTGGTTAAATTCCAGGAGACTGAGGGGCAATTAATAAAACGTCTCCATGCTTGTGGTAATATAAAACGAAATTGCCTCTTTTTGAGAGTAAATTACCTGCTAGAAACCATGACCGCGAATTTATGTGTAGCATTATGTCTTGAATGTGTATTCTCTAACTCTCCAGAACTGCTCGTTTAAGTTATCCATTTATTTGAGAATCCATTGAATATTTCTTTCGTTGGGCTACACCACGCAGAAGCTTCAAGATTGAGATTAAGATTAAGTATTTCCTTCCACTAGAATATGTATTTTGTGACAGTACAAATATTTTAATAATCGCCGACACTAAGTTACATGTTAATACACTTTTAGGTTTAACTGAATTAGTGAGCCACAAATAGTTCCCTGTTCAGTCGCGCGGAATCGACGAATTCCAAGGAGAAATGAATGTAATTCAGAAAACATACATGGGAGATTTCGAAACAAAGTCACCCATAGCTCCAAGTCAAGTCCATGAAACTCAATGACTAATTACATTTTCGCTAAATAGTAGACACTTTTTACTTCAGGTCTTTTAGACACACTTGAAAATGAACAGGCTACATACGAAAGAGCTTCCGCATTCAACTGGTCAATTAGATTAAAAGAAACACATTTTTTTTGATATCTACAGTTACCTTTAGTCAACACTTATAAAATTATCCTACATTTGATACCGTTGACCATAATAGTGTAAAAGTCATTTTGGGTAGTTACGTTTATTAGAACCTTGCTATGACCTAGATACGTAATTAGATTTTACCTTATCTATAGGAAAATTATGCCGAACGAAAAGTCAGACAGAAGTCAAGAAAAATTGCTTGATACCATTCGGATTGCTATGATTTAATATGATCTAAAGGCGAAAAAATTATTTTGTTAGCTCCTCGTCCAATATTTCCTTCTTGTGAAGGATGATATCACGAAGAGACATTGATTTATTAATTTGTGGTCTCATGCTTTCAGTTGCACCATCTTCGTCGGAACCTGCGCGATCTAGAGATGTTTCTTGTGATTCTTCCGATTTTCTTTGATACTTTTCACTGTTGGATGCAGATTCTGAAATTTCAACTGTCCCAATGTATTCAATAGGATCATAGGGTCTGACATGGGGCCTAAAATCAATACTCTTTCTGGGACAAATATAATTATCCTGGTCTTCCGTCAACATGCATTGCTTTCTGTCCTCTAAAGTAAAACTGGTAACCTTGCAGTAGTTTGTGGATTCTTCGCACTCTTCCGTAATATTAGGAGACGCAAATGGAGAGTTTCTAAATTCGAATTTATTGTATAAATGGTCGATTTCAGGCATATCCCGAATCTTTTCAGTAACATGGTGCCACCATTCGGTGTCAAGACTTCTTTCCATTGGCCATAGCAGTTCTGGGTCGTATGCATCTCTAGCGGAATAAGCGAACTCCCAGACTGGCTCCGCTCCTCCGTTTACAAATGTGTCGTTCAATCTTGTAAAGTATGTGAATGAATTTACAATGTTGAATGAATTTTCATCCACGGAATAATATTTCCAGGCAGGATTTACTCCCGAGAATGGGCTTATGGATGGACCAGTAATTGCAAAATTAATTGCATTTTCTAACTTCTTTGCTTCACAACCATCCCCAGCATATAGTAATTCAAACAGCTCTTTTTGGCTATGTCCAAAAAAGATTGCTGCAATTACCTTTGGTGAAAAACGTTGCACTATTTCGGTAAAGATTTTTGAAGGTATGGGTAACGACTGTTGGCTGGTAGGTAAATGTGCAATAATCCATACTCTTTGCTCATTGTGTTCACTGTCAAGTAATTCATTAATTAAAAATTCCCAAATTCCAAATTTGTCAAACGCAAGCACATCCCAAAATGAATATAAATTCTTTTGATTCCATACATTGGAGTTCAAGGAAATTATCTTTAAACCTCTATTGGTTACTACTGAATAACCAAAATGCTTGTATCTGATCTGTTTCGCAGATTCCAAATCCAACCAACCAAGCTCTTGCCATAAATCAGCAAGGAAATCAAAATTGCTTTGGTACAAATATGCTTCTGTTAATTCATTTTGAGGCAATTGGTTTATAGGAAACACATCCCGAGTTCCAATAGCTGGGAAAACAGGGATCTGGGGAAGATACAGTTGAATATCACGGTAGACAAACTCCAGTGATTCCAAAACACTTTCTTTGTCAGCGAAAATTCTATCCGATTGGCTAACCGCTCCTCCAGTGAATAAAACGAACTCGAAGTTTAAGTGGTTTTGATGAAAGTCTCTAATCACACCCAAGGAATTGTTGAACAACAACGGAGGTGTCTCGCAATTGTAGCTTCCAAATTCATGAGCTGGTAACCACACAGATTCTTTTGGACTATACTGGTCGATATACTGACCCTTTTCAAAGTGACCCTTTGAGTAGCTACTCTTATAGAACGAAAGCCCCATAGATGGATCATGGATCAAACTGTAGTCGTATTGGGGAGGAGGTGAAATTGTATTTCTGCTTATAGGCGAGCAGCATACGGTTTGGGAACAATTGGCTTCAGCTAAGAGTTTATAATCCATTTGGATGTTGACATCACTAATGTGCAATACATTAAATGTATTACCGCTGTTCTCAGGCGCTTCGTACAACTTAGGTTTTGGTGGCCAGAGTTTCTCTAAGTCCAAAGTTGGAGATTCAGGAAGAACATGACATTGAGAATCATGAAAATAACAGAAATAATCTCCATCAATCCCCTCTGGGTTCATGAGCAGTATAACCTTTGTGAAATCAGTTCCAGTTGATGAATACTCGTCAGTATGAAATCCATAATTCATGTGACATTCTGTTTCATCAAATCCAGACTCAAGACACCAAACTGAGAAAACCTGTGGAACCAAATCTGGACGTGTTAATGCTAGAAATTTTCCAATTTGAAGACGACTCTTACATCTGGCACATTCGTCAAGATCATTAACAGAATCAATACTGTGGAATTCATTCACCGCTTTCTTAATTAGTTCGTCATCGCTGATCCAACGATTCATATTCAGCCAATAGTCTGGTTGTACATTACTTGACTTGAAATGTTTTGCCGGATATCCTGCGATCTGTTCCACCAAAAGTGCAGTAAGTACCACTAAAACACTGGAAATGTAGTTAATCTTCATTATCAGTATGTGGGATTATATTATTTTGTTTGTTATAGGAAATGAGAATCGTTGGTTCACAATGAAATTTGCACCCATAAGCGCTATGCTCCCTTTATAGGTACTGAATGTCGCGAACAAATATTTTGCGACATTATTTTGGACAAATATCAGCATTTCCTGGATGCGTAATTCCATAGATTCATCTGCAACTGCAAGTATCTAGTAGTATATATATGTATAAATATATAGACATATAGAGGGATCCCAGCAAAGGGATGATGATGAATAAATATAAAATAAACAAGCGACAGAATAATAAATGAATAGAACTTTTTGGAGTATAGATAGAGTCAAGTTGTCTAGAGCCAATCTCTATTATAAAATCAGCAAATGTACGGGCGAGGAAAACAAATGCAATGAAAATGAAGTTGAAGAACGTAGATATACATAGAGAAATAATACAGACCTAGAACCAAGATGCCTGTCCATGGGGGTGATAGACGTCAATTTGCAACAGAAAGAGCCAAATTATGCAAGAAAAAAAAGAAGTGTATGCCCTTCATACACCAAGATTTGACACGACGAGTACGTAGTAGATATGACATCATGTATATATAAAATGATATGAACATTTTGAAATAAAGGTATTCCAGTTTTAAAGTGCAAGATATCATGGCGATGTCACCTCTTTACAACGTCCTTCAAAGATGTCAACTTGGAAAGGATGCGATCCTGAACGTCTTTCTTAACCTCCGTAGAGTGTTGGATTTTGTCAGCGAGAAGAGATACGATCTTTTCGCTCACTTCGTCTCTGTAGTCGGCGTAATTTCTGTTGATTAACTCTAACTTGTCGTAGTGATTCTTGATCAACTTGTCGAGTTCGAGGAACAACGTATGATTTTCGTTAATTACTTGACTCTGAAGGTCTGCTGACTTGACCAAGAAGTCATCAAATGCTTGCATAGACTGCGAAATGTTAGAATAGCTGTATCTGTCGTTAGCATACAAAGCCCCAATGTCGTCTTTGATATCTGACAACTCCCGCAACGTTGATGTTAAACGAGTATCGAAGGCTCCATTGGCGGAGTTGGTAGAGTCAATGAGGGCTCTCAACGACGAAGTCATACTTGCCAAATTGGTGTCACCTCTCTGCCCCTCTGTATCCATATTTCCCGGGAAAAGGTGGGAGGTATTCGCCAATTTACCAGTCTTCAATTTATCGCTAAGATCATTTAGGTCAAGTAAGGCTGCTTCTAATTCTGTTAGCGTACTATCTACCGAAATATGCTTGAACAAATAGTATTCGTCATCCTGAGTCCTACTGGGGCCTGAGTCAATTATACCAGCCTGCTTTCGTTCGTGGCGTCTGATGCTGGCCTTGCGGATGGCAGTAGCCAACTGTCTTTGAAGCGTCCTTACGGTGGGGTACTACTACGGGTGAGTCGTCGTTTTTTCTATCCTTCTCATGATCCAAGCGTTTGTGACAGGCAAACTTCTGTTGGATCAACTCCCACTTCTTAGTCTGTGAAAGAGAGCGGTCGCCCACGTATTTAAAAGGCTTAATCTGGACTATGAAGAAAAGAATTAGTCTGATGTCGTGTGTGGTCAACTTTGTGCGGTGGGCATTCCTTGCTCCCAAGAGGAAATTGGTAGAATTAGAAGGTGAAGACGACGGGGAGTCCTGCTCGTCGGGACCGTAGGTTTCACCGTTGATATCGACTGTTTCAGTTTCCACAGACTGAACAGCTTCGGCAACCTCCTGGGCTTCGAGCGAGCGTGCAGCAGCAACGGCTTCGATCGATCCAGTGCTCTGAGCATCAGCATGTACTACAGGTCCAGCAGCTTCTATAACTTCAGAACCATTACGATCGTCCGCGGGCAATGGATTTAGCAAGCTCGCAGCCCCAGACCACTGGTGCTTAATATTCCGAGCATGGGGCACGGGAGGTCCAGCGTGAGGTGGAGCGATGACCAGCGATGTGGAAATTGTAGATGGAGTAGCTACTGTGGAAGGCTGGGGATCATGTGACATGGCTATAGATGTGGTTTTAGACATCGTCAGTGTCTTCGGCTAATCGTGCAGTAGCAGTGTCAACAACAGCGGTGGCAGAATCAACAACGACAGAGATGTCTACTTTAGCAAAAGAGAAAAGGAAATCTGGATAAATGGTCCTTTTGTAGCAGCCCTGAAAAAAAGCGAGCTTGAAAAATGCAGTCGGTATCGTGGTAGCGAGTGTTCCCTCTGAGGGGAGTATTGTAATAAGATGGCCTGATGGACAATATCAAATTTCAAGTCAAAAAGTCTGATTGAAAAAAAGACACATCGAGCAATTTAATATTTTAGCCCTACCCTACGAATAAAGAGTACAGGAGTAAAAATGGATCTTTTACTTGAATGGCAATACTGTCCTGGAAAGTATGTACAAAAAAATGCCCCAAAAGCACAACGACGGAACTGTTGTACAGTTTCGCGATAGGTTTGCGGACTTTGGAACCAAAAAATAAATCCGTCGTTATTCTTATGCTGTCAGGGTCGAGTTGTAGTGGAATCGTGGAACTTATACGTCTTTGGTTTCCACGAGGGTCTGCTGACAGACGCATGGTTTTACGTTACTTCGGTTAATTTGCAACGGTATTTTTCACTTCGATCATCTGCGATGATCCATGGACGCACCAAACGGTACTGCCTAAGTGGTTTCTGCTGACTGTTTAGTTCACTGATTAGCTATTTAGCAATTTTTTTATTATCTCTCGCTGCTTTCAGACAAAATTCAAACCTAAAATTATTCACAAAATTTTAAAATAATCCGTAGTTCAAAAGTTCGTGCAAATATTGAATTTCATTTTCGACGCAGCTTAGAGGAAGCTGAGAAGGTTAATGCCGGACTAATAGAACAAACTTTGTCTATCAAGAGTGAACCAATATGTCAGTGCTTGTTCTTTGCATCTGTACCTACGTATTACCTCCAGCACCAAGAAAACAATTACACAGTAAGCTTGTGCTACTACGATTCTTGCTTTACTTTTCATGCAGAAACGGACTTCAACAATAAACGTTTTTAGGTCGCAAAATATCCTGGCTTTCCGCCCAAAAATTATCCAATGCAAACGACATGATGGCTAGTTAGTTGGAAAATATTCCATATTTTCGTTTGTCAACTTGACCTTTTCGGGGCATTTAAACCCGAAACCACAATACTCTAACTTACGTGGTCGCATGATTTTGCGGCATGTTCTAATAACACGCAAACGAAGCACGAGAATATTCTAGCGCAAAATACATCAAATGATGACAGCTTTTGTATCTGGTTTAGACCACCAACTACATGTTACCAAATCGGGTCATTTATTACAGTACAGAATGTCCAAACAGGGCAAGCCTAAGGAGCTCGATGAAGCTTCTGTTTGTACAGATTTTTGAAACGGATATTCGAGCTATTTTTCTTGTCCAACTTTCAGTTTGTAGGCTTTGTCAAACCTCCGAAAGATCACCGTCAATACATTGAATTAAATTAAATTAAACTAAATTGTTTTAATTGACAATTGCTTTTTCTATCTCCTTCACGCGCGTGAGGCACAGATGGTTCTCCATACGGCTTTTTAAAACTCGAATTGGAATTAAGGCTTTGCTCCTCCTAACTTAGACTCGAAGTTGATAAGGTTTTCTTGTCACGCCGAAATCCTGTTGTACAGTAATATGAATAGGAGTGCTGTCTTTTACTACATGTGCTAAATAATAAAAATGACCATGCTTGGTCAGATCCAATCTTTGTGAGAAACTCCTCAACATTTGTAATTTCAGTTATGATTGTGCTGCAAACCGTCTGGTTGTCGGGAGATTGTTGTTTCCAATAGATGACCCTCATGCCAGAGTCAAATAGATAATTGTAACCTAATTAACTTTATCATTCATTCTGCTTATTTTTACGAAAGAACAATTAAATAGACATATTTTTATGACGGGTCAAAACTGTCTTCTAGGATTATGAACCATCGCTTCTCCTAACCGTATAAAATTCAGAAATATACACTTACCAGATACCAGGGCTCTCTCGAAGCAACAACACAAGCACAAATGCTTCTTCCTGGTGATCTAGGGCCACCGTGACCGAGGGCGGGCGACAAAACAAAAATTGATTCAGGATGGATTGATATTGCCGCTCAAAAGTGTAATCCTGCTGCAAATGAACTCGTCACAGACCGAATATCGTCTTCGATAGTATTATGGCTATCGCTTTCGAGGACTCTCGACTGAAATTGTTGCCAGGATGCGCCAGTCGTCTCGGCCTTATTATTGTGTCTATCCTCATACGTGGAATTTAATCTGTTCAACTTACTGAAAAAATTAGCGTGAATAGGGTTAGAAGTAGCGTCATAAACATTTTCCTGCTTATTTTGACCTAAGGTAGGCCACCTGCCAGCTCGAGAAGTATCTGACTCACCGTTGATCGTAGAACCTGGATCATAAGATACAATACTGGCAGAATCAAATTCTGTAGAGCTGGGTGCAATTGTAGACTCTTGACCGAATCTTCTTCTTGGTTGGTTTTGTTGTGGGAAACCAGTTCTCGTATTAATGGTATTCAATTGTACCATTGACAATTGTAAATTATCTAATGGACCATCCACCAAGCAACCCTTTTCTCTGAAGTGGATTAACAATTGATTCCACAAGTGATTGCGGCATAATGCTCTTGGGTTACCCAAAACCACCAAACCACATTTTGCTCTGGTCAATGCAACATTGAGTCTTCTAGGGTCACTTAAGAAACCAATTTGGTGTGTGCTATTTGCACGAACACAACTCAAAATAATATAATCCTTTTCACGACCTTGGAAAGCATCAACACTGGTAACTTCAACTTCAAGGTATTGTTCTTTGTATTCAGCTAATGTACTGTTAATTGACATGTACAGGACAAGATATGCTCTCTGGCCCTCGTAAGGAGTGATGACACCGATCTGTTCAGCCTTAACTCCATCTCTAAATAATCTAGTAATTATCTTTTCGACATTCATAGCTTCAACTCTGTTCAAATATGAATTACCACTTCCACTAATTTCTTCACGCCCATAGTTAGCCCAGAACATCATTGGACTATCGTATACTGGCCAAGGGAAAGTTGATGATTCTATTCTTCTCTGAGCACTAGTAACACCGTTCTGCAAGGAGCCTTCGTAAAAGATATTACTAGGAAATTCTGAAAGACATGGATTCATTCTGTATTGGACTTCCAATCTAATTGGAACATGGCCCAAAATTACCAATCTTTCGAAGAGGGATTGCCGTAAACCCGCATCGCCAGCCTTTTTATCTAGGATGACTGGTCCCAATTGTTGATGGTCACCAACCAAAATTACCTGTTTGGCTCCCTTAACAATTGGAATTAATACCTCTGGCTCTGATGCTTGAGTACTCTCATCAATTAAAACTGTCCTGAATTTGGTATTCGATAGTCTCTTGTCTGCTGCACCAACACAAGTACAGCAGACAACGTCACATTGTGCTAAAATTTTTGACTCAGAAGCACGAATAAATCTAATAAGCGATTTCGAATCGTTGAGAGATAATTCTCCCAACTCGCTACGTAAACGAAGTAATTTTTTTAATTCACCCTTAGCCGATCTGTTGACCAAATTATGGAGAGATAAGTGGCTAATTGAACTTTCAACATCTTCTCTAGATTTTGCTGTAAGTCTAACAACCTTCAAACCTAAAGAGTCTAATTTCTCTGCTAAATGGTCGACGGCAACATTTGAGGGAGCGCAAACTAAAAGTTTTTCCTTGTTCAATTTTGACAAGTGGTAAATAATTGTGGCCGATGTTACAGTTTTACCAGTACCGGGGGGCCCCTGGATTAATGAAAGTGGTCTTTGTAATACTGACCTGACTGCATTAATCTGGGAAACATTAAGTTCTGCCAAATTTGGATGAGAAAATCGCTGTGGAAGTTTAATATCAAATTCAATTGGCTCTACTTCATGGCCCAACAATTTGTGATATATATAACCAGACACAGACTCTTCATCAACTGCAAATAACTTCATCGCATCTTGCATTCTTTCATAAGTTGTACCCTTCCACACAAATTCAGCGGTGAAATCTGTGGATAAATGTGTAGGTGGGATTATTTTAGATACATTTAATTCTAAGGTAAATTCTTCTTGGTGAGCATTCGGAAGGCGCACAATATACCCTCTTCCTTCCCATTTTTCATCGTGAGCTCCTGTATAACGCAAAATGATTTCATCACCAACTGCTACCTTTAAATCGTTACTTTCATACGTGGATAGGGTGAACGAAGCCAAATGCTTGTTATTTAACCCAAGTGCCCATTTGACTTGGATGTGTTCCAAAGCCTGAGATTCCTTTAAGTTCATATCATAATCGGCCTCCAATTTAACTAATGGAGCAAACGAACGTTGATACTGGAAAGCATCATTGTATCTCATTAAAATTGGCAATACTTCTTCTTGCTCATCTTTACTGTTTTCGATATCGTCAATGGTCGTGTCTCTGTTTAATCTCCACTGAGCTTCCAATTTGGAAATCTGATTTGGGGTAATAAGTTTTGCATTTACCAACTCCTCTTCGCTCGGCACTGCAGCTACCCATGTTAAAAATTGACGGTCTTCTATCAATGATTGCCAATGCGAAGTGTCCCAGTTAACATCTTTGGATTGGGCACATGGTAATCGACACAAGATTACTACTACAGATTCTTGTTTAGCACTAACGAATCCCAATATAAAAACATTTTTGTTACCACAATTGTAGCACTCCAAGGTAGTGTCTCCAAGGTCAGAATCTTCGTGTAAAGAGACCTGGTTATGTCTGGACATAACCAAATGGGTTACGATATGGGAACTGTTACCGTTGGACTTGGAATTACAGAACCACTTACTACAAGTGTTGCATTTTACTACAGAATGCGTGGAATGAACTCCACAATACGCACAAGCATGTTCTGGTAAATCTGTGCGGCTGTATTCACCAGCATCTAATGCCAACTGGGCATCATCCGCATCGTCAATCAACTCCTCGAGTCTACGTTGGAGCTCGCCATCATCACCATCATAGGATTCCAAATCTTGGATCGGCATTTCAATTGTAGATTCACGACTAACAGAGCCAAAGGCATCATCTTCCAGGTCGGGGCCGTAGATAGGATCCTCCTCTTTGTTGTCTGCGTTTGCACTATGGAATAGAAGCTGGCTCATCTTTAGTTAAATTATTGAAGAAACAGAAATTTGTCAAAAACGACTAGGAAATATGCAAATTGTTGATATCTTTAACTAATATGATTATCAGTCTTGATATACCGGTCCGAATGTGTTTTTTGGATGTCAAGAGCAGATCTATCTATTCTCGTTTCTTGATTTGTAAGTGAAATTCAAGCTATAACAACTTGGGTAAAAGAGTCCATTGAATGCATGCACAAGGAAGTTTTCAGAACTGGATGGATCAAATGTATTTTCTCTACTCACAAAGATCAACACTGAAAAAGACTACGACTATTCTATGCACTTGTAGCTCTTGTCGTAACAGACTCTAAATCAACAATTCCCTACCGCTATCGAAAATTTTTGATGTTGAAATGACATGATATGTGCAGGATATTATACTACGGCAAACACAACATACAGTAAATCCCAAATTATTGACGATCCGAGGGTAAAAATAGTCGTGGCACCGGAAGTTAATTGTCACTACTGCTCCATAAATATACTTATTTATGGAAATTACATATCGAAAGCAACCACAAGAGTGTTCTCATTTGGCGACAAAATTACTTTTTCTGTAGGTGAAGTAATTATTCCAAGTGTAAGGATGATTGTTAGGTAAAACTGTCAATAATTTTCAGAGTTTGGAGACATTATTGTTGGATAATCCGACTCGTTTCTTCAAATGTGCCCAACTATTGCTGCCCTCGGATTGCAATTATTTTGAGATTGACTGCATCTAAATATTCACGAGCACGTGATACTAGCGAACACTGACCGATGAGTTGGAATCAGATACTAATAATCGAAGCGAATATTGAAAAGGTGCTCTTTCGTGCTTGGGCGGCTGCAATTTTGGTTTGCGGCTTGCGAGCAATTTCTGTGTATGTTTTGTGAGATCAAGAAAGGGCGGTCTCGATTGGCTATTTTCTAAAGGTTTGGCAAATCAATGCGGATAATTTTTGCATATCCCTTACAGGCAGCTCCCATCCCAGTCGTGGAGCCTATGTGCAGACTAAGGTTGTGGTGACGACGTTAAAGTCCGAGGGCTCTGAATTTTGGTTAAGGTGGAAGAAACTGTCAGCCTCAGGCACAACATTTGGTGAAGGTAGCTTAGCAAAATAGTTACCACAAATATTTTTAAGATCTTCTATTGTTTCAACAAGCCAATGTATGTATATGTACGTCTAAAAAATAAATAGCAACCAAGTTCTTTGAGCATTTGAATGAAATATCTAGTCAGTTCTCAACCTCCCACAGAAGCTAAGATCGCCAACCAAAGCTGTTACAAACCGGACTTGTGAAACGGAGGTTGTGTCACAAGTCCGGTTTGTGGCATGTTTCAATTTGCCATAGGGCAGAGACTACGAAATAAACGTGACTACACGGGAACCTTTTTGATGCTCCCCAAGATCTTATGAGGGATTGGTGGCAGTTACTATAAGAACAATGGCAGATCATACATCTTTGTTTGCAAAAACAAGTTCCGTCAACAGAGAGAAAGTCCACTGAAAATTAAACCTAAACTAATACGCGAACCCTGGGTGCGAAACCTTGTAGACTTAAGATTATCGCCTGTCTAGCAGTCTGGTCCGCAATAGAAAAAGACAAGTCCCCAGCCTGGTAGGAGTAGCATTTACCGAATAATGGCAATGGCCAGCCAACAATGACCCGCACTTTAGCGAATCGGATGCGACGATAATTTGAGTAAATGCAGAGAAAAGCCAGCGCAATCGGTGAGATGAAACAACGATTTACAGGGAGAAGTAAGCGAAATCTCGTCCACCTATATATTGCACAGAAGACAAGTGAAAATCCCGTAGTGTGGAAATAGCGTCCCAAACTATATGGACAACGAAAGACTTCTGCACAAGGGTAAAAATGAATGTGCTTTACTGTTATATTTGACATTGTATTATGTTTCTGTTTCTAATACATTATTTTAGTTACATATTAATTCTGCAACTTTAGTCTGAAGCTATAATAAGAGGTACAATAATACAATTACAATTACTATAATATCACTTCTATATATGTATATTAATTAAATGTTTATGTATGTATTTCGGCCATTGTTCGTAATTACATTGTCTCTACTCGACTATTTATCGTCAACAGTCCTAACTTTCACCATAACCAGTCCCCTGACTATTCGTTTTTACCCGCAGCTCTAACTAGCATGCATTTTTCTTAGCTCGAACCTGCACCTGCTCGCTAACAGAAAACCACCCACATAATAAACAAACTATCTAATTTCAACTTTTCTAGCCTTAAAGATGCCTTTGACTCTTCTTTCATTATCCAATTTTTCGCTTTTCCTTCCAGTTTGGCCATTTAATCCGTAAATTTTCTTCTCCCCGATGGTGTCCCGGAAGTTTCAATCGCCCTTCCACAAAATCATCTCACGAGATAAGGGTCTTTTTGAAGGGAAAAACTTTCTTGTCTCCACCGACTCTATTAATTGGATTCATCTGCATACTCTTTCGATCACAGAACATGGCCAGCTCTACTCGTCAGACGAGAGCGACTCCCATTACTTAATCTTGCAGTCTTTGCAGTCATGCCATGTCCAGATCTTTGCTAGCTTGGCTGCTGGTCAACAGAACCACCAAACCCTTCAACCGCGTAGACTCAACAGAGCATCTGTATCACCTATGGATAAACGTAACAACATTCAGGCCCCTGGAGCCAGCCAGCACCATATGAGCAACGGGTACCCATCCAACGAAGAGCCGCCAGTCGTCTTCATCAAGACGTACGAAAACGATAGGCTCTACATCCAAGTTCTTTCCAAGAACAATTTCGGTCAGTTACTCTCGTCTTTGATTGTGTGGCAGAATTTCAAACCCCAGGGCCTCGTCAAGAAGTGGTACTGTGAAAATAAGGTCGAATATTCGACGTCCGCGACGCTGGTGCCCCACGAACTCTTGGTATGTCGCTTCAAGATCTTTGGCCCCATACCATCTCGATCCAAGAATTTGACCATAGTTTCTGGTCCTAAAGCTCCCGTTTACCAGCCGAAAATAGAACTGGCGCCTGCCGACTTTGTAACTGTAGACGGTAACGGAAACGCAAATGGAGGTGTAGATCATGTGCACGAAGGTTGGTTCTACGCTATAGGGGCCCTAAAGTCGAATGGATCACTCAACTTCTTAAGTGAACTCGATGGAACGCTTCTATATACGGTCGACGTTAAGTCCATCATGTCATCGGAAATCAGAGAAATTCACAACTCAATTTTTGACAATTCCAACGTGTTGTTCATTGGTCAGCTCAAAGAGTTGCGATTCAATAACGTCATCAAAACCACAAACTCGTTGTCTCCCGAACAACTTGTGACGTCGTTCTTAACCCGCGACGGGAAAATAGTGCAAAACAACCAAAGAATACTAATAGAATTCCCTCTCCACATCGACTTGGAGGACTGGTTTGTGGGCTTAAACTACTTCGCCAAGCGTGAATACATAGGATCCTTTTACTTCCAGCCCAAACAGTTGGTGCTCAAGAAAGGCGAATTCGACATCAACAACCCCCCACCTCTTACAGACTTTACGAGAGAAAACTTTAGAGTCTCAAAGAAGATCACAATCGATATAATTGAAGCCAAGTTCGAGAACTTTGAAAAACATCATACAAGATATCATGATAAACATGATGATCCACATGGAAAAATATACGCCGAGGTCAGGATGTGGGGATATCCCTGGTCCAGAACTGCTATCGTAAACCACACTGATAACCCTTTCTGGAAGGAAGAATTCTCTACAGATCTACCTATCTCCACACAGATGATTCACATTCTCATTAAGAAATGTGCCTATAACGACACCTATCTGGCAGCAGATAAACTCATAGGCACGGTCTACGTAACTCCAGATATCTTGACCAAGAAAGTCGTGTCAAGTTCCACTGTCATGACAGGGACCAATGCGGGTAATGTCATCGATGTTAATGGTTACTCTGCCGCAGGTACTTCTTCTCAAAACTACGCCATTCCTTTTTACAACAACAATGAGATCGTCAGGCTTTCCATCTACGATGCGTCCAACCTTCCTATAGGGAAACTTTTGTTACATGTTAATTTAAAGGAACACCACATCCTTCCTCCTCAGTACTTCAGAAGTTTGGAAAGCATGTTAGGAAATGCTCCGATGAAGGATCTCATCCATTACTGCAATGTTAATGTGCCTTCTTCTGACTTTGAAGACGTCAGTTTGATGATGTTGGACATATTTCAGAGTCTAGGAGTGGAAGACCAATGGTTTAAAGCCCTTATGGAGGCCGAGTTGGTGAATGTAGACATTCTCACTAGAAAACTCTACAAGAAAAAGAACGACGACCATAAAGAAGCCAAGTCTACAGCATCCAATAATGCATTTAATACTTTATTTAGAGGTTCTTCTATCTTTTCAAAGTCTTTAGAGAGATACAACTTAAGAATCGGACAAGAATACTTGGAAAAGGCACTTGCTGAGTTCTTCACCAAGATCAGTATGGAAAAGAAGAACTGTGAGCTTGATCCCAGATATGTGACTTTACAGGAAAAGAAGATTAGACAAGGAAAGGAAATTGACGACTCGGATTCCGACTCTGAATACGCGTCAGACTCTGAGGATGAAGTCGTTGACGAAACAGAGCGAGAAAAGAAGGTCAACAAGATGGTAGAGGAGAACTTTGAAAACTTGTATGACTACGTGGAAGAAGTGTGGCACAAAATCTACATCACATCCAACGATTTACCAGTACAGATCAAGACCCAGCTCAAAAACTTTAGAACCAAGGTTGAATTAGCATGTGATCCCGATGACAAGACAACTCCATTGAACTGTTTGAGTGCTTTCATCTTCCTTAGATTTTTCTGTCCAGCCATTTTGAATCCCAAATTGTTCTACTTGACCAAGAATCACCAATCTGGTACCACACAAAGAACGTTAACTTTAATTGCCAAGATCTTGTTGAACTTTGCCAACAGACAGGAGTTCACGAAACATAAGGAGCCACATTTACTCAGAATGAATGGGTTCCTTAAGAAGCACCGTAAAGAGATTTATGACTATTTCGACAAGATTACAGGAAGAAAGAACGATTTCAATGAGAAAATTTTAGACTTGAGTCATGATGTCAAGAGATTTGACTTGGGACTTGGTAACGATTCGACTTCCAACGAATTGCCTACAACTCCTTACTTGATTGATAAATATTTGAGATTAACGGAATTGATACATTTACTTGATTTCAATAGATTCGACAAGCCTTCGGCAATCACCAGTCCTACAAGTGTCTTTGCTGCAAGTGCTGGCAACAACGAGTCAGCAGATTCTGTTATCACGACTACTACAGCCATAAATCTGAATTTGCAGAACTTCCGTAACCAGCAGGAGGGTGCTCTGGAAGCCAATGATGAAAGAAACGAAAACGCTACAAAGGACGAGTATCAGATCGGCACACTAGAGTTCGAGAAGAATGAGTTCTTGGATCTGTCAGCTGTGAATGAAACTGAAGGATTCAGTAAATCTTTACGAAGAGGCAACGAGAACATATTTTCGTTCATCACTTCTAATATCACGTTGGGAGATTTACAGAAGCAAAGTACCAAGATCACAGCCAAGGTTCATCAGTTGGAGACTGTTCTTGAGGACTATGAGTTTCCTAATAACCTATTGCCCAAACAGAACAACCCTGATCCCGTAGTTCTTGAGAATACAGACAACGCTGAATACTTGCTCTGGGAGTCATTTGCCAGCGACATTCTTTCCCGATGCTACTTGGATGTCTCACGTGCCTGTTTGGTGTATCTTGATAAAGACTTGCCCTACAACCACAACTACAGAAAGGTGGTAGAACAGAATGCGCTCTCCAGCTTGAAGTTGAAGTTTTCCGATGAGCAGCATGCTTCTCGTGTGCGCAATGCATCGGTCGTTTCTACACTGGCGTCGATTTCGACGTCGTTCACCAATAACAGCTTGGGCACTGCCCTCCGGAAGGGTGCCAGAAGCTCGATCAAACGGTGGTTGCGAAAGAATTAGGTATGGAGAAGTGTATTATTATTATTGTATATGATTACGTAAACGAGACTTACTAGAGCATGAATGTACGATCGATATTTATGGTAAAGGAAGGTGTCCGTAGTAGTGTAGGATAGCATAAGTGAAGAGATGGCGCTGTATTCATGATCGGCTGCGAATTTGTCTGCATCACGTGCGTTGTTTCATGTTTTATGATAACGGATAAATAGTGACACATAACGTCGGAGTTTAGTTTCGAAGAATCAACTGCACCAAATCTGGTTGTTTTGGTCTAGAGCGGCATTATCGTTTCAGGAGTCAATATGGTCATGTGCTCTTCCTGTACTTCGGGTGAGTACATAGCCACTTCGTGGAAGAAAGAAGCAGAGTGTACAGAACTGGAATCACAGATCCTGCTGTAGAATCGTGTCGTGCCCTGTAGTGAAGTCTTGTACGACACGTTGGCGGAGTTCACGTGCAAGTAGAGGAGGAGAGAAGAGAATTCATAGATAGGAGAGCAAGAAAGCAAGGAAAGAAGAAAAAGTGTAGTCTGGACAAAGCATTGGAACAGGAAGTTTTATAGCAGAGAAACGTATTGGAGTGCTGAAGAGTGTGCTGAAGAGCGAGTTCTGAAAAGTGTATGAGTATACAATCGAGATAAAATCCGTAGCTGGAAGAAAAGAAGTGAAAATGTGTCTGGAGCTTTGTTTGTTGGCGTACACATTGTTCAGTGACATAGCCTTGACACGAAGTAGTATATCTTGTGGGATATGAATTCTACAGAGCAAATTCCATAGAGAAAATCCTAAAGAGTAAATTCTATAGTACATTCTCTATGAGATTTGTTACAATTCGTTACAATTGGTTTTTTGGTCTGTTCTTTCTCTCGGAAGTTCTCTCTTCATTGAAGAACCATTTCTCTTTCTTCGTGGTTGATCTCTTCCTACTTCTCTATTCCAGTTGGTCTCCACTTGCCTCTCGCTTTCCACTCTGTAATCCGCACTCGTATTTCCTGTTTCTATTTACACTCCTCGTCGAATTTCTTTTTTGTACCAGACATACATCAACATTTCAACTGTCCTATCAAGTCTGCGAATCGACACTTCTTTTTTTCTATGTCTTTTTGTCTGGTGCAAACAATTGTCTGTTTACATCTAGCCAGCATCCAAAGCGATCCCTCCGGGCCCTCATAGACTCCAGCACCGCTCCGCTTAACCCGGCACTCTGCGGCATTCTCCTTTCCATTTTCCGTTTTCCACTTTTTTCCAGCCTTGTGCTTTTTTCCATCTTTTCAGCGTTTCAGCCATCCACTTTTTCCTCTCTTCCTTATAGACAAAATGACGGTATCAGAGCAAGATATCCTCGCATCCTATCCGCAAGTCAATGCGCCTTCCGAAATCTCTGGTTACACCTCCAACTTGACGGAGGAACAAAAACAACACCTCGAACAGTTCCGTAAGGAATTGACGGAATTGGGCTTTGTCGACCGCTTGGACGATGCTTCCTTGTTACGTTTCTTGAGAGCTCGTAAGTTCGACGTCGCCAAAGCAAAGCTCATGTTTGTTAACTGCGAGAAATGGAGAAAAGACTTCGGCACCAACTCCATCTTGGAAGACTTCCATTACACGGAAAAGCCGCTAGTAGCCTCCATGTATCCCCAGTACTACCACAAGACAGACATAGACGGCAGACCCGTGTATTACGAAGAATTGGGCAAGGTCAACTTACCAGAAATGTTGAAGATCACCACCCAGGAAAGAATGTTGAAGAACTTGGCTTGGGAATACGAGTCCATGACTCACTACAGATTACCTGCATGTTCCAGAAAGGCCGGAGTCTTGATTGAAACTTCTTGTACTATTATGGACTTGAAGGGTATCTCGTTGTCAACTGCATACCAGGTTTTGGGTTACGTCAGAGAGGCATCCGTTATTGGCCAGGACTACTACCCAGAAAGAATGGGTAAATTTTATCTCATCAACGCCCCCTTTGGCTTTTCCACTGTATTCAAGTTGTTCAAGCCATTCTTGGACCCAGTCACTGTGTCTAAGATCTTCATCCTTGGCTCGTCGTACCTGAAGGAATTGTTGAAACAGATCCCCGCAGAAAACTTGCCCAAGAAGTTTGGTGGAAGCTCCACCGCTGTCGAACAAGAGTTATACTTGAACGATGAAGGTCCATGGAGAGATCAACAATACATCGGTCCAGAAGGCGAAGCTCCAAGATCGTTTCCTCTCTAAGTAGCACCTAATCTCATTGCTCCCGTACAAACATCTTTGCTTCAAAGGATAATTACATTGCCTTCTGTAGCACGCTCGGTTCATATTATTGTTTTTGCTCCATTGTTTCAGCTGCTATTCATCACATCTTTGTACCACAGCTTACCGATTTTATTTTCAATTTTGGGTTAGTGCAGCTTCTGCGTTTTTATACATTTAATATATAAGGTAATCTTTAGACGAATACTTGTAGTACTGAATTGTATTTGGAGAACTTCTAATATTGCTTCTTTGTGTACACTTTCTTGTAGAAGATCTCTTGCTGGAATCTTGTATGCTGCTTCTGATAATGCAAATTCCTAATTCGAATAGCCGGGTTCCATTTTGCATTAACATGTGCTGGTAGCTGGAACTGTGCGGCTCAATGTGCCAAAATGCATAATCCAGCACCTATTGCTTCTTAGCCAATAGATGCAAAAAAAAAATACTTTATCAGCTGAAAAGAATATGAACATGAAATCGAAGCCTAGAAAGCCAAGAAATTACAGACATCCCTGGTTCTGCCAAACAAACACAAATTGCACATTAAGGTGTTTGAAATTTGACATTTCTTATTTATTGCGATTACCTCAATTTTCTTGCTTTTCTCACTTTTCTGTAGCGTTCATGGAAGGAAATAAGTTGCAACCATATTCGGGAAGTCTAATATGCCCTTAAACACATCTGAAAACTTTCAGATTATTTTTTTATCCTCGTTTCATGTTTATTTGAATCTAGTTTATTGTGAAGAAAATATACATCTATAAATATGTAAGGGTTCTCATCTTTGTTCATATCTACGTTCTTTGGCAATATCATTTTCTTCCTCTTCTTCATATATACTTCGAAAGATGTCCGAAAAAGGAAAAAGTGATTGCAACATTACGGTTGAACAACTAGAATCAAATTGCAAACCTTCCAACGATTTGTCTACTTCATCTAGAACCAGTTCAACTCTTGAGATTAATTTTAGATCAGCAATAGACATAATTGGTTCCACAGCAGACCTTACTCCATCAAACAATATTCAATACAATTTCGATTATTCCAGCTCGCAATCCAGCAAACAAAACCTCTTACCCACTAGCTCAACCTGCTCTAGTGATGCCCACCTCTACGATTCCAAAAGATGTCATACAAATTTCTGGAAGAATGATGACAGAATAGTCCAGAGCGGCTCAGACTTCAGCATTGCCAATAAGGCAAGTGCGTCCTCTAGGTACTTCCTCAGAAATTCAAAGCATCTATCCGAAATGGAAAATCCATCATATTACTACGATTCTGTTTCCAACAGTATTTCTACCAATTGGACTCCATCCAACACCTCTTCTAAAATTGTTGTTCAGCGATCCCTTTTACTTTCAACTTCTTCCGAACTAACGTCAAATTCGTCTATAATAGGCATTACAGAAAAGTCGGATATACAACTGTTGCTGAACCCCATAGTATTCATTGATCTCAAAGAAAGTATACTAACTGATGAAGAGCTCAATAGTATTGACAACGAGTTTCCTTCTCCGCCAAAAGTATTTAACAATTTACTGGACTATTTCAATCCTGTGATATACTATAGGCAATTCAACTTAGGGCAATTTTTGGCCGTTGTAGCTCTTATTTCAATTGTTGTCTTCGGCTCTATTGGATATGTGATAATGACAGCTCGAAGCTACTATAAGCCTATTGCTCCTGAGGTGTATGAAGTCTTGTCCAACTATACATACCCAACCCTTGCAGCCATTCGTACAACCTTAATAGATTTTGATACACCAAAGGAAGCACATACCAAAAATAGCTTTCATGATAATGAACCCTGGAAATTGGTTTTCTCTGACGAGTTCAATGTTGAAGGAAGAACCTTCCATGAAGGTGACGACCAATTCTTCACTGCCGTTGATCTTCACTATGCCGCTACCAGCGACTTAGAATACTACACACCCGATATGGCCGAGACTATAAATGGAAGCTTGAGAATCACCATTGATGCTTACCGAACAAATGGTTTGGACTATATTTCAGCTATGTTGCAATCATGGAACAAGCTTTGTTTCAATAAGAATGCGATAGTCGAAGTCAGCTTACGAATGCCCTCTTACTCTCAATCAAAAGGTCTATGGCCAGCAGTTTGGTCGTTGGGCAATTTAGCCAGGCCAGGATATATGGCCACAACTGATGGAGTTTGGCCATACACCTACGACGAATGTGACTATGGAATCACTCCGAATCAGTCTTCGCCCGACGGAATATCATATTTGCCAGGACAAAGGTTAAGTAAGTGCACCTGTTTTGGACAAGATCATCCTAATCTTGGAGTTGGAAGAGGTGCTCCTGAAATTGATATAATTGAAGGAACTCATGCTGGCTATGATGATTGGGCTCTTGGTGCACAGACATTACAGGTTGCACCATTTGATCCATGGTGGAGACCAGACTATGACTTTTTAACTATTGAAAATTACAACCATACTTCGATGAAGACTGATACTGGTACCCCACAGCAGGAGTCGATTGCTTCCACTACTGTGCTTAATCTGGAATGGTTTGAGAGTTTGAGAAATCGTTCGGACTATAGCCAGAGTTTGCAGAACCACACCCATTTTCAGACGTACGGATTTGAATATAGAAGTGAAAAGACAGAAGAAAGAGACAGCTACATCCAGTTCTTTGTTTCAGATGAAAAGACTTTCGGGGTATACGGAGACTCGTTACATCCAGCTGGAAATGTTGGCTGGAGACAGATATCCAAGGAGCCAATGTCTTTAATTTTCAACTTGGGGCTTTCACCTACTTGGCAAACTATTGATTTTGCGTCTATAGACTACCCTGCAACACTTGAAATAGACTACATTAGAATATACCAACGTAATGGAGAAGAAGAAATGACTTGCGATCCACAAGATTATCCAACTGTTGATTATATCGATTCTCATATTGCTGCTTATCTGAACGTTAATTTCACCAATTGGGAACAGGCTGGGTATAAAATTCCTCGGAACAGCTTTATGCATGGATGCCTTGCCCCCATCAATTAGCCAGTCAATTAGAATATACAAGTTCATTTTACTAGAATAATATGTAACGAGACGTCAAGATCTCCTATTTAGAAAGTAGATATGGAATAAGAAAATAAACCAAGAAACAATTTCAGACCACATTTGTTCTCTGTGATTCTTCGTGGTCATAGCTCTTGGCCAGAGATCTTCAGTAGTATTCTAGATATTTTCAGATAGTGTATGAACTTCCAATTCATAAAGCCACATGAGCAACCTTGACAACCTAAAAATATGTAGAAAGACAACTGCTTCCTATTAGTCCATTTATATAGGAAACCATGTTTACTAACCAGAAGTCTGTGATTGGATATAAAACAATTCAGTCGTAACTTCCCATAAGTCATATAAACAATCATCGCAGCCGAAAAAAATGCCATAGTCTAGGCAGTGCACTGCTGCCTATAATTTTTAATTTGCTAGTTGATTGATAAATTCTTCTTGCCATATCTCAGTAGTATTACTTCAGGCTACGAACAGATATATTTATACCTCTACATCCCTAGCATATTAGTGTAAGTGTACGCGGTAATGCTTATATTACGCGTTGTTTACGCTTTGGTTTGGGCTCTATTGTCGGTATCTGTAACTGGTAATGAGGTTACAGAGCCAAAGACTCATGTCTTTCATTTCAACTTGACGTACGTGGACGTCGATGCCGACGGAACTTTCATGAGAAGAATGATTGGTGTCAACAACAAGTGGCCTCTTCCAACTATTAGAGTCAAGAAAAACGACAGAATCCAAATACATTTCACCAACTTGCTTGAGACAACGGCTTCATTGCACTTCCATGGTTTGTTCCAACAAGACTCAAATGCCATGGACGGCCCAGAAATGGTCACCCAATGCCCTGTAGCACCAGGGTCCACTTTCTTGTACGACTTTAAGGTGACTAAACAAGTCGGAACTTACTGGTACCATTCACATTCCGGTTCTCAGTATGCAGATGGATTGAGAGGTATACTCATTGTTGAAGATACCGAGCAAGGCTACTCTTTCCATTTTGACGAGGAAGTAGTTTTATCTGTAGGTGAACATTACCACCAAGAATCCTCGGAAGTGTTAAATAAGTTCATGAGTAGGTACAATCCTACTGGAGCTGAACCGATTCCTCAAAATTCGCTATTCAACGAAACCAAAAACGTCACATGGCATGTAGAAGCAGATAAAACTTACTTGATGCGCATTGTGAACATGGGTCTTTTCACGTCCCACTACTTATGGATCGAGGACCATACATTCACAATCGTTGAGGCCGATGGGGTCTTCGTAGAGCCTCAGGAAGTAGACTCGTTGTACATTGCTGTAGCCCAGCGCTATTCTGTCTTGATCAAGAGTAAGAAGTCGACGAAGAAAAACTACCATTTCCTCGATGTCATCGACCAGGACATGTTGGATGTCTTGCCAACAGATTTGCAGGTTATATCCACAAACTGGATGGTCTACAATGATGACGAAGAATTGCCCACTCCTGTAGAAAACACCGATAAGAGCTTCAAGAAGCAAATGTCCAAGATGCATCCTTTTGATGATTTCTACCTTGTTCCTGCTGGTGAAAAAAAGGAAGCTTTGCTTCCAGATGCAGATGTTGTGATAACCCTTGACTTCACCATGGATGTCTTAGGCGATGGAGTAACCTATGCCTTGTTCAACGGAGTGTCGTATGTTCCTCCCATGGTTCCCACTTTATATTCTGTTTTATCCAGTGGAAAATATGCCAACAATCAGCAGGTCTACGGATCCAATACCAATACCTTTGTGCTCCAGAACAACGAAGTTGTTGACATTGTATTGAACAATATGGATCCAGGGAAACATCCTTTCCATTTGCACGGACATACTTTCCAAGTAATCTCTCGCTCTCCAGAAGGCATGGCTGATTCACATCCAATCAAGTTTGACCCAAACAACTCTAACCATACGAACTATCCGGAGTATCCCATGGTCAGAGACACTGTTCAGGTACACCCCAACGGGTTTTTTGTTCTAAGATTCAAGGCAGACAACCCTGGTGTTTGGTTTTTCCATTGCCATGTCGACTGGCACTTGGAACAGGGATTGGCTATCACGTTTGTTGAGGCTCCTTTTGAGATCCAGAAACAGAAAGTCATCCCTAATCACTATGACAATTGTAAACTATCCAATGTCTCTACAATTGGTAACGCTGCTGGCAATTACGGCGCGACCGAAGAAAGCTGGTTGAATCTACAGGGAGAAAATGTCCAAGTAGCACCACTACCAGCTGGGTTTACTACAAAAGGCTATGTGGCTATGGCACTTTGCACATTGGTGGCAGTTTACGGAGTGTGGTCTATCTACAAGTACGGAATGGAGGACGTCAATTCCGAAGACACCGAAGCTGTCATCCGCAAACTTTATGACATCTTACGAACGAATGGCGCTCTCGAACCAGAAAATGAATTCAATGATGAAGTTCTCTTGATTGCCTCATAGGTTCATAGCTGACATTGCTAATTACTTCAACATACGCAATTTATGTTTGAAAAATCTTCATTAACTTCTAAGGGCCTAAAAAAGGCATTATTTAATAGCATAAAAAGGATTCTTAATATTATTGCAAAAACATGGCTAATGTTCTATGGTTGTAATTGAACTAACATGGCTGAAAGTGGCTGAAAAATTTATGTCGCTTGTATATACTCATTAATGCAAGATACTCGCTTCCTTTATATGAATTGGGTAATCCGGGGAGATTGGCAAGAAGAATTGTACGTTACTCTAACACATCGAAAAATATATATTCCACAAGTGGTCTAAAGATATCAACAGGTGTACAATAGTAGAATCTTTCATTCCATCAATATGACAAAATACGTAGTAGTAGGGTGAGTAAATTGGAAATAGTGTATCAATTTTCAGATTTCAAAATTTTTCACCATAAATTAGTGACTCAATCCATGAAAGTGAATAATTTGATCACATTTGCTTGTACTGAAATAATTGAAACTAATAGAAACTAATAATATTCTAGTTCGGGGATTATTGGGCTCTATACAGCTTACAATCTTCTTCTAAGAGGAGTTTCTCCAAAAGAAATCACTATCGTTGCGGAACATTTTCCTGGAGACGAACTGATCAACTATACTTCTCCATACGCTGGAGGAAACTTCTCGTGTATCACCGATGATGACCCCAAGACTTTGTTCTACGACAAATACACATACACGAACTTGGGTAGACTCCAAAAGGAATTGGGAGGTGTTTCGTGTGGCTTAGACAGATACATTTCCACTGAGTATTGGGATACCAAGCCTTCTAAGGTGAAGATCGAATCATTAGCTTCCTATTTACAAGAGTACGAAATTATTGACCAATTGAACCTTCCAATCGGTGTGGCCTATGGGATCAAGTTCAGATCTTGGAACTTCAATTGCCCCAAGTTTTTGATGAACTTCCAGAAATATCTTGGAAAAAAGGGAATCAGATTTATCAAACAGAAGTTAACTCACATTTCACAAGCCTATCTCACCTCTTCAACCAAGACTGTGTTCAATTGCACCGGTATTGGAGCTCATAAGCTTGGAGGAGTCAATGATACAAACGTATATCCCACTAGAGGGCAAGTTGTCGTCATTAAGGCACCTCATATCGTTGAAAATGTGATGAGATGGGGAGAAGACTTTGCAACCTACATTATCAAGAGACCATACTCCAAAGACCAACTAATTCTCGGAGGATACATGCAGAAGGATAATTGGACTGCCGATACGTACAAGCACGAGACGGAAGATATTCTCAAGAGAACTACAGAGTTGTTCCCAAAGATTTTGGCAGATAATCCTTACGGCAATGAATTGAAGGATTTGGAAATCTTGAGAGTTGTTTCTGGTTTGAGACCTAGCAGACACGGCGGAGTTCGTATTGAGAAGTCTCTTGTTGAACACAACAAGTATTTGATTCATAATTACGGAGCTAGTGGATACGGGTACCAGGCTGGGTTAGGTATGGGCCACGAAGCCGTGAGATTAGCCTTGACTAGAGACAATAATCTTTAGTCGAAATAAGAAGAAGAGGACTATAAATTCTAAAAATTATGATTTAAATACTCTTTGAATCCACGTTTTTATCATACCTTGTAATCTTTAGTTGCAGATGCTATTTCGTATAGTTGTCATGGTTTTCAAGATTTTGTAGCGTTCCACATATATCGTCTTAACTATGGCCATCGCATAGTTAAGGATCTCCACATATCCATATTGAGTTCTGCATATAGGAACGAGCATTAAGATATAGAAAGGGGTATCTATCAATCTTCGGCCATAATCCATTCGATAACTTCTCTTTCCCTCGTAGACTTTGCTCTATTTTTTTCATTTAGTCTACCCAAGATGTCGCAGCTCTTTGAGTGGGCATTTGGAAAGAAGCTCACGCCGCAAGAGCGGCTCCGAAAAAACCAGCGAGCACTTGAAAAGACTCAACGAGAACTCGGACGAGAAGTGACCAAGCTTCAGCAACAGGAAAAGAAGTTAATCAGCGATATCAAGAAGTCCGCCAAAGCCGGCCAAATTAGCAGTGCCAAAATTCAGGCCAAGGATTTGATTCGTACCAAGAACTATATCGGAAAGTTCAACTCGATGAAAGCGCAATTGCAGGCGATTTCACTTCGTATCCAATCAGTAAGATCCAACCAGCAGATGGCCACCTCGATGAGGGATGCAACTCGTTTGCTTTCGGGGATGAACCGTTCGATGAATTTGCCTCAGTTGTCGCGTATAGCCCAAGAGTTTGCAAAAGAAAACGATCTTATGGACCAGAAGCAAGAATTCATGGATGACGCCATTGATGATGCCATGGCTATGGATGAAGACGAGTTAGGTGAAGACGAACAGATAGACGAAATATTGGGTAAAGTGCTAGACGAAATTGGCGTAGACTTGAATACTAGTTTGAAGGAGACTCCTAACTCTATTAATGTTAATACTGAGGAGAGGTTGAATACGGGTAGAGTAGCCGAAGCTATTGGCGGAGGAGGCGATCATGCTGATGAAGATGACTTGCAAGCGAGATTGGACAGTTTGAAGAAATAGGAATAATATACATTGCTCATATATAGTTGTGTACTGAATATATTTGAAGAGAAAACCAGATACATATGAAGACGTATAATAAATAGTGCTTGAGAGTAGGATATGAAATGATCTGTGCATAACGGCCTTGTAGGAGGAAGATAAGCTTTATATGATGGTATTGAGAATGCAGACTTTTCGCAGCTAGTCACCAAATGAATTATCGAGCGTAAGAAAAGTGAAATTAAACTACTCGATACTACATCAATGAGAAGTGGAAGAGGCCATCTTACGTTGAATCTAATATTGCAGTGTTGGAGAGTACAATTCTATGTATATCTAGGAAACCAGATATTTTGCGAAAGAAATGACTACCATAATATACAATTTACGTATATTTTGTCATGTCTTCTGCGCCCAATTCATTGTTTAACGGATGTTATTCTACGTCTCACCAACTTTAGAGGGAATCCCATCCAGAACGAAAGAGTAAGCGAACAGTTACTATCTTTCTGGGAAGAATTCGTCAATGTTTATGTTGAACTATTAAAGTTGTCTTCAAATAGAAATTTTCAAGGAGAGATCTAAGATCGAAGAGGAGAAGAATATTCGGGTCAAATTCCGTCTATCATAGCCCTGCAAAACATGTACCTCAATAATTCAATTCAGTCTGAATCGTTTTGAATTTTAGTAATCCAGCTGGTAAACCCGACCAAGTTTAACTCACGTTTATACCATGGGCTCGGAGTTGCAGCCGCTAAAAGCAACGCACAGTTTTCATATTTTTTCTGTGCTTCTCCTCAAAAAAAATATTTGGTTTTGCGGGGTTGATGTGGAAATGTAAAGCGCTTTCTATATAAGAATACTATATCCGTAGAGTGCCCCCATTGGAACAAGCGATGTTGACAGTTGCCGACTATATAACCCTCGCTTACCAGCCGTAGCATTGATTTTTTTCTATTGATAACTTTATCCAATTGTTTTTCTACCGAATTAGGAATTCGCTTCGTTGATTCACAATTGGTTATACTATTTGAATTTGGAATAGTCAGTTGTCCAAATTATGTCTTTGTACCCTGCAAACAATCGTTCGAAAGAGGAGGCTCTTGCAAGCCTTCCTATCTCCAGCATTTCTATTACCAATAGTGTTGTAGTAGATGGACCCAGTGCTGATGGAAACTACTCCTCGGTGTACAGAAACCAGGCTTCGCAAGAAAAGTTGATTTCCAGTATCCATCCAGACTTGGACACTTACCACAAACTCTTCAACAATGCAGTGAACCTATATGGAAGCAGATCCTGGTCTTGGACACAGACCCTACAACTACCGGACGAAGCAACCAGCTCCTTATTACAAGAAATACACCTTCAACGAAGTAAACCAGAGAAAGAGAAACCTAGGAGCTGGAATTATCTATTCGTTGCAGAACAATGCCTTTACCAACTACAACTTGAAATCGCACCGCAAAATCAGAGACCACTTGAAGAACTGGCTCTTCTATGGAGTTCCCACCACTGCCATTGAGAACACCAATGAACAGATCGAAAAGAGTGCTTCCTTCATTCTCTCTATTTTCTCTGCTAACAGATATGAATGGATCTTGACTGATCTTGCCTGTACTGCTTTTTCCATCACAAACACTGCCCTCTACGATACCTTGGGTTCGGATGTGACCAAGTACATCTTGGAGTTGACGTCGAGTCCTATTGTAGTTTGTTCCTACGATAAAATAGACATAGTGTTGGATTTGAAGGAAAAGTATCCAATCGAGCTTGAAGGTATAATCTCAATTGTTTCTATGGACCCCTTCTCAACTATTGACAATAGCCTTCTTGAGAAGGCTAGTAGATTGAAAGTTGAAATTAGCGATCTCGCCCAAATTGAAGCTGTAGGTGCTTCGCATGCTATGGATGAGTTACCACCTTCTCCAGAAACTCTATACACCATCTCTTTCACATCTGGAACTACTGGAGCTAAGCCTAAGGGTGCCATGTTGACACAGAGAAATGCAACATGTGGTATGAGTTTCTTGACATGTGCTGAAACTCATTCTGGTGGCAGTGATAGAGCATTCATTTTCTTGCCGTTGACTCATATTTATGAGAGGGAAACGAGTGGGTTTGCTCTTGTCACAGGTTACTATTTGGGATTTCCCCAATTAACTATTGGACATGATAAAGGTGATCCATTCACAAATTTGATCCAAGATTTGAGAATTTTCAAGCCTACTTATTTCTCAAACGTTCCCAGAATTCTCACCAAGATGGAGGCTCTTGTTAAGAACTTGATCAACGAGATGAGCCCGCAAGACGCTGCTGAAGTTAAAAAGATCATCGCATTCAAACAAGTTGAACACAGTAGATATGACGGTTCCGAAGCTAAGAATGCGCTCTACGACACCTTCCCTGCCTACAAATCGTTACAAGAGTTTATGGGAATGACGAAATTGAAGTGGATGCAGACTGGTTCTGCTCCAGTGGCTACAACTACAATAACTTTCTTGAAGGCTGCACTAAATATTGGAGTGAGACAGTTGTACGGCTTAACAGAATCGTTTGGAGGCATCACAAGTACTCCTGAATACGAAGCTAAATCAGGTTCCTGTGGAAGTATCGCTCCTACGATCGAAGCAAGGTTGAGAAACGTCAGTGAAATGGGTTACGAAATAAACAATAATAAGGGCGAGTTTGTCATCAGAGGACATCAAATATTCAAGGGCTACTATTACAACAAGGAAGAAACTGATAAGGTATTCAATTCAGAAGGTTGGTTCCATACTGGAGATATTGCTAGGGTAGACAGAAATGGCAGATTCTTCATTATTGACAGAGTGAAGAACTTCTTCAAGTTGGCTCAAGGTGAATACATCTCTCCAGAAAAAATCGAAAACAGATACTTATCATCTAACCCTATTATTTCTCAAGTTTATATCCATGGTGATTCGTTGCAATCATTTTTGGTTGGTGTTGTAGGTGTCGATTTTGAAAAGGGCTTGTCGTTCTTGAATGATGTTTGTGGCTACAATCGAATTGAAATGTCTTCCGAAGAAACGCTTGAAGCCATTAATCGTGTTGATATCAAGAAGAAATTCTTAGATATGATCAACGAAAATGTCAGGGACAAGTTGAGTGGTTACGAAAAGTTGCACAACATTCACATTGAAATCAACCCCTTAACAGTAGAAAGAAACGTTGTAACTCCTACACTCAAGATTAAGAGAGGTTTTGCTTCTCAGTTCTTCTCTGATGTCTTCCACCGTTTGTATAACTTTGAACAGTCTCTCTTGTTGGAAGCTAAGTATTTTAATTCGAAGCTTTGAACATGTAGTGTACATATACCCGCTCCTTAGGCGGCTTTTTGGGGTTGCAAAAATATAATTCATACAGATATTTTCAATTGTAAGTATCTTACTACTTATGCTATTTAAAAAACATATTTACGTAGTATATCTACAATGTATACATTTAAATACAATATTATCACTGCAATGAAGTCCATGTACTTCTCGCTATATGCGTCTATGTATGTTTCTATCTTAAATAAACTTGTTTTCGATCAAATAATCGATGATCTTTTCCGCAGATTCTTCAATTGATACACCTTCGTAGTTCCTCAAATGGATTTCAGGCTTTTCTGGAGCTTCGTATGGAGCAGAAATACCGGTGAATTCCTTGATAATACCTTCTCTAGCCTTCTTGTACAATCCCTTTGGGTCTCTTTGTTCAGCCACTTCGACTGGAACATCAACATAGACTTCCACAAATGGCAAGTTGTCCTTTTCGTGCAATTGTCTGGCCAAATCTCTGTCTTGTTTGTAAGGAGAGATGAAACTGGTCAAAGTCACACAACAAGAGTCCGTGAACAATTTGGCTACTTCGGAGATTCTTCTGATGTTTTCATTCCTGTCAGCTTCGCTGAAGCCCAAATCCTTGTTCAAACCGAACCTCACATTATCACCGTCCAATCTGTAGGCATTCAAGCCTCTAGCAAGAATGGATTGTTCCAAAGCGCAGGCAATGGTGGATTTTCCACTAGCTGATAAGCCAGTTAGCCAAACAGTGACTCCCTTTTGCTTTCTCAAGCTGGCACGCTCAGCGTGGGTTAAATTTGGATGCCATGTGATGTTGGAGGCCATTTTTAGGATTATGATACAAAAAAATGAGTAAAAAGAAGACTTGACTCGTAGTCAAAAATTATGGTAATTTGCAATTGTCAAGTTGAAAATTTTGTATGGTTCACCATACCACGTGATATGGGGAACAGTTCACGTGAAGATAAGAGTGTTGCAGCACATCTGCGTATTGTGCAGAAGATTGGGCAAATAATTAACTTAGAGGGAAGAGTCGAAGTTACAAAAGACACTGCAAGGATTATGTGAGTGGATTGTGAGCGTAACACGAGTTTTGAATCTGAACGAAAGACTAACGAATAAGGATCGTGGAGAGTTTTCTATTGAGAGTACACGGCATAGTATAGTTGCAGCTGTTTCTGAGAAAAGGATATGATTTTGATGGTATGGAACCAAAAGCTTCGAAAAAACTCAGTCAATAATCAGACTAAGACGTTTTAAGGCAAAATTAACGGAAATAGTTGAGTAAAGTAGTCAAGTGAACAATTCGACGTCGGATAATGTTAGAGGAGAAACGCGACATTCACTAACCAAAAAGTTTGATGCGACATCCTTTCATTTATGTGCGACATTTGCAACGACATTCAAATTTTTCAGTTTTCTCCAACTCACAAGGAGCTTACTGAAGCAACAGTGTATTACCATACAGTTAAAGAGACACAACTAAGACATGCACTACGAGTTGTTCGCCATAGCGCGTATAACAGACCCGGTTCAGACCAGCAAGGAAGCCAAGAAGATTGTGTCGACCATTGGAAAATTGATTCTCAACAATAGAGGTATCATCAGAGACATTACTAGCATGGGTGCCAGACCTTTGCCCAAGATTATGTCCAAAGAACAAGAAAGACATTTCCAGGGTTACCATTTCCTCATGGGTTTTGACGTATCTGCCACTGTTCAATCGCAGTTGTTAAGAACCTTGAGAAGCGATCCCAGAATCTTGAGAGCCAACGTTATCAAGCACGACCTCACCAAGAAATTGAACTCTGGCTCGTCCATCCAGCAGACCGTGGATGCAATCAAGAGTCTGTAGAGACAGATAGTAGAAAGAGAGAGAAAGCAAGAAAGACAATACGAAAAAGAGAAAATGAATCCATAGATTTTAAGGTGGACTTCAATTTTACAATGGATCGTCCATTTTACATAGCATTTCCGCCAAATGGGAACCGGTAGTTTCCATGGTGGGACCCTGTATCCTTAGCTGTACATAGTCATACGATATTACCATATTTCAAGAGATAAGCTTATGCTGTAGGAGTGGATTGTAATAAATTGTAGAATGAGGAGCATTACATCCGAGAGTGTGAGACGTATGTAGTACATGTTGATGTTCTCTGTTGTGAAACTCCATATTCCCACAGTACAAGAAGATTCCAAACGGTCCTAACATACACTTTCCCATGGCTACGAAGCTGTAATATAATATTATATAGTTATCTGTCCAAACCAACAATTCGTATATTCTCCATCGACTCTTCCAACCCAATCTGTCACCTGTGAGAAATAGTCACAGTTTACACGAAAACTTCACATGTAGATAATAACACATTTCTATCATGAACCATTCGGAATCTACAAATTACACATTGCTTATTTGAACTATTTTCGTTGCCATAATTACTCTAATTTATCTTCCTTTTTAATACGTCAGATCAACCAGTCAAATCAAATATGCCAAACGAGAATCGTACAATTTCCACTTCAAAAATCAAAACTGCTCCACGAATAACAAGAATATATCATGGAACAATCTCGTCTTTCCCACTCAATCCACTCAACTCTATGTGTCTGTACATCAACTCTAGCTCCTCGTACCTGATCTAACAATACCGATCCAGATCGTGGGTTCCATCAAAGTGTAAATGGTAGCGCCGATATCCCAATTAGGCAATACCATAACAATCGGACGATAAACAATCAATTCAACCCAAAAAAAATCTGGTGAACTTGGGCCCCATAGCCAGGGTGATTAATCGATACCTCTCATTGGACTATACTGTGTACAGTTCAAGGCAACTGTTTAGATTTTTTTTGTTGTATTTGTCTTCTTCATTTGGAAACGTTATTGGCCCTGAAGGTGAGAGAGCTTTTTTCTATTGATAATTTCTGGAGCTTATATCAGAAGAATACATTCTCTTCTTTTGCAAAACCATCAACAATTGTCATAACTACCATCTACAAGACACTTGTCCTTCTGTCCTGTGGTGTATCCGACAACTAAGACCGTCCCTTCATCCATTCCTTTAACGCCATAACGAATATCATATCTTGAACAGAAAACAGTAGATATCGAATAACAATACTAGAAAAACCACAGCACGACAAGCAATCAGAATACAAGAAATTGTACATAAATAGAACATACGACAACTTGCAGTATAATAACATAACATCAACGGACATCAAACTTTCAACTTCAGATCTAGTACATCAATCATTCTGATAATAGACAATAGATAGCACACTTTCATTCTCAATCAGCTCATACTGTGTGTACAGACTTCATCAGCCATCCTTTCTTTCACCGCCTTCAAACATTTACACAAACATTTAGATTTTGTAGCGATCGCATACATTATCATTCTAAAGATACATTCTAAAGACAAAGACATTCTCAAGATATAGACATTGAATCACTGAACATTATTACTATATTATAGTCCTACACAGACTGATTATCAATAATCATAATTAAAGGAAACTTCTACAACAAACTTCAATTCTTCAAACCCCGGTTCTGCAGAGCATCTGTAAACAAATCGTTATCGGCCCACCGCCTTCTCCAGCAATGGATTCCCGAGAATGCTGCAACAAAGAGAATGCCATTACATTGATATCACAGAGTCATCCATCCACGCCGCCTGGTTTGCCCCTATCGTCCAAGCGTTCTATCAATTCGTTAAATTCCTTGAACGGATCACCCCTAGCATACTACACCAAGAAGTCCGACGGCTCACCTACACGTAGAAGAAAACAAGTCATGGAGTCATCCGAGACAGACTCCACTTCTCCTTTAGGCTCTATTTCGACTTCTACGACCTCTAGTACATCTATCGGGAGTCTCCAAAAAGAGTACAATTCCTTAGAAAGACGGTATACCGACTTGGTGCTTCAGAACAAATCTCTCTTGGCAGAGTTCACAGTGATGGAACAGGACGTCCATCTAAAAACATCACAATTGAAAGAACATTCAGAGAAGAACCACAACTACGAACTATTTATTAAATCTATTCAGGATGAGCACACCAAGAGCTCAGACTTGCTCGCCCGAGAAATCTCGTTTTATAAAGATTTGCTTCTGGAAATGCAACTGAATCTCGACAAGATGACATTGGAATTCGATTCTTTTAAACAGAAATCTATAGCCGATTCTCGTGTCCGAGAGCATCGCAGCCAGAATGACATTCTGTACGAAAGACTCAGCAAGGAATATCGAGCCCTCCAATCGAATTTCGAGCTTGAAAAAACATCCAAGACTGTATTGATAGAACAGATAGATTATCTTACGAAAGAGAACGAAGTTCTTCGAATGGAACAACAGCGACATTCTCTAACCAGTCAGAACTTCATCCTGGACGATATTCTCGACAGCAGTGTTATCCACGACATCACGCATACAATTCACACTATGAACGAGTTAAGTGAAGAAGATGATGAGAACGATCTAGAGAGCGATTCAGAGCCTTCCGATTCCAATACGGATTCCAGTTCCCGGCATCGTTACCATATCGATAGCTATAATGACCATGACGAAACTAATAATAACAACAGCAACAACAACAATATGATATCTTATCTAGCTGATGACTTAAGAAACAACCATTCTTCTCCGATTAAGGCCGAGTATAACACCGACGAGTCGATGGAGATATCACGAAATTTCCAGTTCCCACCACCGGAGTTTGCTGAAAGCAACTTCTTACCTAAAACCGAAAAGCTAGAGGGGTCCTCTAAGATCCACTTTCCGCCATCACCAGAACCTGGAGTGAAGGAAAAGAGACAGTCTTTGCCACTCCATCTTCGCGGCAGTCAGTGCGATGAAGAGTTCGTTCTTTCTCCGTTCAAATTGGCCAATGCTACTGTTTCTATGTTGGGTAATGATGACAGAATCGCTCTGACTCCTTCGGTGAAGAGATATTCTTCTTCTAAACCACATCATAATCGATACAATAGTCACGAGCTTGTGCCTATCATGGTGGAGTTTGAACCGTTAGAGCTGACTATACGGAATACTTCTGTACCTGAAAGAGCACACCATAACAACAACAGCCATAAGTTCGACATCATCAACGAGATGACTGAGTGCTCTGTAGAAAATAGTCAAACAGCTTCCGCTCGTGACGGAGCCTTCTTTGCCTTGAATGGCTTCGATAGTAAATCAAATAGAAACTCAGCCACAATGATATCATCCAAGAGATCGAGTTTGATTACAGAGAACTATTCGAACGATATAACGAGGCATGAGATCACCAAATTGAAGTTTGAATTACAATCGCTCAGATTACACAACGAAAAGTTGTTATCTTACATTGGCTTTGAGTTGCAAAAGCAGAAGAAGAACATCAAGAAGTTGACCAAGAAACAGTCTACACGTACACTTCGATCCTATCCTAGTAAGAAGAAAATGGAGTATTCCGATGCCAAATTGATTGAGAGATCTAAAGAGATGCTCATACAGAAGAAGCGTGTCTTACGATCAGTGTCGATCAATGCGATCTTGTCTAAGAAATACAATGACAATAGTGGAATGCGACCAGCGAATGCGATAGGCATAATTCCGACGGGATTATCACCATTTGCCAATTCTCTTTTCACGACGTTTGAGAATGAATACGAGCAAGAAGTCGATGGCCTCTTGTTGTCAAACGATCTAGGCGAAGATGAGTACGGGTTTTTGACTCATAACGACAGATTTAGTAGTCGCGTATTCTCGAACGGGTTATACGCCTATCTTAATCTTGACGAGAATGAGCTTGACGGTGACGAAAAGGCTGATTGCGACAAGGAAAAAAGAATCAAGAAATATCGATCACAGGTGTTTGAGAAATCCAAGTTCGTATCCAGTGACGATGAAGTTGTTGAAGACGGTTCAGACGAGGCCACCGAGATAGAGAAGGACGACTGGGAAGAAGTAAGTGGAGAATCGTCATCGGAAGAAGAGCTCGGGGTGATCACACAGATCAAGTACTTGATGTTTGGAGCTAGTGCACTCAGTGCCAAGCAGAAGAGAAAGAAGGACCAGCACCAGCTAGTAGACGATGGATTGAAGTACAAGTTTTTCACGATAGCGTTGGGGATCATGATAATCGGGTTGAAGTTTTCGCACCAACACTATGATAATTGACTAATGTAATTTTACTTAATAAGGCTTCACAATGCATAATATTCGTGTATAGATAAAGAGCAACTAATTTAGAGCTACTATAGAGTCGATTTGTAGACGACAAAGTTAGTAACAATAGACACTGTAGACGTCATGGTACGATATCTGTAAAAGATGTCTCCAGGGTGTGAGCGTTATAAAATAAAGAGACTTGAAATTAATTGCAAATGGGTTCATAAATGTGACTCTCATAGTTAACACATCTAGGGCTAACACATGTTGCAGAGACCACGAAAATGACAGCTTGGCTACAAATTCTAAGTGAACAGTTGGTATATACGAACGGAGTACTCACAGAATCAGGGGGGCGTTTTTGTATAAAGTTGGTCGGGGTATTTGAAAGACGAATTGTCCCAGAGCCTGGGTACCAATGTCGTATCTGGATATGCTATTTAGAGATCGGCCGGTCAGTTAACTATTTGCCCTAAAAACGAAAATCTGATAGTTATTATCGTGCGGCTGTTGTCCCTAGTATTATAGTGTGTAATTATAACGAAAATCTAAAATTGTTGGAAATTTCGAAATAGGAAAGAGGTGCAAATTCTGCAAATTGTAACGTTGGATTATTCGTATAAATTCAGTCACAGTACAAGACGCCTGAGAGATAATCCTCAGGATTCCCTTAAATCTCTCTTTGTTCTGTTTCAGTCCTGGAGGCATCACCAGCAGCTGCGGGCTTAGGAGTAGGTGACTTATTTTCGGCGCCATCTTCCACTAGAAACGGTTTGGCCCTCAACTTTTCTGCCCCTCTCCTGCACCACGGGCAGAAGAAAAGTGGAACCACTCTTGCAAAGTAAGCTTTTTCGCTTCTTTTGCGCACTCATAAAATAAGAAAATGGCCAGTTCCGGCTCTTATTATCCAATCATGACATACTTAAAGACGGGCCCATCCTCAGTGGAATCTGAAGACATTTTTGAGTGCAGCGCCTTTCTTGTTGGTTCTTTCTTGCCAGCCCGAAGTGTTCCGACCGTCAAATAGTGCCCAGCTTCAGCATCTTGACGTCAGATATTGTCTCGCCCAGTTATAACCACTAGTATCCGGAGAAAAATTCGCGACAAAAATAGCCCTATAAATAGCCCATATAAGCTCACAGACAAACCGACCATGGCCTTGAGAAATTACATGTATGCGAAACACATCGACGACAGCGTCACCAAGGCCCGGATCAATATGGTGGACACGTCGAACCCGGATTCGGCCAAAATCGAAGCGTCCATTAATAGACTCCACCACCATAACCACTGCAGTAAGGAGAAGGTTGAGAAATTAGGTGCGAGACAGGTCAGACACAGGAGAAGACATCTTAGCCAAACCGTAGTAGAAACCTCGCCCCAGGCCAAACCAAACCCCGACTCCATCCCCAGAACCATCTCTGGCGTTTCTTCGGACATCTCGAACTCCAGCACTTCCGGTTGTGGAAGCGGTAGGGAAATCTCGTTGGAAGATGGAACGAAAGTGTGTCGCAACTGCCCTGACTGCGACAAGAAAAAGACACCACTAGAAGAACTGCACTTTCCCAGGATCAACATCGAGGTCCAGGAGGCGTCAACTCCAATGGCAGACTTGGAACGTAAAACAGAAAAATTATCTCTTGATACCTCCAATAGCGTCAACAGTATCCACACCACGGAGATCGACTTTACAAACGTGTTCTAGAGCGTTCTAACGAGATAACGAAACATAATATATTTATTCTGGTTTAAGTTACGGTACTAAAAATGGCATAGGTTAGCTTTGTATATTAGAATCACCATAATAATATTTTTAATGATACTATAGTAATTGTAACTACTATATCGTTGCTGGGCGTAACTCACCATGATTGTAACTAAATTAAATCGGTCGCATCCATAGTCAAAGGTTAACAGCTGTACAATAATCAGTGATGTACGATTTTAATGAAATAAATATTTCGTCTGATGCTTGCAACGCTATTATAGATTCGTTGAGCAATGAACGGTTTACTACTTTCCTGATAATCTGTGCTGGACCATTGTAAGCAATAAGAAAAGGAAATTGAGGTACGGGATTTCTTGAACAATCTTGTCTCCGTTGTCTTCACTGTTCTTCTTGTAGAGCTTGATGATATTGCCCAAAATGATATCCAACTCAATCAAACGGCCGTTCCTGGAATCAACCAACATCGATGGCTGATAATAAGTGGGAGCATCGTAGAACTCCGTATCCTTGATCATGTTGACCACTTGTTTCTCTTCGATAAGTTGATTAAATTCTCCATAGTCATGCTTACTCAAGTCTCTGTTAGCTACAAGTTGTACCTCTTTCATCAAGGGATAGATTACCTCGTCAATTATGTTATCTGAGTCCTTTAACTCGTATACCTTGCCAACGTCCAAGTCGCTGAGACAGCATACGGTGTTGTACGTTGCGTTGTACAAGAGTTTCTTCCATCTCGTGAAACGAGCATTATGGTCGAGTTTGGTAGTATTGATATCATTAGAATATAACTTGATCAACTTCTCCAACGCAGCGGAAGCTGTATCATCGTGGATCTTGGAGATATCAAAGAGCCCAAGAACGAGTGAATCGTGTGAAAAATGAGTAATTGTGCCTTTATTGTTCGTAGAACTGATATACGAAACTCCTGAGATGAAGGTAGCCTCATCCTTCAAACTGCTCCAGTAGCTTTCGATGTCGATCCCATTTTGGATCAACACTATACTAGTTTTGCTGTCTGCCTTCAACAAGTTTGCCTTATTCTTCTCTACTTGGTCCCAGACGTTGTCTCCGTTTTCTTTCGGAATCACTTTGGTCGAAACTATGATATAGTCAAAGGGTCCAGACTCGATTTCCTCCAAGGTTTTGACGACATTGTGAGGTTTGAATCCCGTAATTTGGTTTGCGGCCTCATTCGCGTCGCCATTTTCACGTCTTCCGCCATAATCCACCGAGGAAATCGTGTATCCTTCTTTGGTGATTTTGTCGTAGTCTGTTCTGACAACAGCTGTGAGATCGATTTTAGAACCATTATTTCTATACAAGGTGTATGCTACCATGGCTCCGACTCCACCGAGTCCGATCGAGAGCACTTTTGTCATGTTGGAGATTTGTAAAACTAGAGCAAAATCTGAGATACTCGAGTTTCAGTGAAACTTTTAACCTATCAAATACAAATGGAAAAAAATGGTGGTTCCAAATCGTGAAATTTATATCAAGATACAAAGTGCGGAACTTTTCCGTCTTGCCTATCTGGGATTTTGGGGCCTTTGCTGCAGAGGCATTTCATGTTGCCTATCGGATATTTTTCGCGCATGTTCATAAACGGAGAGTGATAGCGATGGATGCGAAATTCACATGATAGACAAGGTAGGCAGGTTATAGATTAATTAAATTAACAAATATTGAACCTGAATTCACTCTCCTTGTAACACAAGAAAATGTACCTAATTGAAACTTGTTTTTCTATATATCTTACAAATTTGCAAAAAAATTGGAAAATTTGCCATATCTTACAAAAATTTCACCGAGAACGAGACACCAACTTTCTACACTAATTGAATAGATAATCCACTTTTATAATACATACATAATACAAACCTTAAAAGAACATTAGGGAAGTAGCTTTCTGCTGACGCAGAATAATATAGCCATAAATATTTTCTTTGGACAGCCACTTGTCTAATTATCTGCTCTATCACTCGTCTACTAGTTTATCTTATCCTTCCAGCCTTTGCTGCCATGGGGAATGGCAGGTCCTACGTCTGAATTCATAATCACAGGATTTCTTGTTCGTGTAAGCGACGAGTTCATCAAAGGATCAAGGGAGTTACTGTTTCGTCCCCGAAGCTGGTGGTGATGCGACGGCTGTACAAATCCGTTTACTGGTGCAAGGCTGTTGCTAGGAGGACTCGTCTGGCTAGGAGGAACGGCATTACGCAAGAAGAAGTCGTCTATGTTAGTTATGTGTTGTTGCAGCGATGCTAGCTGCAGTGATGCTTGTTGCATCTGCTGTACTTGGTGCAATAGTTGCTGGTGTTGTTGTTGAGCCTGTTGCTGCTTTTCTTGTTGATGTTGTTGTTGAACCTGTTGTTGCTGCACGTGTTGAGCCTGCTGTTGCTGCTGCTGGACGGAACGGAGGTTGATCATTCTCTCGTTGAAAAACGAATTTTTGAACTCTTGAAAGATTGCCACAGTCTGTGGGTATTCATACTGATGATCGTGGAAGAAGCGATCGGCAAACATGTAGATAAACCGCTCAATATCTGATCCACTTATCGTCAGTGTAACATCCAATGAAGACCCAGTAGAGGTACTAGTAGTCTGAGCTGTATCCAACAAAGCACGCGCAGCAGGTGGTTGTGTAGTAGGAGGTGTAATACTATTGTTATTGTTGCTATTGCTTGTGTTTGTAGATGATGCCGTACCAGCTCGGTTAGAAGCTTGCAGTTTCGAAGAGCCAGTTCCTCTTGTTCCGGATCTGGTTAATCTCTGCTCAATCTGGTGTCTCTCATAACGAGCCCGAAGCTGTTGCTGATAGTCATAGGAAGCAGGAGATGTAGAATCAGATGTGTCCAGGAATCGCTGTGGTAACCTCTGTGGATGCGATTTCTGCGCTTGCAGAGATGTTTGAGCTGGTCTTTGCACTTGCGTCTGTTGCGGTTGATGCAGCTGTAGCTGTTGCTGCTGCTTATATACATAATTGATATTGAGGTTTCCATTGCCATTGGAGAAACTCAACCCCTGATGGGGCCTGAACTGGTTGGAAACTCCAGCGGTATTGGATCCAGAAGCAGTGGCTGGGGTAGCAAGCAGTGGATTCAACAAATCGTAGCCTGGACCTTGCGCGCTGGTGCTAGATATACTACTGCTGGCAGTCGTACCTGAAGCAAAATCCGTAGCAGGACTGTTGGATGCTGGATTACCATTTACCGAACGATCGCTGCTGCGATTGTTACTACTACTGGTATTGTTACTGGCACTACTATTACTCACGGTTGTATTGTTGGTAGTATTGTTGGCTGTGGTAGTAACATTGGTATTATTAGGATTGGTGAGACTAGTCTTGGTGGTGTTACCATCTGTCATTTCGTTTGATTCCTGTTCTGCTGCAGCAAAGTTTTCGTATACTTCTTCAGCTGGCTGTTGGTTTCCAGGTCCAGGCGAAGAAGATGAAGATGATGAGTCGCGATTCATTCCATCTGCTCTCCCTCCAGTGGCTCCGCTCATTCTCTTTTTGTTGAGCCCATGCCTCTTCTTGTTGAGCCCGTGTCTCTTTTTGAACTGACTAAGCCAGCCATGGCTGAATCCTACAAGTCTTTTAGGGTCTTCCACTCCGTACTGATGAGCGAAAATCGACCAGTGCTCACGGAGAATGGGCTCATTGATGGGTTCGTTCCGTTCAAGTCTCCTTTTTACAAGCATATCCATGGCTCTGTTAATTTCCTCGTACTTGAACTTTACTTTTCTGCGGCTCTTTTTGGAAAAGGAGGACCCAGCCAGACTCAATCGTTCTCTGAGATCATCTTCGTTTTTGAGCCATTCGCTGAAAGACGATGTCAGGATCAGTATCTCGTTTTTGTACCTGTCTACTGTCTCCAGCTGAGGTCGGTTTGACTGGTGGTAAAAATCAAGGATCTGGATCTTTTGCTCTAGTGTGGCTCTAGGTAGCTTGACGGGAGGCATTTTATGTTATGGTATTACGTGATATGATAGAACTTATTTTGATATGATAGATATTTCTGAAATGATACTACAATGATGTTGTGGTAATGTTGCTGGTACGTGTTGCCGTAGACTGTGAGTTATGAAATATTCTGTATGAAGTATGAATTTTTGTAGAGTATGAGTATAATTGAAGTTGGGAAGTACTAAAAAGGACGGAAACCAATGTTTAAACTCACGTCGTTTGGTTTTCAGTCTGAGGATTATTCTTCGTCTTGTTTGGTAATCTTGAATTCCTAGTTTGATTTCCAAGTGGTTATGAGGAATGGCCTCAAATTTTCTTTGTCAATATTGCACCACTGATATGAGTATACTACTACAGCCAGAAATGTCAAATGGAAACTGAGTTCACAAAAGTGCAGTTCTGAAGTTGAGGATTCTGAAGAAAGGCTAATATCAAAGACTGGATATCTGTATTGACTTCAATGAGGTCTGGAAAATATCTTAAATGTGGAGCTCAGACTAACTAATTTGTATTATCAAATATGATCGGATTTTGACCACGGAAAAAAGAAGGAGACAGCCAAATTATAGACGCGTCGTACTAACTCACTGCTGTACCGTCGATATGAACTGATTAAGAGAAACAAAGACGTCGTTCGTGGCTGTTGGTTCACAAATTAATTCGAGTCAACTTCAACGGTGTTGGCTAAAATAAATGAACTCTCTCTTAACCAAATTTCGGGCGAGGGGTCTCCTGCATATAATTCATTATAAGTACATATCTTTTGATTGGAGGGGTATGGCCATTGAACTGGAGGAGCATTGGTGACTTTAGGGTCGTTTTCGTCGTTTTTTCATTTATCCTTCGGAAAGTTAGCCATACTATAGGATCAGAGTTAATTCGCAAGTTGTCTTTGCAGCTAGTGAAATGGATTTATTTTCGTTCATTTAGGTCACTTCTCGTCGTCAAGTACTGGCACCCCTTCGTTTGTGGAATATAAGAAATCATCCACATGCAAGGAAAGTGAAGCAAAACGGGTATATATACAGTCCCACTTTTTAAGTCTACATTTACATCGATTTTCCCTCTATATGAATCTTGGTCTTTGTTCAACTGTGAAAGAGAAATTGGCATATAAAATATATTTGGCTTTCCAGAGAGCTGTCCACATTGTTGATATCTCACAAATTACTGGTACTCTGTTTGTACGTATCGAGTTGTCCCATCTAACTTTCTACAGACTTTCCTGCTAGTCCTGTATGTATCAAAGTAAAAGAATTGTCACGTGTGCTCATACTTACAAGTGTAAATGTTTAGGTATAGCTATGGTTATCGCATAGCAATATGGATGCCGCAATAATTTACAGTATGAATGTTCACAACTCTTTTGTGTCCACTTTTTCATTTTTCATTTTTCATTTGTTAAATCTGACTCTAGTACAATGTGCATTCAAGAAATCAATATCGAACAATACTACTAAAAAAGCACTTACCTAGTGGGAAGTTCTGGTGACTCTGTCTAACACCGATTCGTAGGCGACCTCGGAGAAGTCAGTGCCTTGGACATCGGCAGCAACACCGTTCAAGGCTCTTCTCAAGGCATCCTTGGAAGAGGCGTACACCATCTTGGCTCTAATTGGAGCGGTGTCTGGCGACCAGGTGAAGAAAACGATCTTAGATCTCTTGCCTTCACCTCCACCAATTTCGTACTCAAAGTCGTAGATGGCGTATTTACATTCGTTTTCTGGCAACTTTTCCAAGAATACATCGTAGTCAGTTTCACTGGACGTTTCTTCGACGACAATCTCTGTTTTGCTGTCGTTCAAGGAGTAGATAATGAACTTGTGCTTCTTGCCCAACTTTAAATCGTTGAAGGCAGTCAAAGACTCATCGGCAACGGCAACACTAGAAGGTTAGTATTCTAATTGATGGCTGATGATTGGCAATCAACAAGAAATTACAAGAAATGAGAAGATAACAAAAAACCAAAACGTATCACAATTTATAGAACAATTAGCATATAAATATAGTACAATAATAGTAATAAACTAATATCATAGCCATACTAATGCAATTTCCATCAAATAATTGGATCAGGTCCGATTCAACTGCACAATATAGTATTACATTGCAAATGTGTCATAATTTTTGATAGGCTAATAATAACCATTATAACTGTTATCTTATCCATATAAGTCACTTGCTCTGCCATCATTCACTTTATGCTTACCCAGATCTAGACTATACCCTGTGTTAGTTACCATGGAAAAATTAGATTCGTGGATTTTAAAGTTGGGAGTCTCATAAATTTCTACTGGCATTGCCACTTCATAGAACAGCAAAAGAACCGACATCGTCAATCAGCTCCAGTTGCCAGCAATTGATTGCTGATGACAACTCCCCAAACATCCAATCACGTTGCAGAAACATACCATTGTGTAATTTATTTATAGTTAATAAGCGTAGTTGATTGTAGAGTTCAACGTCGATCACAATAAAGTCGAATGTTGTTCCTTTAAATCTGCGTCGTTCAATTTTCAATTCTCAGTAGTGACACAAATATTTTGTCACGTGAACGAGACTGAAACAGCAGGAACCCCTTCTATATAGTATTGGTGTGGAATAACAGAGTACTATTAGAAAAGGGGTAATAATAGGAGTTATGATGAGTTGAAAGACAAGATTCAAGATATGTTTAGTATTATTTATTTTTTAGTGGTGTCTACGAGCAGAAGGGGTGATGGGTCCTCAGGATAGATAAGGACATGATTCGAGTTTAGGAGTAGGAGTGCTACAGGTTATAATCGTATCATCATTATTTACTTCAGTGTTGGGCATACCAATTCAAATAAGACTATCAGATGAATGAAGATGCTGATTGGAGATTTTGCCTCTGGTTTTCATGGGATTGCTTTGATTTTCCCCCTTTACAATGGCTGCGAAAAGTAGCTCGCCACTAGAATGCAGAAGAATTGAATATGAAAAGAAGGAACAATTGTAGTCCGTTCGGCTGTTGAGCTTAATACAAAACAAACATTTCTATTTCCACACTCCAAGAAAGGAACACGGGAGTATCTCATGGAATTTAGTTGGTTGTAGCAACCTCGACTTCAAAAAGGGCAGTGCTTCTTCGAGGGAATGGAAGTGTGACTTCCGTTGCTTGATAAAGTTCTTTGATATGGACCAATATCTTTTTGCTATTAGTTATTGACAGTAAAATAATCCTGAATTTCCTTCGTATTTTTCAAAAATTTCAGTAAAATACCAAATACAACAAATTTGATTTCCGCATTCATATTTCCTCATATTTTAAGTATGTTCAAAAAGATGTATGTTCTCAAACATAAATAAAACAGCTTCTGAAGAACTTTTGCCTTTAATTATCACAAAACTGCTACAAGATATCAAAAAGACTAGATTAGGAAGCTAGAGTTTCTGTATCACCAAGAGGAAGGGATACAAGAGGATATGACTGTCCCCCATATTTGAATTGGAACCGTACTTCATCAGTATAACAAGCCCTTAATAGTTTCCTGAATCTAGCGTAGCAACTAGTCCTGAAGTATAAAAAAGTGATAATTAGTCACGTAACATTGTCAGAAATCTTTTCTATCCACAGGCTCTTAATTGCTTATAAAGAAATCGCTGTAGAAACCATCAACGCACTTAATCTTTTTATTAATGAAACTGAAATTGCAATTGAGGCAGAACGGCAGAAAACTACGCAATCTTAGAGACACATTTCTTTTGGAATGACAGAGCATAGCTAACTTTCGATCGGGCCATTGCCAGTTTTGAATAGTCTACATGTTGCAACATATTTGCAGCCCCTCTGGTAGAAGAGGTGCGAACAGAGACAATGTCGTCGACATTTATTTAAGAGGAGAATGTATCTCTGAGCAATAAGGGCTAATAAGCACACTAGGGGGAGACCAGCCGGCCGGTTCCAAGGCTATCTGCTAGATATTGAGCCAAGAATTGACTTTGTTTTATAAAGTTACTTGTTGGCTTAGGCCCACTATATGGAACATAATCAAAAAAGTTAAATGAATTACTTTTTAAGTCGAATTTTGGTATTCGAAATGGCATATATTGTGATTGAAGTCTAATCAATTTACTACATAGCAAATAAATCTTCCTCTAAATCATACCGAAGGTCAAATGGTAAAAGTGTTAGCGTACCAAGTGAAACACTCAGAAAATTGTGAAGAAACTTAATAACATACTTAGGTTCCCTTTCTTTTTACTTTTCAGCAAACTGTTGCGGTACAGATTGCTAAATTGTGCCGGCAGCATAGCATGCACCTTTAATGGAGTAAAGGGAACATTATGCCTTATGGCGTAGTGGGACAGTAGCCGCCGCTTCTTTGAATGCCGTCTGTTCGAGTCCCAGATATGACGATACGATGGCCGAGTGGTTAAGGCGAAGGATGCAGGTTCCTTTGGGCTCTGCCCGCGCAGGTTCGAACCCTGCTCGTGTCGATATATTTTTACGAAGTCTGTAAATCTATATGTCTTTTTTTGACAACCCTTTGCTCAATGACGATACAATAGACAATAGTTATAGTGCCATCCTTTTATAGCTTGTTCTAAAGAATGAAACCCTCATAGTGGATTTGCCTCATTTTGCCATAAATTGTGGAACCGATCTGCGGCCGTCTGCAGGTTGCCCCGAAAAATTTAACTATGCAGATATCACCAGACATGATTAGGAATTTTTCAGTTACATGAACTTGTAGTTTCTTCAAGAATTGTATATGGAACCAGTATTCTAGCAAATTGGAACCCACATCATTTTCAGTTGAATGTTATGGGCTTGTATGAGATTCTTGAGATAGAGTCGCTGGCGTCTTCTGGCGATATCAAGAAAGCGTACAGAAAGCTAGCACTCCGATATCATCCCGATAAAGCCACTGAGGAAGAGAGACATATCGCTGAAACCAAATTCAAGGAGATTTCACACGCCTACGAAATACTCAGCGACGAAGCAAAACGTGAAGAATACGACTTATATGGTTCTACCAACGGAATCCATAGTCAGTCTCATATGTATGGAGAACCTGATGGGAATCCATTTGAAAACTTTTACGGCGGAGGAGGACAGCAGTATGATCCACGTGATTTCTACAATTTCTTTAACAACATGAACGGGGCCAAAGGTCACGGACAGTCTGCTAGAGCCAAACCACGAACTGAAGATGCCGAAATCGAAGTAGATGTCACACTTGAAGATTTATTCAAGGGTAAAATTATTAGAACCACTTCGACTAGAAACATCATTTGTACCCTCTGCAAGGGAAAAGGCGCTAAAAAAGCCGCAGTGCCAAAGAAGTGTAGCACTTGTGACGGGGAAGGTGTGGTACGCAAGATTCGAAGAGTGGGTCCCGGACTTGTAACTCAGGAGTATGTTGATTGCGGTACTTGTGAAGGTGTAGGCAAGTTTTACAGAATCAAGGATAGATGTAAGAAGTGTGAAGGCAAACGGGTAATTGAAGAAACCAAAATCTTGGAGTTTGAGATCGTCAAGGGTTCACGTAGTGGAGAGACGATAGTCCTTCCTAAGGAATCAGACGAGTATCCAGGAAAGGAAACCGGTGATGTCAAATTAACTTTTACCACTAAGGGCCATCCCGTTTTCACCAGGAAGGGTGATGACTTATATGCCAAATATAAGATTCCACTTGTAGAGGCTCTTTGTGGGTTTTCCAGGGTGTTGGTGAAACACTTGGATGGCAGAGGCGTCAAGGTATCTACACCTCCAGGCAAAGTAATACGACCAGGAGACTATATCAAGATCAAAAGTGAGGGCATGCCAGTCAAGAATGGCCCACTGGGATGGTTCGGAGGGTCATCGTCCAAAAGAGGGGACTTGTACATCGAAATGGAGATTGAATTCCCAACGGACTACTGGTACTTGGAAAAAAACGATATCCTCAAAATGAAGAACTTGCTTCCTTCAGCCTTGAAGAGCAAACTGGATGTGTCCAGACAAACTGTAGACAACAACTCATTGCCCGAGGCAAATATAGAGGTATTTACCGACTTTTATATCGCCAGACAAGATGCATTGCCAGACTACAAGGAAGAGTCTCCAACTCCTGCCGCAGACGAAGAGCATCATAATGGCTACAATGGCTACAATGGCTTCGATGGGAGCGCACAACCAGAATGCACCCAGCAATAGAGAAGGCACCTGTAAAACGAAAGAAGCAAGAACTAATAGCTCTGATATCATAAATCTTGTCTCATAAGTCTTGTCAGTCTCAGCGCTAGCCTTATGACTACATGTATACTATTGTAAATAATCCTATTGGTACATAATAAAGAGTAATGCCAGCCTTATATTTTATATACTAATCCAACAAATCCTTCATGTCATCAATACTCAACCCTACCGTAGTGATATCCATTTCATCGTCGTCGTCGTTGTCGTAATCGAACTCTAGTTGCAAGTTTCCAATGGCCATGCTCTTGATTTCTTTCTCAGCTTCAACTACTTCAGGGTATAAAATTCGGTTCTCATCGGTAACAACAGTCCTGCTGGGTTTCGAGAAGAATTCCAAGTCTACATCGTCAAAAGGCACCATATCTACGGGATACGAATCGAGCGGAAGCGGCCGATCAGCAATTGTCTCTACCTCTGCATCTTCTATGCCTTCAGGAAGAACTAAACGATCCGAGAATCTCGTTTTTTTCATAGTTTTCTTCACTGGATCAACGTTGTTTGCGTTTATATCACGATTGACGATATTTGAAGCATGCAATTGAGACGTCCCACTACTTAACGTGCTGCTAAGATCAACTACGGGATCTTTAGGAAGAATAGACTTCTTCAATAGGCTATCTGTGACAATACTACTACTTGCATGGCCACTAGAATTCTCAAAAAGGGCGGAATTTATTTGCTGGAGCTTTACTTTCTCTTTACCAGCATCTCTAGCATCAACAGGTTGGTATTTGCCTGTAGGCGTTTTGGATTTGCTGATTTCTATGTGTTCGTTCTTTCTGTGGATAAAACCCAACGACGAATTTGCCTTTGTTAAAACTGGCAATCTTTTCGGTGCTATCGTTCTTCTTACAGGAGCGGCCACTTCATACTTTGTAGATGTGTTGAGTGAAGTTTTAGCCCGATTTAAGCTGGGAAGCTTTTGGTTCTGATCCTTGCTACCTAAAGGTATTCGTCTACGATTAATATTGTTCTTCTTGGAGGAATCCGTCTGGTCCTTCTGAATCTGCAACAAGGCAGCACTGCCCACAGTACTATTCTCATCGTGAGTGTGGATATCCATTGCGGAAATGATGAAGAGTTAATTGATTATATTATTGTTTTTGAGATTGTTTGTTTTGTTTGTATACATATAGGGTAGAACTGCATATTGAAGATCATGTGTTTATAGCGTGACAGGATATCGACAGGAATATAGAAAGAAATGGAGGGACATAGAGAAGACAAGTAGAAGACATGATCTTTGGAAAAATACCATAAAAGAATGACCATACGAGTGATTTGTTTGTAACGACTATAAAAGAAGAGTAGCGTGTGCCCATGTGTTACAAAGCGTACTAATTCAATGCTACCAGCACTAGACATTGACCTAGCTAGTGATAAATTCTTTCTGCTTTCATTACTCAACTTTCAGCTTTTAATATCGCTATAGTATTGATATATGCTTGGTTACGTATCTACTTACATTCTTTTCTTTATACTTCTAACATATTTATGATATATCCATGTACTCTTTTGCACCCAAGGGCTGTTCGGCCTGTACCCAACCATTGGATCCTGCACGCAACAAAGTATAGCCATATCTACAATTCCATCTAAACACTTTAATCTGTAACTACCTACAGAGCCCAATCGAGACGAAAGACATAGCAAAATTCTCTGGACACGTGAGGCATGGCATTTCTCTCACAGTTCATAAACGTAACATCCACGTCGCCCGAAGAGAGCTCGCTGTGGATCTACTTGGTGGATTGGATTTTGGCTTTGATCCTCAGCTTGACGTTTGTCTTCTACTTCAACCGGTTTATGGGGTATATCGTATCTTTTTTGTTGAAGTTGCTATTTTGGAAATCGTCAGGGCTACGAATCAACGTTGAATCCATAAAGATCTCGCCGTTGGGCGGTCGTATTTTCGCCAAAAACATCACTATTATTTCACAAGACCTGGCGATATCGGTGCTAAATCTCACTCTAACATGGCGATATTGGCTTTTCAAGCTAACAAAACTTTCGAACTACTACTTCGATGACGAGTTCCCAGAGTCTTCGACCAGCCACCAAGTTTCCAGACTGGAAAATGAACAGCTACCGTGTAGACTTTTTTTGATGGTAGATGGTTTGGAAGTGTTCATGTATAACAGAACCTTTGCGTACGACAATATCATGGACATGTTGAAAGGCGAAGAAAAGGACAGAAAAGACAGCACCAGCGATGAACACAGCAAAAATACAACCTCCACCATGTCCGCAGACTCCGGTTCTATTGGCAATAATCTCAAATATAGAGGAACTACCAGAACCACAATTGTTCCGGCAGCTTCAACATCTGACTGCTCACAACATGAAAAATCACAGCTTCCATCTCAAATTCCCCAACAACCTCAATATAGAACTAAGCTGGCGGAAACTGCTCTATTTTTTTTACTTGGGATACTTCCTTTGAAAATCAGAGTGAAGAAAGGAGCCGTAATTCTTGGAAATGTCACCACTCCCTCCATCCTAGTAGCGTCGTACAAATCAGCTAATGGCATTCTCGACATTTCTAAGTCTCCTAATCCTCTAGATAAGTGGAGGTTTTTGCACGATCTCAACTTTGAGAACTTCCAGCTCTGGTTGAAGCCCAACATTGGCTACGAAAAACACCGCTACACTTCGCCAGACGACCTTAGACATGAAGTCAAAAATACAAAGAACATGACCCACTACAAACGCTACAAGTACTGGTACAAGTTTGAACGCGCGGCAATAGTCGTTCAGAAAGTATTTCGTAAACTAAACAGAAAGAATAAGGTGCCAGATTTGGACGAAGATTATGGCACGTCGCAATGGCGCGGACTCAGACGTTATGTGGGCGAAGACGATAGTAGAATATATGCCATGTTGAACATGGAGGAAGAGTATGCTAAAGTCAGTTTGATCTTGGATTCTCAAAAGACCAGAATTGTCTACTACTACGATACTCCGGGCGCAATACCGTTGGGCCCAGTTCCGTACAAGAATTCTGGGCTACATCCCGAACATGGAGTGGAGCTTGAAGTCACACAGGGAACTATCCATTATGGAGCCTGGGCCGATAGACAACGTGTACCACTCCAGGGAATGTTTTTTCCAGCCGTTGCTAAAGATGCTGTAGAAACGCAATTACCTACGTCTGCAGGAGACACACGTCAATATGCTGGTTTTAAGCTAGCCATTATAGTCAAAGATGAAGTAATCTTTAGAGTACCTACTAGAGAGTTGAGTAAGGACAAGGCCCTTTTGCGTAAGACAGCATCTGGAGCAGCACCCAAAACCTCCCGCTCCTTTGGCTGGATAGAAGTTAAGATGGGCGCAGGTTCGACTATCTCCAGTTTCACATCGTACTTAGCTTCAAAGAAAGAGGGCTGGCCCAATACTTTGAAAGTTATTTTCAACGATCCTGAATTGCGTACATCAGTGAACCACGATGTGTTATATGCTGCTGACTCACACGAAATAAACGCCAGAATCGGCTTTCCTTTGCAATGGAACGGAAGATGCAACTGGAAGTTCGATATGATAAGCGAGAATGCAAGGATATTCTTTCTAAGAGAGCATACCATGTTGTTTTCAGACTTGTTTTCAGACTTTGCCTCAGGTGAACCCACACCGTACGAAAGCTTTAGAGTGTTTGTCTACAATATTGGCTGGGAGCTTCATGATTACAAGCTCTACTTGAATGTCAATGACGCCAATATCATCAACAACCCTCTCGACTTTAACAACAACAAGTACATTTCGTTTCAAGGGGCAAAATTGAACGTAGATCTCAACATTCCTCTCCTTGGCAAATTCTCGAGATCAACAGAGATTGGTTTCAAGATTTGCACTTCCTATTTTGACTTGGTACTCGATACTCCTCCTTGGCATACTGCCAATGCGTTTATGAAAGACTCTAATTTGATGGGAAAGGCAAACAACTTTACCGTAGATGGTTCCTATACATTCTTCAACACTGTTGAAGTCAATACTTCAGACTATATCGAAATTCGATGCATAGGAGACTATATCAGTGTTAAGTTCTATGGCTTTGTCATCAAATATTTGTTTCTAATCCGTGAGAATTACTTTGGCGAAACTATCCATTTCAAGACATTCGAAGAATATACTAATGAAGAACATTCTGACACCGATGGAACTTCTACTTTAATGACAAACAATAAGACTAAGTCAAGTACGTCACAGGAATTTGACTACTGGAAAATATTGAAAACGGATAATGATATCGATATATTTTTCACATTCCAAGTGAGACATGGGTTGGTGATTTTGCCGTACAATCTTTACTCGTGCACTTCTCACTTTGGATTATTATTTGATTCGTTGGATGTAGATATCAGATTCTGCAACTATTATATGGATCTTGAGTGTGATGTAAGCCCCATCAACACAGTATTCGTTAGAGAGTGCAAAGCCACAGAAACAGATATTCTCTTCAATATACCTAGGTATCACGAAATGTATCTTTCTTCAAAGAAACCTGATATCCAGTTTGATGGACTTACCATTCATGCTCACAGAATGTTTGGTCCACCGCCAGAGGAGATCGCTTACTACTGTAAATGGGACTTTGCAATCTCTGACATCTTGTTTGATAGTGGAATGCTTTCTTTGACTGCTATAGTGACTTGTGTTCGTAATTTCATCTTTTGCTACAAGGATATCGAGAATGCCATGCAAGTTGATGTTCCTTTGCTCTGGGATACTACTCATCTTTCATTCAGATGTCCTCATATGGAGTTCAAGATTACCCCAGAAAAATCGTCACAAGATTCTCCAGTCGCATGTCCGTATATAATGGTAACTTTGGACTCGTTAATCTTCAATTTCAACGATAATTGTAACAAAAGATACAACAAATTGATAGAAGCTTCGTTACCTAGTATTGTTGTGAAGATTATAGAGCCTAGCAATTCAGCAGGCGGCCGGGATCTTATTCTAGGCTACTTAAAAACATCACTAGTTTTCAGCGACATATGCCAGAAACCTGATATGGCGGAAAGGACGAGATTGCAACAGCATCATATCAAATTCAATGATGCACCTTTTCATAGATCTCCCTTTCTCATTTTTCCAGAAGGTAGAGATGCAGAATATAATGATCCTTATGGGTGTCTAATCTCGACATTGACGCTTCCAGACGTTGCCCATCCACTTTCGGATTGTTTTCCAGGTGATCTAGACGAGGAGGAGTTTAATAGTTATGTTTATGATTCAGAACTGTCTTCAAATGTAACCTTGCAGTCTGAAGAAGACAGTACTTACTTCAGCAAGATGCCTCCACGTCAAGATTACGACGATTCAGACTACAACCCGTCGTACAAGGTAGACCCTCTATATGATTACGATAACGTTGTATTAGAGCTAGGCGAGGTTCAATCGTTTTTCACCCCCAAATCTCTTACGTGTATCGCAAGAGTCGCCAGTTCCAGTTCAGACCATTCAGTTGATGTTCTCATGGATGATTTTCATATCCAAATAGTGAAGCATCTCAAAGTAGTATTAACTTCGTTTCACACTGTGGTCAATTTGCGGCTTATTAGTCCTGATATTTCAATTCAGTTTGGACGTTTTGACACGACTGACACGGAACTGATTCTCTGTAAGTCGCACAACATACCAATTGCGCATTTCCAGCTTCTGGAACTCTCTTTAGCGTTGAATACTAAGAAGCTGAAGACTCAGATAGGTTCTTTAGCTGATCTTGATAAAGATGTCTCACTTGCCTTTCATTTGAAAGAGCTTCTTTTGACAATATCGAATCCATCCGAATTCGAAATCCCGTTACTCTTCAACATCAAAGAAGTCGAATTCTGGTCTCTGACTCATGATGATTCGTTAGTCTCTGCAAGTGTAGACTCAGTTAACCTTGAAGTAAATGATGATCAAGTAGAGTGGATCATTGATTTTGCTGAATCCATGCGCGCCGAAATTGAAACTGCCATGGATGAATTTGAAAAGAACTCATTTTCGGAACATGATGCTTTTGCAGAATTAGCTTACAAACTTACTCTTGCATCAATAGATTATCAGATTGACCATGATCCAGGAGTTTTAACGAAACCAGCGTACATCTTGAGATCAAGGAAAGAGCATATCAGATTTATTGAAGGATGGCAGATAACAGCAAGATTACGGCACGTTCTCAATTATGTACCTTGTGAATGGTTCCAATCAGAAGGAATTAATATTGGCTCAAGAGACTGGAAACTTCCTGAGAATGCTTACGATGAAGTGAGTGCAATCTTTTCTCGCTGGAGAAGTTGGGAAGCCAATAATGAACAGAGAACCAGCTTCTTCAATAAGGTCTTTTTGGCGAAAGGTTCTAGCAATAAGAATCCAGTTGGATTTACTTCTTCCATATCCGAAGCCAATTTCAAGATAAAGAGATCAAGGTCTGAGTTTGACTATGTATCTGTTCAAGAAATCAGCGCTGTTTTCAGATTCAGGGCTGACTTGTTACTTGGTGAACTTGTTCCTAGTTTTTCAAATGTGGATCCAATGCAAGGATTAGAAGGAGTATTCAATATGCTAGGATACAAGAGTAAAATTTCTGATATATTCGTGGATTACTTAAAGAGGACTGTGAGACACATTGACATTATCGAGGCAAACAATAAGAAAGAGTTGGAATCAGCTGAAAAGGCAACGAAACCTGGTATACGTCCAAGTTTCAAGCTTTCAATTATTGCTAATGTGAACAACTTTCAACAACAAGTGATTTTACCTTCAACAACGTTTGAACTTGTTGGTACCAATAGCAACAGCTCCTTGGATTTAGCATTAGTTCATGAATTCCCAGATAATATCTTTCTCTCTGCGCTGAATGAATCTGATTTCTATGAATTGAATACTTGGAGTGGAGAATCAAGATTGATTTCTTTGAGATCTTCTAACTATTTCGTTTTGTTCTCAAATGTCGGCGAGGTCGTCGAAGGAATAAAAAATTGTAAATTGTCCTTGGGAAAATTCACATTTAGGGTTCTTGACGAGGATGATACTCTTTTCCATGCCATTGACAATTTCCTTAAGGTAGATATAAAGTATCTTCAAGGGTTTTCTCGCGAGGCTGATAAATTTGATGAAGGGAATCCAACATCCATGCCAGAATATAATATTGGACTATTGGAACTTGTTGGCGATATCTCACTTAATATCAATATGGGAGAGTTTGTCTGGTTACTTGAGCTTCTCAAACCTTTAAGTTTTGGGGGAGTAATTTTGGATAACAACTTTTCATTATCGAAGGTTGGCAGTACGATCACCATGGATTCATTGATAGGAAAAATCAACATGAATGCTAGTTTGGATACGATTCAATTGCTTGAATTACAAAACTCTCAGATTCTGACCAAGTTGAAGCTCTCGAAAGTAGTGGACCTTTACCTTTGTTCCATTTCCTTTGGAGTTGGCTACACAAAATTATTTTCACCTCAATTGTTTCGGACTATAGAGAAGTTGGCAGAAAAGTCACCAGATTTGATGCACAGATTTAGCCAATTAAAGGAATATCTTAATTTCGAGAAGTTAAACAAGAACGAAAATACTCCTGAGAAGACAAAAACTTTAGAAAAGACAGAACATTTGCAGAAGGAGAATATTTTGAATAAGATTGCATTCAAGGTCGAGTTCACTAACGATTATATTGGCGTATCTTCTTTTGTTGAAAACACCAAGTATTCGCTCGAAGTTGAAAATACATCCATCAGAGTTTCTAATGTTCTTGGTGTATTTATGGAACATGATATTGGCATCTCTCATAAGGTGGTTCCAATTTATGGTGATTTAATTATTCCTACAGCCAGAACCTATATCTTGGATAGAAGTGTTCCTGTTGGATTGTCAAACATCATAGATGTGAACTTTGCCGTAAAGTTGTTCCACGACCATGATAGTGTGCATAGGAAAGGGAGAAACTTTCAACTCGAATCTCAATACTGTCGTATTTGTTTGGGCCCATCAACTCTTTTCAAGATTGTTGATTTGACCGATATGCTTAAACTGTCTGGCACCCATTTGGTTAATGCTGTTTCCAAATGTCTACCTAGCGAATCCACATCCAGTAAAATTGAGTCACCACTCCGTTCAAACGGTATTCAATTTTCTGGGATTCAGATTTTATCTTATAATTTCTGTTTGGGATGGATTTTTAATAACAAACTGAACGAATACCCAGGTGTCATTTTGGGGGCTGAGCGGTTTTTTGCCATCACTGAGAATGGCTTGGGTAAGTTCACCTTGATGGATGCATTTCTATCTGTAGCGAACGGTTCCCGTTCGTCTAATTTCTACAGTAATCAATCAGAACGAACCAATTTGAATAGAGCCTTTTTACCAAGAATGCAATTAATATTCACCACGCAGAAGAGAGACGAGAAGAAAACGATGGAAATATTAATTCAGGGTGATGAATTAGATGTGAAATTTTTGTCAACTTCAATCGTTATGACTGAATATGCTGTCAGCTCTGGTAATGAAGTACTGAGATTCTTCAATGCCCGAGCTGAAAGAATTGCTGCACTTGCCAAACAATCGCAAGAGAGTTTGTCTTCCAAAAATGATACCGACGAAGCAAAAGAGTACATTAATACTCTTAAGTCAGCTTTTGATTCTATTGAAGTAGTAGCTAAATTTGCTGGGTCTACAGTCCTATTTCATCGTCTTGATAATGATGAGCACGGCGATACTCCTTCACTATTCTTACATTCTCCAGCAGTGAAGATCGCATTCAAGTACGATCATCACAAATTCGAAAAGAAGAAACATGTAATCAAAGGTGAGGTTCTCACTTCTTCCTCCAGTAATACATTATATGCTTTCTGTGTTCCAGTTGTGGTGGACATAGTCACTGGTATCAAGCGAATGATGAGAAGAGCGAACATGGGCGATTCAAGCCGAGAAAAGGAAAAGCGCATAGAAGCGGTACCGGCTTCCAAGGGCCCAATGGAGCTTGCCAATTTGTTGGGAGAAATAGATATTCATTTTGGTCTTAGAATCGAGAAGCAGGAATTGACTCTAAGTTGCGAACCTACAGCGAAGGTGGCTGCTATAGTTAGTTTGGATGGCATATTTATTCAATTGAATTCTGGCGACAAGGTTATTCCTTGCTTGATGTTGGCTGTTCTTTTTGATTCTGTGTCTGCTTCGTTGCAACATATTTATTCTAGAGAGATAAGTGGATCTGTTGCTATCAAGAAGGTCTTGTTGAGCAGTGCTTTCGAATTCAATGAAATACCCAGTGTACTATCTTCTGGCTGTATAGTGGATGTTGATGCCTATGTGAATGTCAAACAGTATCAAGACTTGGAGTTGTTCAAGGATATCTGGTTCCCATCCCATTATGTCGAGTTGTATTCTAGTTTTGTTGCTTCTACCGAAGAACAACACAAAGAGGTCAAACGACATAGATCCAAACTCGCCTCCAATAAGAATCTTTCGACCAGATTCAAAGAAGTCTCTACCTCATATGCGATGCCTTGGATTCTCACGTTCTTCGTCACCAATTTCTGTGTTCAAGTGGATTTTGGACCTTCGTTGTGCAACAGTAAATTGAAGTTTGATAGATTCTGGGCCGTTTCCAAAAAGTCAACTGATTGGAGTCAAGACTTGAAGGCAGGTATCAATTGTATTTCTTTAGAAGCAGAAGGTAGATTGGGTGGTGATTTCAGTATTTCACAATTGAACATTCATACTGCCATCAGCTGGAAGTTGGAATCAGGAGCAACATTAGATGTGCCCCTTATTCTTATTTCAGCTGGAACGGAAAAACTTCAACTCAAGCTCTCGTTTGACTACCACGTCTTCGCAATTGCCAACATTGAAGATTTTTCTGTCGATGTCTTTAACCAAAAGAGTGAAATAAGTATTTCAAAAGACCATTTGTCTGTTGCCACCAAATTCAACACAGCAGAGATATACATTACTTCCTTGACTGCTTCGAATTGTTTGGATATCTACAATACAATTTCCAGAATGATTCAGGAAAACAGAAGATCGTATAAGGAAACATTGGTAGATTCGTCTAGAGAAAGTAATGTCAAGGACAAGAGAGCGGCCGAAGTAGTTTCTGATGCCATTTTGGAAACCGTCAAGAAACTTGAAACAAACATCGAAGTTATTGCAGGACATTTATTGATTCACGTATATCCAACTTCTTTTGATGACCTGAAGGTGTTGGTTATTAAGTTGGATGAATCTAAAGCCAATTTCCAGCAGAACGAGTATTCAAGTGGGATATCCAACGAGTTAGAAATAAAATTCAACGATCTAGTAGTTTCCTTGTCCATTACTTCTCCAGTATCAGAAACATCTATAGCCCAATGCTCTGTCGACGAGTTTGTCGACTACGCTTATAAGGCTAGAGGCGGCACTATTTTCATTTTCCCTTCGTTTAAGATCTCCATGAGAACTTTCCAAAAGTATAACGAACTCCTCATTGAATATTTATACCAGTCGTCCTTTGACGGTATGGTGGATATAAGATGGAATTTGGGATCGGTCAACTTCATCCGGGAGATGTTTTCTATTCATAAGAAGGCTTTGGAGTCTCGTATGGAATATAAGAAACACGCCACTGAAGGATTCAGAGAAGATATATTTGCAACTCAAGGCACCAAGACATCTTCGTTGTTACAGGAAGATGAAGAATCTGAAGATCCCACTGATGCTATCAAGGAAGTAATTAACGAATCGCTTGATAAAGTTTCTCAGGGTTCGAAATATATCTATTCACCATTAGCGCCTCCAATTATTGAGGCTCCACAATTGAAAGAACTAGGGAATGCTACACCACCGCTAGAATGGTTTGGATTGAATAGAGATAAGTTCCCCAATGTCACTCACCAGCTAGGAATAGTGACATTACAGAAGCTTATTCACGAGGTCGAGCTGAGATACTCCAAAGTTCTAGGAAAGGCATAGTCTTATATATGTTACAGTACAGGAAATTTATAGAAGTTAACGATAACAATTAACCACCATGATTATTATATGCATATATACAAGAGGCTACCAAGTTCAACATAAACTTCTGGGGAATCAATATTTCATTGAAGCTGGAATACAAGTTTAAGTTGAAGCTGAGGCTGATTCGAGGATGAAGTTTGTTAGGCAAAAAAGTCTTGATTAAAGAAATATACAAAACATTCAACATTCAACAAGTTTACATGGCGCAGAAGGGGCTCAGTGTGTCAAATACCATCTTCCCTTGGCTTTTCTTCTGGACAAAATCTTCCTTCCGTTCTTAGTTCTCAACCTGGCTAAGAACCCAAATGTTCTCTTTCTCTTCAAAGTAGATGGTTGATATGTGTTACCCCTGGATTTGAATCTTCTCTGGACAAGACCAGCGAGAATCTGCAATGGAGAAGATTGCATAAAAATAGGCAGATTGATGTTCTGGCTTATAGGAGCCATGGATCTGATTATGGAAGTGGATTGGAGTGTTGAGATTGGCTTGGAAAGCACTGAAAAAGAACGCGACGTCCCCAAGATGACCGAAGAAGCATTTGATCCTATTATGCTGGTAATTCTAAACATCCTATATTAGTTTGAACGACAGGACTTCAAAATGAGTGGTACGAAATGAAAGAAGAGGAATAGAAACTTTTGCGGTGAAAACCATAGACGTTTGAAAAATTCAGAGCTTTTGATACTCGGTTCCATATGTACACGGCCCGAGGAATGTACTGCGTAATTTCTGGTCTTTAGGTTTTCAGTTCATCTCGCAGAGCCAAAAAATTTATATAGTTAAGCTCATCAGACATACAATCTCCACAAAGTGAAAATAGCCAACGTTCTAATTTCAGACCTTGTATTCAAAGTTGGATCATCATATATATAAATGTCGTTAACATTCCGTCCCAGAAGAGTTGTTCCAAATGCGGTAAATACTCCGATTTTGACGAAAATCCAGTCCTCGTCGAGCATCAACAACTCAGAAGCTGAACAGATATTATCTGAATTCATCTTCGCCAGTGAGGCTGTTGCTGCAAGCTTCACAGGCAGCAGATTAGTGGATAACGAGACAAATTCATCTATGGGATTCTCGGACAACGCTAGTTCCAATGCTGTATTAAGTCAGTTGAAGAGAGTCCAAAGAGACTTAAGAGGCTTACCTCCTTTGGTAGCTGAACCAACTGTTGTTGTCACTAGTAGCAGAGACAACAAGAAGATCAAATTCGATCTGGAAGAGCATATAGAAGAAGTTCCTGAATATGAAGAAGAGGAAGAAGAACAGGAGGAAGTCACTGTGATAGAGGATGAAGTAAAGGAAAAGAAGCATAAGCAGGAAAAGAAACATAAGAAGGAAAAGAAAGAGAAAAAGGAAAAGAAGCATAAGAAGGAAGAAAAGGAATAGACTTGGAATCAATTTTCATTTCATGGTTATCACAAAGAACCTCATTTGCATTGTATATTAGACTAGATTTATAGCCTTACACTAGAAGAGATATAAAGCACCCTGTATTGGACAGCATCTAAACAAAATCTTATTATCACAAACAATATCTGTATATCGTATAGTACTTCAAGAGTAACACATAATTTCCATAAATTTTCAAAAATAATTCAATTATTTAAAGCTTTAGTTGTCGGTGCCGTCTTACACAGCCAAAACAATCTGGAAACACCTATGCCATATTCCTGGTATATCGTAGATTGTCATTCATTATAGAGAGTAATTGAAATTCAATATTCTCACGTGACAGTCGTGTCTTCCCCGAAAAGTTTTGTTTATGTTTGCATCCGCATTATAGCTTAGATTTATTTAGATGATAATTATCATAGCTAATTACCAATACTTCACTCTTTTTATCAATTTTTCGTCTTGACTGTTTCCAAATTTGAGGTCAACTTTGTCACAATGTCGTTGAAACGGAAGAGACCACCGAAGATACGCTTGGAACAAGCGGAAGAAACGTTCATAAACAATTCTGACTATTTTGCTGAACGCGTTGAGAATCACAAAAGTTATCGCGACAGTAATAACAATAGTAATAACGATAACAATAGAATCGGTGATGATCTGAATCCGTTTCTAAGTGATGATGATGTATCTGCAAAAACATCGAGTATACTCGCGGGGGATATCGATCTGGTAGCGGAGGCTATTGACCAAGCAGAAGAAGCTCAAAATATGTCCTCTTTCCATATCGACCATGAAGACCAGGATCTTGACGAAGACCGTGAAAATCCAGACGACAGAGTATTTGAGGATATAGAAACAGGCTCATGCGGTTCAGAGTCAGAAACAAATACATCGACGCAGTCTAACCCTGGTGCTAGTGCTGAAGTTAAAGCTTCTGTGTCTAGGAACACTAGTCTTCCGCCATCTTCAGCTCACACTCCAAGCAGTGAAATGGTGCCAATTGTGTCCCTAGCAAAAACTGGCCTTAGCTATTCACAACAGCAAAGCGAGATCATGTTGCAGTCACCTTCAAAGAGAAGAGATTTGTCGTCCCAGCCCAAAAAAAACGAGGAACCCCGTTTGGTCATAGACAAGCTCGTTCTAACTAATTTCAAGTCGTATGCGGGTTCTCAAACTATAGGACCGTTTCATACTTCTTTTTCCGCCGTTGTGGGACCTAATGGAAGTGGAAAATCGAATGTTATTGACTCCATGCTTTTTGTCTTCGGCTTCAGAGCCACCAAGATGAGACAGGGAAAGCTTTCGGAATTAATCCACAATTCATCTGGGAACCAGAACTTGACCTTCTGCCAAGTGGATATCCATTTCCACCACGTTCTTGATGATCCTGAGATTGACAACAAGTCTGAAATCATTGCTGGTTCGGAGTTGGTTATTTCGAGAAAGGCGTTTAAAAACAACCTGTCTCTGTACTATATAAATGGGAACACTAGCAACTACTCTGAGGTAACGCTGTTATTAAAAGGAAAGGGTATTGATTTGGATCACAAGCGGTTTTTGATCTTGCAGGGTGAAGTAGAATCCATTGCTCAAATGAAGCCCAAGGCTGAACGTGAAAACGACGATGGACTTTTAGAGTATCTTGAGGATATTATTGGTACATCAAAGTACAAAAAATTGATTGAAGACAACTTGTCCAGGGTTGATGAGTTCAACGAAGTGTGCTTAGAGAAACAAAACAGATTCCAATTGGTTGAGAAAGACAAGGAACTGTTGGAAGAGAAGAAAGTAGAAGCTTTGCGATTCTTAGCCTCCGAGAAGGAGTTGATAGCCAAACAATCGATTCAATTCCAGTCGAATATCGTACTGTGTAATAGAATTCTCAATGAAAACAGCGAGAAGGTAATTGCTTTGAAAGAAGAACTCGCAAAAGAAAAAGAATCCAATTCTGATATCACAAGAGAAATAAACGAAAAGCTCAAACAGCAAGAAGAATACAGAGCAGAACTTCATGAGATTTCAGCACAAATGTCAGGCATATCAAAAACACAGAGGGAGAAAAACAAACAGAACGTAGCCTTGGAAGAGAAACTAAAGAATTTGAATAACAAAGCGAAGAAGATAACGAAGTCTAAGGAAAACCTGAAAAAAGAACTTTCCACAGCAACTCAGAAATTACAAAGCAGAACTGAAGCGACTGATCAGTTCAAAAATGAAATGTCTGAATTAGTTGCTAACTTAGAAATCGAGAAAGGGAAGCTTGACGAGATCAGAAAGAACTTAACGGCGAAGACTTCGGAATTTTCCTGTCAGATTGAAGAATTACAAACCAAGCTTGAGCCCTGGAACGAGAAACTCAAAGAAAAGGAGAATTCGATCCAGTTGATAAGATCAGAAATCGAGATACTCCAGAAGCAAAAGGATGCTTCTGCTAAGCAATTACAGGATGCTAGTCAACGATTGATAAACATCAAGACTGAAGGAAAACTGAAAGAGTCCCAGTACCGGGAAGAGGAACTGAAGTTGGAAAAGATTATAGAACAGATTGGTTTGGGCCAGGAACAATGTAAGCATGAAAAACAGAAATTAGAAACTAGCAGATCTCAATTGCATAGTTTCAGGCAGAGGGTGCATGACGCGACAAGTACACTATCAACTTTCCAGAACAAGAATAATGTGCTAACCAGTCTTCTGAGATTGGTCAAATCTGGTCGTATTGAAGGTTTCTACGGACGATTAGGCGACTTAGGTGTAATCGACGACATGTACGATATTGCCATTTCCACAGCTTGTCCTGGTCTAGATTCCATGGTCGTTGAGACGGTCGAAACAGCCCAAGTGTGTATTGATTATCTTCGTAAAAATAAATTGGGTTATGCCAATTTCATTTGTTTGAACAAACTAAGACAGTTCAACTTGGGTCCCATCCAAACCCCAGGGAATCCTGCCACTATCAAGAGACTCTTTGATCTTATACGGCCAACGAGTCCTAAGTTTGCACCAGCATTCTACAGCAAGATGTATAATACGTTGGTAGCTCCCGACTTGAACGAAGCCAAGAAGGCGGCATATGGCGCAAAGAGATGGAAAGTAGTCACTTTAGATGGTAAAGTTGTCGACACTTCAGGTACAATGTCTGGAGGTGGTAATCATTTTACCAGAGGTGCGATGAGATTGACGAACTCCACTTCTCCAGATAGTATGGATGTCTCTCCAGATGATGTCGAATTGATGAAGGAAGACTTAAGGAAAATGGAGCAGAAATTTGAACACATGGATATTCAATACCAAGAGAAAGAGAATATGTTAAAGAAATTGAAAGATCTTAAGCCAGAAACTGATGTTACGATCTCGAGGTTGATGTTAGATATTCAAGCATTGGCCACGGAAAAGAAGGAAATTCTGGCTGCTCGCAAAAAATTGATTGCCGAAAATGAAGAAAGTGAATCAAACAATCAAATGGAGTTGCAAATCCACGAAAAGGAAAGTGAAGTTTCCACCCTTGTGAATGATAGCAAGAACTTGAAGTTGGAAATGAGAGATCTTGAATTGCAAATCAAGGCTCTTGAACAGAAGATAATGGAGGCTGGTGGTGTAGAATTACGAGTTCAGAATTCGAAGGTAGATTCTATCAAGCAAAAGATGGAAATATTAAACGAAAAAAGTGCTGGAGACCGTATGGAAGCCAAGAAGCTTGAGAATGAAATCAAGAGACATACAAAAGTGATAGAGCAATCTGCCAAGGAACTCGAAACAGCAGAGAAAGATTTAGAATCTTTAACCGTGGTTCACAAGACCAATGGAAATCAATTGAGCGAACTTAATAACCAAATAAGCAAATTAGAATCTACTAAGAATGACAAGGAAGAAGAACTCGAAAATATCAGATTGGAATTGGAAGATGATCAAGAGAAGATCAACAAATTCAAATCTATTGAAATCGAACTAGAAAATAAAATGGAGAAACATCAATCTCTTGTCAGAAGAGCAAAGAGAACTATCGAAGAGAACATAGAGAGTTTGTCCTCATTAGTGATTCGTGATGTCGAACCTTACATAAGTTGGCTTGAGGAGGAGGAACAGGCGAAATACAATGGTGCAATTCTTGAAGAACTTGACGAGTCAAAGTTGAAAGTATTGGACATGGATGAAATCAATTCTGAAATCGAGAAATTGGAAGAGTATATGAATAGCGTCAAGGTTGATATCGAAGTTTTAATTGAGTATGGAGTCAAGAGAAGAGAATTTGAATCCAGACGTAAAGAATTGAATGATGCTGTTGAAGAAAGAGACGAGCTCAAGAATTACTGTGAAGATTTAAAACGTAAGAGATTGGATGAGTTCATGGAAGGCTTTAATACAATATCTATGACGTTGAAAGAGATGTACAGAATGATTACAATTGGTGGAAATGCCGAATTGGAACTAGTTGATAGTTTAGACCCTTTCTCGGAAGGGATCTTGTTCAGTGTCATGCCGCCCAAGAAATCGTGGAAGAACATCTCAAACTTGTCTGGAGGTGAAAAGACGTTGAGTTCGTTAGCTCTTGTCTTTGCTTTACATCAGTACAAGCCAACACCTCTTTACGTTATGGATGAGATTGACGCCGCGTTGGATTTCAGAAATGTTTCCATTGTAGCCAACTACATCAAGGAACGAACCAAGAATGCTCAGTTCATAGTTATTTCATTGCGAAACAACATGTTCGAGTTGGCGCAACAATTGGTTGGAATCTACAAGGTTAACAACATGACTAAGAGTATCTCGCTCCAAAACAAGGCTTTCGTTACAGAAAGTTAAAGTTCCTTGAAGTTGTATACTAGTTGCGCATGTATATTAGATTAATGTAACGATATTATAACTTTTAACATGGCTAAATTACTATTGCTATTAGAAGTTAAGACACCTAGTACTATTCTATATTTGTGTTGTGTGTTGACCATTTACCTAGATATGTGCAGCTTGTTCCCTATTAATCCTCCAACTTGGCTCTGTAGCTGTTGCAAATCCCTTATCGCCTCTTCTTTTCAATATGAAATGGGTGTCGAACCAGTCAATCATATCTATAAGACATGTCGTTTCGTTCATTTCCTTCAATAACTTTCTGGGAATTACCTTGTCAAGCATTTCCGAAAGATGATGTTGTAAGATTCTGAAAGGAAGACCGTAGCTCGTGGCCAAGTCCCAAAAGACTTCGATGGCAGCCCAGGGAGTCTTCTCGTAACCAGCAAAAAGGGCCGGGTTACTCAATACTCCTCTGGCTGACATTACTCCGTCGACTCCAGTGTGTTTTGCTATTTTGTAGGCGTCTTCAAGAGAGAAACAATCCCCATTTGCCACAACTGGAACTGATACCGTTTCTTTGATCAACTTTATGGCGTCCCAGTTAGCAGGCTGTGACGACCTGGTGTTTTTTGTTCTTCCATGGACGGTAATGAAGTCTACCCCACTAGCCTCGATCTTTTTTACGAATGCTATGGTGTCATCAAGATTAGGATGAATTCTGATCTTAGTTTCAATGCAGACAGTATCGCCATACTTTTCCTTGACGGCCTTGACCATAGATGCAACTAGGTCCGGCTCCAGCATCAAAGCAGCTCCTATACCTTCTCTAACCTGTTCTTTAATGGGGCATCCGCAGTTGAGTCCTATGCCATCGACAAAAGGATGTATCATTTCCACAAACTTCAACAAATCTTCAACATTGTTGCTACCGACTTGAACAATTATACACCTGTCTTGGTCATTAGTTGTGAAATCTGAAGACCTGGCAATATCATTTCGAACAAATTCCCGAGCAAGTATCATGGGAGTGTAAACAATATCAGTGTTGTAGTTTCGTACCAACTCTCTGAAGGGAAGCTTAGAGTATCTGACCATGGGACCTGCTACAAAAGCAGGCCGGTTTTGGGTCTTCCGCACATTCTTTAATATATATAGTGGATTATGTTCCGGTTTCCTTGGTGAAATGGTCAGTTTTGTCAGGGAGTTGGGTTCATGAAGCTGGAGATCTTTACCAATAGTCAAGTTTTGAAAGTCATCGCTTAGGGAAGTCATGATGAAATGAGTATTCTATATTTTCTTAACGTAAAACAAGGTTATAATAAGGAAAGTACACGAATAAACGCTGTCTATATATACAAGGCTATTATCAGGTTCCAGATCCAGTTGTTCTCAAGATAAACACTATTTTGCTACACCAGGTTCTAAAGCTTGAAATTTTTTTGTGATCCAGGATATCTATACCGTTTTAGGAAAGCGATAGCGCCCCGTTGAAAACTTCACGTTGCAGCATTTATCACGTGATTATATATAATTTAAATTTACTCTCTATTGCAATTAATTAATCATTTATAATACACTGTAAAACTGAAACTGTGATAGAATTAAGAATAGCTTATCCAAACTAATATAGTATACGTGTGAAACGTGTGCAGGGGGGAGGGGTAGCTCAACAGTAAAAGCTTTCTTTGTACAAGGCGTAAGGCGCTAGTTTTACATACTATTCATAGCTTCCATTTCCATAGTTTGCAACAACAAACCATTATTTATTTATATCATGGAGGAGTTTATTCCTCTTCAGAACTTTCAGAGGAGAGATCGTCTTCTGAAGATTCATGGTCCTTGCCAATATTCATGAATCCATTGGTAGATCCATTATTGTTGTTCTCGTCGTCAAACAACGCCAACTGGCTTCTCAAATGGGCCAATTCATCGACACTGTTAGTAATTAGAGGCCTCTTTGGCTTTTTAGCAAGCTTGGCTGAAGCCTTCTTGCCAAACAAGAAGTTGTACAACTTCAAGACAGTGCGGTCTTCTAATTGGTCCATATCCAATTCTACTTCGTCCTCGTTGCTGATTTCAACATCATCTTTGATGATCTTTATAAGGGACTGCAACTTTTTGTCCGAAAGGTTAGGGACCATCTCACTGACTTGCTTTTTCATTTCGTAAGTAACAACTGGAGTCGACGAAATAGAAGGTGCTCTGGGCGGAGCCGAAGATCTTTTGGCTGCCGTCTTCTTGGACTTCTTCTTTTTCTTTTTGGCTGCCTGTTGCTCGCTCAACTTCTTCAAATGTTCCTTCTTCAACTCGTCTAACTCCTTCTTCATTCTGAGTAATTGATTTTCCAAAAACTGAATGGCAGGAACGTCCGACAACATGGATTCGTTGATTTCCAGTTCATCGTCTTCACCATCGCTTGAATCTTCTTCAGAATCTTCGACTTCTGAATTGTTAGGCGTTGGTTCTGGAACAGGACGAGCAGCCCATCTTTTATCGAAAACTGCTTCAAGACGATGTCCCATCATGTTTACTTCACTTCCTTCAGGATTGAAAATGTAGCAATTCTTGAACACCAAACGCACGTCACGTTCAAATTCATCTCCATTTTCGTACTGGTTGTTAGTCAACTTAGACTGAATTGTGCCTAAGTCCATCGGTTCTTTGACTACTTTGAAGTAGTTAGGAATGTTCAAGGCAACAGGGTCTACCGGAGCAACAAACGGGAAGTTGTAGCTGTTATGCTTTTTTGACACTAATTCCTTGACAGTCTGAGTGCAGAAGCGCAACTCTGCAGCAAACTTCTTCTTACGGGGTTTAGTGTCATAGGGAATCTCTTTAGACTTGGGAGGGTGTATGGTTCTCTTTGGTCTATGAGCAGCTACAGATTCACGTTGCTGTTGCTTTACGACATCGGATTCGGCTCTCCTCTTCGAAGGCAAACCGGCCGCAGCGGGCTTAGCAGCAGCAACAGCCGAGGGCAAAACTTTAGGAGGAAAATTTAACATGTGCTTTTCAAAATGGGCCTGGATGTTATCGGCCATTTTGGAAATACCAGCGTTTTCACCGTTGAACTTCTTACAATTAGCTACCATCAAGTTGAAGTCCTCAACTATCTGATTGGAGTCCTCATAGGCATTTACATGTACTTTGGTTTCGATTGTTGACAAGTCCATTGGTCTGGGAATGTAGTTGTAGTAGAACGGGATGTTCAACTTGATTATGTCTACTGGGTGCAAAAAGGGCACAGCATCACGTAAACGTTTTATGGCCTTTATCGTGTTGAGAGCAAACTTGGCTTGATGTGGGGGTAATGGGTTGGTAGGTAAGTTGTCCATATCTGGTTCTGCAGGTGGCTTTGGAGCTGGTTCCGAGAACACAGCATTACCAGCCGCTCCAGGAACAACCGCTGATGTATCTTCAGATTCTTTAGATTCTTCTACATTAAATGTATTATCTTCGTTGTCAGCTTCGTTGGAATCCCTAGCTGCTGTTTCAGAAGCATCTGAATCATATTTTTGCCTCTTGGACTCTTCATGTTCGTCCAGATTCAACTTTCGCTTCTCAGGGCTCGGAGAGGGATTTGGAGGAGAAAGGGGCTTTTCCGGTTCCTCGTGGGACATTTTCTTATATTCGTTGATTATGGTTGTGTCTGATTTGTGGAAGTGTGTTTCGGATGAAGGGGTCTGAACTGGAGTATTCGTTTCTGGTACGACTTCTGACATATTCTTGAAAAGATATAGGAATAGGATTAACGAAGCTAGAAGTGATGAAAGATGCAATAAACGGAAGTGATAAGATGACAGTAACAAAGATAACACTTATGATACAATTAAGATTTACCTGTCTAGAAATAAGAATAGTATCGGAGTTAAAGCAAAATAACGAACCAAGTTCTAGAAAGTAGTTAGTATGGATATTCTTATGGTTTTTGAATCTGGAGACTGAAAAATATCACTGAGAACAAATCTGAGACACTGATAATCCAACAGTGCAGACAGATAACAAGAGAGAAAGATACTGAAACTGACGGCAAAAAAATGACTTGAAAAAGACACGTAGGCAAGGAAGCCGTATTTATACCCTTGACTACACGTCACTCAACTGTCTGCCGTCACTCATCCAATCTCGACAATCCAGCTATCGGCCATATCTATCCTTCCGTATCTATCGTTCTCTCCTTTATTGGTAGTGAAATATTCACCTGTATATAACACGTACACTCTGCACCCACGAAAACTAAATCTGTTTTTTTTCAGGTTTGAAAAAGACAAAAAAAGACGCAAAAGCGTTTTTATATATCTTCGAATTGCGGCCGGGTTTTGCAAAAATTAAAAATTTCCCACAGCCAGACGTGTCGAGGTGAACCAGCAAGCTGACGTAAGCGCAATCTGCAGATCTTGTCGTGCGGTAGACGAAACTGCAAAACGCGGGCTGGATGGGCGGGCGGCGAAAAAATATTATGTACCGACCAATCACACGCGTGGATTCCAAAAATTCCTCGCTCCTTCCTCTAACGAAAGTCTTTGGAATCTTCCTCCAATTTATACTGACAGGTCATCCATCCAATTGTTTTTTTCGTCAGACTCATCTTATCGGTATTGCGCACGACCATATGCATATACAGGTTTTTGATGTCGGCACACGACTGCAATCTGGCCTTACTGATTTTTTGCTTCAAGATGAAAAAAATTTCTCCTTGTTCATTCTGAAGTTAAAGTGATGGGCATAGTTTTGTCGTGTGATTAGGCGATAAGGTTTAATCTATTTTGGACTGGAGTGGCGGTCCGTAGTCATGTGACAGTCAGCTTTTGCTGTTTCTTGATATTTATTTACCATTTCTTTTGCTCTCTTCCAGTACTCCCATCGGTGGTGTCCATCCCCTATTCCCGATCGGGACTGGTAGTGTCGTGAACGCTTGTTACAGTGTCCGGGTAACATCAGATTACTGCGCGATTTCTTTTCACTGGAAGTGGCATTATTTTGGTTTTAGTACTGCATATAGCATAGCCGAAAACAGTTGTAACCAGCCTCACTTTGTGCACCTTATCTGAAAAACCAGGCTGGCTTGGGAAATTGTTCAACATACGTAGCACTTGTAACTTGCAAGTTTTAATGGTATTATTTGATGACGAGTGTCGTCTATTGTTCCCCTGACATGTTTGGCTGGCTCCAGTATGGAGGACTTTTTCCAGCATCGACTCCGCATTCTTGGTATGAATTCTTGTCTCTCATTATTCCAGATTTTGCACCCAATCTTTATCGAAGAGAGTAGATGTGAAAGTTAACCTTTATACGACACCTATACTCGGACTACTCTAGTCTAGCAAAAACTCTGTGCAAATGTCTAATATCACTGAAACTTCTCTGTAAAACATACATTCTAAGATATTCTCTCTATGGTATTCAGTCTAACATGTCTTCAACACTTAAGAGTACGACAATTGTGTTTAGCACACGAACTTTTATTGCTTAACTTGTGTACCAATAGTCACAAGCAGATTAACAATGTACCGCCATATAACAGCTAATACTCTGATATCTGTGGTATTCTGCACTCATACCTGTCTATCCAAGCATAATCTGATTACACCAGAACACTCTATACCCCGAGTACAATATTGCTCAACACTAATAGTCGAGATTAGTCGAGAGTGCCCTTCACTTTAACACATTAGAACGACACACTTTTCCAAACTACAATCACAATAAATAGTTTATCAAGACTTAACTATATACAGTAGTAATAATAACATATTAGAAGTAAATCAATAATATACATACTCCAGAAACATCTAGAGATGAACCGATAACAAGTCGTTGGCAGAAAAGCCCTTGTTGCAAGAGGGACATCTTCTCAACCTAGCTGCCAACCTCTCTTGGGTACAGCTATGACAGAAAACGTGCCCACAGACTGTGATGGCCGTATCCTTCCAGTTTTTGGTGCAAACAGAGCATTTAGCAATTGATCTCAACGCTTCCAACTGCTGTTCATCTTCTTGCAAAATAGAAGATGTGTTATTCTGCTTGTATTTCTTCAACAAGGATTCGGTGCTCTTGAGGTTCTTATCCAACTTAGCATTGGTAACCTGACTCTGGCTCAATTCTGCCTTCAAGTTGTTCATTTCCTCTGTTTTCTTTTCGATAACCAGCGAGCATCTTTTGATTTCTTTCTCTAACGTCTCCTTCGAAGTCTGCAACGACTTGAGCGAGTCTTGAAGTCTGGTATTTTCTTGAAGCGAATTTTCTTTGATCGTCTTGTAGTCGTCCAACGATTTGGTCAAGATCTCGATTTTGTTCAAATAGCTCTTCTCTAAATCATTGAGATTCTTCACCAACTCCTGCGATTTACTAATTTGTGCCTTCATCACCTTATTCTCTGCCGAAAGAGACTCCTTCAGTCTCATTGAGGCAAAATATTTCTGGTCAGCTTTCGTCTTTTCAATCGTCAACTTTCTAATCATACCTTCGTCATCGGTGGAAGACGTCAACTTCTTCAACGAAATCTCTCTGGCTTGCTTGAATGCCAGTTCAACTTCGCTGACTTCGTTACTTAACACGTTGACACGATCTATTAATTCTTCTTTAGACAATTTGACCAACACAGCTGAACCTTCAGTGAGTTTGACGATTTGCTCCTTTTGTAAAGCCTCGATTCGATCGTTCAAGACCTTAGTCAACTTCGCCAATTCTTCATTGGTTTTTTGGTCTTCTATCTGACTCTTCAATATAGCTTCCTTGGATATCAAAGCATCTCTGGCGGTTCTGATTCGCACCACGTCAGCTTCGCTCTTGTGTAACTGTTGCTTCAATTGCTCGTTTTCGTCAAAGACTTCTCTCTGGAGCAAATCTGTTACTTGGTTCTGCTTCTTTTCCAATTCATTGAATCTGGCAATATTAACACTGTTAATTTTCGACAAAGAAGAGATCTGTTCTTGCAAGCGTTGGTTGTTCTTGACAATCCTCTTATAGTGGGCATTATCAGCTATATCAACCTCATCTAAATGGTGTAACTTGTTGTCCAATTGGACTATTTCCTGTTGTGATTTGTTGTATTTCTCTGTGATTTCTTGTACTTGCTTACTTAGCACCTTGTTGGTTGCCTTAAACTCCTCTAACTCGGTGGTGATTCTTTCCAACTCTTCGTAGTCTACAGAAGACTCGGCTCCGTCTTCTTTCTTTACTAACTCGCCTTCATCCTTAATTACAGATGGCTTTTCCTCAGTGTCTTCGTTCTTGACGGAACCGTTGAGGTCTTTGGTTAAACTGTCGTCCACGCGCTTGAGCGTCTTGGAATCCTTTCTTTCTCGTTGTCTTATTAACTTGAAGAGTTCCTCTTTCATTTCCTCGACCTTTTCTTCCAACTTTGTCTTCAAATCTGTCAAAGTTGCGTTTTCAGACTTAACCAGCACTAACTCTGAGTTCAATTCTTTCATCTTATCTAACAACTGCTGCGAATCTACAGGTGAAACAGCCTTGGAATTCTCTATCAATGGAGTCAATACCAGCAACAACAAGCTTCTTCTCGTCTTCAACTCATCGTCATCATTGTCCAAGAGTTTCACTAACAACTTTTCGTCGATAGCCTCGCACTTCTGAGTCATTTTTGAAGCGAAAAGATTGAGAATCTGCTCGTACCAGCTACTCAAGATATGCAATTTTCTCAGGCTCGATTCATACTGTCTATCAAGTTTTCCCAAGTCTCGACTTAGTGATTGGCACTTCTGTTTGTATGTGGCCATCTGCCTCCATATAGCTTCCTTCTGGAAATAGACGACATCAGACTGAGTCAAGGGGCCATCTTCGCTCAACTGGTGAAGGGGCTTGTGTCTCTTGGTATCATTTCCAGCATCCGAACCCAGTCTTTTCTTCTCGTTATCCAGCAAACTCATATATAATTATAGTAATTAAAAAAGGAGAGAAATAAAAGAACAAACAGGACTGTCAATGATGTTGAATTAACGCAAGTAACGAAAGCAAGCAACAATGCTGAGTTAACACCCAATTGCAATAACGATATTGAACAAGTATTCAGAGTTACTGACCTATAGTACCAGCAGCAATAAATATCCGTCTTGTATCACCAAACAGAGAACAAGCAAAAGTCTTATGAGCTAACGGAGGTAAAAAGGGCTCACGAAAAAGAGCAAACTCGACACAAAATAAACTCTAGTATAATTCTTAGAGCCAAACGCGTCGTTTACACCTAAACAGTATTTTTCCAGTAGCGAAGTCCCAGAAGTCGCTGTAGGTTATATGGCTAGTGGAAAAACAATATAAGTTTTTCAGTTGGTTTTCTCACGGACTCTCATCATTTTGGGCTTGAATTTTTGGAGAGAAAATCTCCTTCTCTTCTTGAACACGCACACGACTGATGAAGAAAGTATGGGGAAACAGCCAAGATTGTACGTACGGGAATCACCAGAGAAGGTCCCTTAAATAACGTGAATAGTGGTAATTGAAGATAAAATATGGATTGTTAGATCATGCGAAACTAATCCTGCTGAGAATCTAACGATTTAAAAAAATATGAACACTTTTGGAACTATAGCTCGTCCAGATTTATTCCATCCCTTGATAGAAACGTCAAGTTTACGTAAATTCATGCTTTCAAAACGGTACAAGTCTAGTAAACTTTATAATAACGCCATACTGTTGTAGCTTCTATCTCAATTATCATCAGTTCCATATTTATGCAGAACTTGAATACATCTAGACTTCCACTTCTCTGAAGTCTGGAACAAATTCTCATAATGATGGCAAGTCTCATTACTTTGATTCTGTCAGCGCTACCGATTATCGAGACTGTATACCGCTTGGAGTTCAATGCCGCAGTAGTAATACTGATGTACCGAAATAGACTCTAATAGTAAATGAAAAGAGTTCAGCTATTCACTTTGGGGCTTCTCCATATAGTTGGTATTCAGTGAAAAGTCTGTAAGCTCTTGGATCAACAGAAGTAAAAATCTTTTGACTTTCTTGTATTCCCCAGAAATCAATATGAGGTTGCAATCAGTTCTACTACTCTGGGTCTTCTTCTTCAGTCTGGTTCTCGCAGTCAAAGAGTACCTTTTCAAGAACTGTGACAATTCTGGTTTCTGCCATCGTAACAGACATTATGCCAGTAAGATTAAAAGTCTTGGTTCATCATTTGTTCCCCACTATGCCATTGACCCTGCTTCGGTTAATTTGCAAGAACTGGGTGAAGACTTCCATATCGCTGGTATCATAATAAAGAAAGTTCCCAATATACCTGATCTACAAATGGAGTTACCGATTAGGCTTTCGTTGCTTGAAGGGAATAACGTCAGAGTTCAGATTGATGAATCGGGGAGAAACCAAATCACTGTAGAGAATAAATATGTCAATCATCATAGATACAATGAGACTGGGCAATGGGCTTTTGCAAGTGAGGAATTACCTTATGTCTGTAAAAAAGAAGTCAAACTTGACATTTCCACTGATAAATTATCTTTTACGTATGGGACAAATAAAGAGTATATGGCCGTGTTGGAATTTTCGCCCGTTAAATTGACGATTTCCTACAACGACGAGCCTCAAGTTGTAGTTAACGATCAGAACTTTCTCAACTTGGAGCATTGGCGGGTCAGAGATGCTAATTCTGAGCATCTCAGTGATGAGCAAGTGGATTTCGATATGTTCACGGATAGTTTCGGGGATTCCAAGGATGACAAGTTGCCATTAGGGCCAGAATCCATTGGACTTGATTTCACCTTGAAGAACTACAAATACTTATATGGTATACCTGAGCATGCTGACTCGTTGAACTTGAAGGACACTACGGGCACGAACCAGCCATACCGTCTTTTTAATGTAGACATCTTTGAGTATGAAATAGACTCCAGATTGCCTATGTACGGAGCCATTCCATTTTTATTGGCTGTGAAACCTGAACTTTCTGTTGGATTATTTTGGATCAACAGTGCTGATACTTTCGTTGATTTAGATAAAAATTCGGAGTCAGACGATTCCAGGACACACTGGATATCAGAAAACGGTGTAATTGACTTCATGATCATCGTAGACAAAACACCTGCTGACATCAACAAGAACTATGGGTTGATTACCGGCTACGTCCAGTTACCTCCTATCTTTTCTCTTGGATACCACCAATGTCGCTGGAACTACAACGACGAAAAGGATGTGCTAGAAATAAACTCGTTGATGGACAAACACCGTATTCCTTACGACACTGTTTGGTTGGATATCGAGTACACCGACTCAAAGAAATACTTTACCTGGAAAAATGATGTTTTTCCAAACCCAGAAGTTATGTTGAAGGAATTGGACAATACTGGGAGGAACTTAGTGGTAATTATCGACCCACACATCAAAACAGGTTATCCTGTGAGCGACCAATTCAGAAAGCATAAAGTGTGCATCAATGACGCTACCAATACCAGTTACTTGGGCCATTGCTGGCCCGGAGAGTCTGTTTGGATTGATACTTTGAATCCTAATGCTCAAGCTCTTTGGGATTCTCAGTTCGTATGGGACAAGAAGAATAAGTTCACAGGAGGTTTATCCACTAATTTTCATATCTGGAACGATATGAACGAACCGTCGGTATTCAATGGTCCAGAAACAACTTCTCCCAAAGATAACATTCACTATGGAGGTTGGGAGCATCGTTCTGTTCATAACATTTACGGTTTAAGTTATCATGAAGCTACCTACAATTCGTTGAAAAAACGTCTACAGTCACATACCACGAGAGAAAGACCATTTATTCTTACTAGATCTTACTACTCTGGATCTCAGAGAACGGCTGCTATGTGGACTGGTGACAATATGTCCAAATGGGAGTATCTACAGATATCGCTACCAATGGTGTTAACCTCTAATGTAGTTGGTATGCCTTTCGCTGGAGCCGATGTTGGAGGATTTTTTGGAAATCCCTCGAAGGAATTGCTTACCAGATGGTACCAGGCTGGAATCTGGTATCCATTCTTCAGAGCACATGCGCACATAGACTCCAGGAGAAGAGAACCATGGGTAGCTGGAGACCCTTACACTTCTATCATGACAGATGCTATCAAGTTGAGATACTCATTATTGCCAGTGTTCTATACTGCGTTTTACGAATCGTCAGTTTCAGGTGTTCCAATTATGAAGCCAGTTTTCTACGAAGCACTTGAAAATTTGGAAAGCTACTCTATTGAAGATCAGTTTTTCCTTGGAAATTCAGGTTTGTTGGCTAAACCAGTCGTAGAGAAGGAAGCAGTTGATATCGAAATCTATCTTCCCGATTCCGAAATCTATTATGATTTCACCAATGGAAACGTCACGGGCGATATAACCAAATTTCAATTGAACAAGCCTGGATATATTAAGAGAGCAGTAACTTTGAATGACATTCCAGTTTTGTTAAAAGGGGGATCCATCATCGCGCAAAAGAGCCGATACCGTAGATCTTCTAAGTTGATGGCCAACGATCCATACACATTAATAGTGGCACCAGACTCTAACGGAAATGCCAATGGAAAGTTGTATATTGATGATGGTGAATCTTATGCCTATACCAAGGGTGAAAGCATTATTGTTGAGTTCCAGTTTTCAAAGAAACTCGGATTGTCAGCCAAGGTTTCAAATACGGATATGAACTATATTGCGTTGTTATCGTCTATTGAGATTGAAAAGATTGTGATTTTTTCACACCCACAATCGCAGGTTAATGAAGTCGAACTCAGTCAGTCTCTGAACACTTGGAAGCCCAGATTTTCGACTTCGGGAAATAAATTGACTATTCACAACCCAAAGTTGAAGGTTACAACAGAGTGGAGTGCTACTTTCGCTACTGTGGTAGAACATGATGAGTTGTGACTGTGACACAAGAAAACAAATAAAAATCATTCATTGCATTGAATATACGTTTTAAGAATCATACACATTTTGTGAGTCGTAATTGTCGTCATTTTCCAAGGCTTGACTTGGTAATTGAAGGGAATCCTTTAAGACGTAATATCGTAATTTCGTAGCTAACTTGGCCAACGTTCTCCATTCTAAATCTACATTACACAGACAGCACCTATTTACAGGTGCTGGGATTAGACCCTGGGAGATATTACTATTAGTGAATCTGCGTCCAAGGCATGACAAATGAAAAACTACTCTGCATTGAGGATTATAACACAAGGTAACAAGAGGAAGATTTTCACTTTGTAAGTATTTCTGAAGATCTGACCTTCTATTTATGGGAAGCTGACTGTCCGGAATTTGATCTATTGATTCCGAACACAATCCACATCGAGGAGACCCAAGGATAACGGTCTCTTTTGCCATGCACCATGCTTCATTCTCGTTTGTACTCCTTAGTTTCCAAGAATCTACAGTAGGGATATACTGGCTCTTCTGAGAAATTGTAGCATAATGTTGGATCTGAGAACTCTGAGTTGGTTCCTTTTGGCTAGCAGAGTCTTTTATTGTATCTTTTCCTTGGATATCTTTTCCCATGACAGAAAAGTATTCGTTGAAATTGGTACTCAACAAATCTACATTACTACAGGTTACGAACTTATTGTTCATGAACAGGTCGTAGACAGCTTCGTTGAACACTAGGACCTTGAGGGGCAAATGGCGAAAGTAGCTAGAGCGGAGTAGCAATATTACGTTGGCTACCTTGTGATGTAATGTTCTACCTGACAACTTGTTTTTTGTCACTCTTTCCTCTTGCTTAATATGTCTTGTTTCATGGCAGTGTTGAAAAGAATGCTCAAATTGGAGAGCAGATACTTTTGAAGGAAAATCGTACACGACAAGCAACATCCTCCAGGGTCGGAATCCAGTCCGTTTGGTGCGGTACGCCCCACCAGCTTTGAGATCTCCATTATGCTGCCTCAATCTACGCGGAGGATCTGGAGTAGATCCGATATAGAACGAACTAGGTTTGGGTTCCAGCTGAAGAAGATACACTCCATAGAAGCTGGGAACTACATGGAGCGCAGGTATATCCGATTGTGAACTTGTGGAGGGTCTTCTTGGCATATAATGATTGAATATGTTTGTAGGCGGCTTGTATGAATGTGCTTTTGAGTATTAAATGGATTTGAACCATGAACTGAAATATTCTGATCTTGGTATAACGTAATGTTGAAAAATGGGGAAAACTTCCAAAAAGATGGCGATTGCAACAAATAACGAAATCTATGATCTGTGTCTATTGTAGCAAGTTCAATATGGTTCGCGTGCCTAACCGTGAAATCGGAGACGTGAATATTAAATCAGAAGAATAGAAAGTATATAGCGACTGCATATATCCGTAGCGAAACTTTTCTTCCCCGGCCATATTTCCGCGCCAGCTGAGATAGCTAGATAATTATGAACCCACGATTGAGCCAACTCTCGTAAAATTTTCAGCCGTGAAGGTTTGACTCTGAATTCGTAGAGAAATGTTAAGCTTGAGTGTAAGAGAGGTATTCAGCTAGTTTGCAGCTGCATTTGGACCCTTTTGTCGAGGTCTAGAACCTGCCAAGCGATAGTTAACGGCCGTCACCTGACCTGAAATTGGGCAGCGTCCCTACAGCTTCACAATAACGGTGAATAGCTCGATTGTTAACGTCAACAATCGATGGCCGTGAGCACGGATTTAGAGAACCGCTATGTGCATAAGGTAACTGATATAGTCTGGGTTTTCAGGTACACCGACAGTTGGTCAATGGTGAATGGCGGAATTTGCAATTGCTGAAGTGTTGCAGACAGTGGAAAGAGCAATATAGGAAGACAAGTTGGGGGCACAGATTGACTGTGGATATTTCGATGCCCAAAGGCTGCAGAGTTGCCACTTGGTACGACTAAAAGGAGTCAGACTCCTCGATGTCTACAAATTCGACAAATCGACACTGTAATTCCTGGTAGTACTTGAGATTTTCTGAAGCTGAGCAGATGTGAAAGTGGGCATTTGTGCTAAGTTCTTCAGCAGGGAAAAGTGTGTAGCGTCCTGAAAAATTATCTGGCACAAAGCAACTTTATTTGTACCTACTTTATCATTACGAGCATCGAAGTGTGATAATCAGGCACAAAAGTACCTCATTCCGCTTGGAAATACCTGGAGAGGCTGGATATCAACACACGAGGCTGCATACACATTGTCTGTAATTTTCAGGCAGTTAATGGGGGCTGGCGAGAGCGAGTGAGAATTACTGACGGAAATTCCAGCACCACGATGTTATCACTGCAGCAGTAAGGGTTCCATCCAGTGCGATGGTATTCCATTGCTCAACTGCATCGCATTAGAGATTCCGTTTAACCCCAAGACAATTAGATTGCAGGCTTTACGAGAAAAATAAATCCAGATGAAACGACCAAAATTCTCGGTTCGTTGCATCGGGCGTAGACCGGCGGTGGTCGCAGCGACACCGACACTAAGGGTTAGCCAAGTGGCTAAAGTCTCTCCCGCTGGGAGCATCATGAGGTAAGCAACTTCACGGGCACGAGGTCACGGGAACAATACCGGACCTCACTTTGTCCCATTGTGCATCATCATTGCCCAGGGCCTACGTCCTATTATAGTCCTAGTGGTAAGTTGGAGGAATGAACCATCAAAACCTCTTCTTCATAATAACTGGCCCAGCGCAAAAAATTACCATGATACGCATCTAGATGCGCGTTTCTCGGTATTTCTTCTCTCTGAAAGTTGTCTGCGCTCGGTATTTTCCATCACTAAAGCTCCGCTAGACGCAACGCAATTACGAACCCACTGTGAGGCCCTCTACGTCATCGTCACCACGACAAGGCAATGATAATGGCTCCAGAAACCACCCAACGCCAGGCCGACATCAGGTAGGCTCAGTTCCAAGTACTTCAGTCAAATACAACTCCCTTTTGTATAAAGTCTGTGTCTGTGTCTTTGTCTTTTTCAATCCTTGCCGTGCCTTTATAGCTTCCTCCATCCAGTATTATGGTATCGGCCATATCTCTCCATATTTCACCTGCCCATTATTCCGATACTTATCGGTATGCACACCCCAGAGGTAATCCTCGCTAAAGTTCACAGTCGCTCACCTGGTTCACACCCGTCGCTACCTGCATCTCCCTAAGCATTCCACAGTTCCGTGGTGCCTCTTTTCTACCCACCACGACGTACCGAGTCTTGACGGCTTTGTGCTATTCTTGGATTTTTATTCTGGTGCCAACTTGTTATTTCATAATTTGTTTCTCAGCTCATACTTTTTCTTCTGGTTCGTATTGGGATTCTCTAAGTGTTCTGCTCTCGGTTCTTGCTGGTTGATCGTTGTTCGGGAATTGTACACCTCGACGCAATCACGCTATATTTGTAATTCCCTTCATTTAAGAAGATTCCATATCCAGACATTATCCGCTGAATTTCCTGTTATCCAGTTGGAAACACCGTCATACTTGTCTTCATCATTTCTATCTTATTAGAATAGTAGCGAGGTGCAAACAACTATTCGCCAGCTCTCGGAACATGAACATCTAGATCTGAATATCTGAGTCTGAAATATTTAACTATCTGACAAATATATAAATTCATCTTTCAACAATCATATATCTCCATATCGCTACTCCATTAGCTCCCATCCTTACCAATATCGTATCACTGTCTCCATCGCTATCACTGTCACTCTCATTATATTCGGTGTTGCTGAACTTTGCGGACTGTTGATAAAATTCACACTTGCAGAGTCCATTTGAACCATAAAAGCAACACAACTATATCATGTCGCATCCTATCAAGTCTGAGGCAAGTCTCTCGGCATCTGTGTCCTCGACTGCGAGCTCCAACCAGTCCGGCTCCAACGACTTTGTCAAGAAACTATTTCTCATGCTTCAGGAAGATTCCTACAAGGATGTTGTCAGATGGACAGCTAACGGTGACAGTTTTGTAGTGCTCAACACTAACGAATTCACCAAGGAGATCTTGCCGCGACACTTCAAACACTCCAACTTTGCGAGCTTTGTACGTCAGCTCAACAAATACGACTTCCACAAAGTCAAAGTGTCCAACGAAGAAAAAATGGTGTACCCATATGGTGAAGATGCGTGGGAATTCAAACATCCTGATTTCAAGATCAACGACAGGGGCTCTCTTGAAAACATCAAAAGGAAGGGCCCTTCTTCTAAAAAGATTCTGAGTGCCAATTCTGTCACCAACGGAAGTGATTTCACGTCCTCATCGTCCGTAGCCTGTAACCATAACTTGTCTCAGATCACCACCTCTCAGGCCCATCTTAAAGACCAAGTAGAACAGCTCAAAGCAGAAAACAAACAATTGCATCAGGATGTCAACGTTCTCCAGACCAAGTATAAAACACTTATCGAGAACATCGTAGCCATAAATACCTTTGATGAGCGCTACCATCGGTCCATGGGCATTTTGATTAACTGCTTGCTTCAGACGGGAATCAAACTACCTCCACTAGACTTTCCCAATCCAGCACTAATGAGTCTCCAGCAGCCTGCAAGACATCCTCAACAGCAACAGCCCCAGCGATCTCCATCACAAATTCAACCTCAGCAGCAACCGCAATTACCCCCATCTCTAGCATCTTCACTTATACCGCCAACTCAGGGTCCTGTAGTCAACCCTCCATTGGTAACCAACGTGCCTGCACGGCTGGGGCTTGCTCAGCTTTCTCCCACTATAACTAGTCCCAGCGGTGTAAGAATACCGTTGCAGCCAGGCTCTGCAGCTTCTCAAAGTGTAGCACCAGGCGTTGCAGTTGTACCACCACCTGGTCCCAATGAGCCGGGAGGACCTGGAGGACCAGCATTTATGACTGGACAAGGAGCGCCGCCTGTAGTTGCTAGACGGGCTTCGCCCAGTGATACCTTAACTCCAAAGCAACAAGGAAACTCGTCGTCTGGCTCGCCAAGAACAACTGGTATTGTAGCACAGACCACCACGACAAATATAGCCAATCCCAAGTTTCATGTTCTCTTGGTGGAGGATGACAACGTGTGTATCCAGTTGTGTCGAAAATTTCTTGTCAAGTATGGCTGTCAAGTTACAGTAGTTACTGACGGACTCAATGCTATCTCCACTGTAGAGCACACCAAGTATGATTTAGTTTTGATGGATATCGTAATGCCTAACTTGGACGGCGCCACAGCCACAAGCGTCATCAGATCGTTCGACACAAAGACCCCCATAATCGCCATGACAGGAAACATTGAAGACAACGACTTGGTGACATACTTGCAAAACGGAATGTCGGACATTTTGGCCAAACCTTTCACCAAAGACGATCTTTACTCCATATTGTCCAAGCACTTGTTGACGGACGGGTCCAAGACTGCAGCTGTTGGAGTAACGTCCAGAAACATCAGCATCGGTGGAGCTACTTTGCCAGCAGAATCTGACGAAGACCCGCTTCTCAAGAAACAGCGGCTTCAATAATAACATGAAAATAATAATAAAAATTACAATAACAATAATAAAAGGTGAATGTAATATATTTTGGCTGCTGTACTATTATCATAATAATACTAATTATATACATATACTATATTGTGCCAAGACGTACTGATAATATAACAGTGCTCTAATGATATAACTATAATATACACTGTATTTCTATTCCATCGTATTATATTGTCAGTGTATAAGCAGGCACTACAGCCATATCTAACATGTTGTAATGTGAAGAATATGCTAAACTCATCCTACTTTGTTACTATTCAAGAACGTGATACGCAAGGTCAGAGAAAGAGTTCCCCCAGTCATCGTTCTTTTTGAAGCTCTCCACAAATCGAGTTACCGTAACCGTCATAAAGTACCATTCCTGGTCATCGTAGTTCAAAGTTGGTTCCTGGAATGCTCTCTTTCTTCGTCTCTTTTTTTTGGTGACAGTGACAAACCCTTCATTAGAATCCACCATACGCGAACTATCTCCAATCTTTTGACTTAAATGCACTAGGTATGATATTGTGGGATAAGTGTCGAACAACTTCTGTTTGGTGTATCTATCAGTATGGGAAACAATATCATTACCCAACATATATATCGGTTTTTCGTTGTTTAATATGACATTTATGAGTTCTAAAGGAGCATGCGGAACAAAGTAGAGAGTATCCTTCAGCTTCAGTTGAGTTGACTCTTCCACCACATATTTGATAGACTCTAATAGATAGTCGTCCTGAGACGTGAAAACTGGATCATACATGGAAACTCTCTCGATGTTGAAGAATTTTGCTATTTCCACCACATACGCTAATTGATATAAAGCATTTGTGCTATTCGTCGGTGACCCTAAGGCTAAGCATCGTATTGCTTTCAAATTGTGGCTATCGGTAAGTGCGTTTCCTTGGATTGTATTGACCGTTTCAGTCCAGAAACTAGAATTATTTATGTTCTCTTGAAACCTTTTTAGTTTGGTTATAGTTTGCTGGAATTCCTTACTGCAACCGTAATTCTCCGGGAGTGTCTCTTTATATACTGCCTTATCTGACAGTATATATTCAGACATAATAATGTTTCAAAAAACTTGAAATTAGGATCACCAAGATAGTTAAATGAATAGTTAGGTCTGCTGAAAAACTTTCCTGCGTATGGATCTTCTGGTATAAGTAGGTGGGCTTGATTGGGAAATATGTACCCCACGAAGTGGTCGTTTTGTCGACAATTTGGAAATGAAGTCAAATCAGAGTTAAATGGATTTCGGAAGCATACATGGACAGGTAGATAGATTTTTTCTGGTACTTCAAACATAGTTAATAAGTTGGCACATTCCTTATGGTACTGAGCTATGTATGCTGATCTTTGCTTGCGATGTTCTCCAAAAAGGAGTTAACAAAATTGAAAAAGATCCCATTTATGACTGTCGCGTCGTCGTGTGCCATTCTTCTACTCTAATAAACAACAACCTGAGAGTAGTCTGCTAATCATTTTGCAATATTTTGTAATATTTTGTATACGCTCCTGGATGTTAATCCCCAGATTCAAAAGTTAGCCTGAGTCGGATCGAGAAATGAGCACTGAAAAAACAATATACTTCTTCGTTTCACACCAAAAATGTTTGGGAAATTCTGAGACACGAACACATGATCACACATGATCCACCCAACTCATTTAAACCTATTTATCTATTTTGCAATCTGCAGACGCCATTGGGTATAACTAGAGCTCTTCTGTCTCTAGTTTCCCTAGAATATACTGCATTGGCTTGACTGTATGTAGTGGATATCTCATCACTATGTCACGTGCGCCCAAAAATCTGCGACAAATTAGTCTCGATTTTCGAGGCTAAATAAATTTGAACAAAGTCGAATCCTTTGGTTGTTTTGGGTTTGTCGTAGTCAAGTCCAGGTGGAAGTTTCCAATTCTGTACGCTACTTCTGGTGTTTTAGCTCCCATCACAGTTGCGCTGTTATCATCGTGAGTGGTCGTGAAAGAAAAAGAACCCGATTTGACTTTGTCACTTCCAATTCTACTATATTGTATCCACGTTGTCCACTTCTCCCATTCTGAACTCCACAACCATGCGTAAGTGCAAAATTTTTGTTGGTTCGTCACACCCAGAGTTGGGCCGCCTTGTTTGCGAAAGATTGGGTGTTGAGCCAGCTCCGTGTACTTTGAAGAAGTTTTCCAACGGAGAGACTTCCGTGCAGATTGGAGTTTCTATCAGAGATGAGGATGTCTACATCATCCAATCAGGTTCTCCTGAAATCAACGACCACATAATGGAGTTGTTGATTTTGATCTCGGCATGTCGTGGTGGTTCGGCCAATAAAATTACAGCAGTTATTCCTCAGTTTCCATACTCCAAACAGTCCAAGATGAAGAAGCACAGAGGAGCCATTACTGCCAGAATGTTAGCCAATTTATTAGTGATGGCTGGTGCCGACCATGTAGTTTCTATGGACTTGCACGCATCACAGATGCAAGGCTTTTTCACCAAACCTGTGGATAACTTGTTTGGTGCTCCAACTTTGGCCAGATGGATCCGTCATAACATTCCAGACTGGGAAAGTGCTGTAGTAGTATCTAAGAACCCTGGCGGAACCAAACGAGTGACTGCCTTGGCTGACTCATTGAAGATTAACTTCGCCATGATTCACACAGACAGGCGTAGAACGCAAGACGGGTATGCCAGAAGAAAGGCATTGAAGAACTCTTTCCGTAAAAACGACGACGATGACGACGAAGAAGACAACATCGTGTCTGAAATCCAGACTGCTAGAATTGTCCAGGGCCACGTTGTCAATGATGACTACCCTGCTACCAATGGTACTTCAAACGGCATTAAGGATATGTCAGAGCTGTTGGAAAAGTCTTCTATCTTGGACAGCGATGTTTTGGGTGGCTCCTACGATGCTGCAAACTCCGATGACGAAGATGAGCCTACATCTATCAACCAAGAGAAGTTGATCACGCTAGTTGGAGATGTGAAGGACAAGGTAGCGATAATATTGGACGATATGATCGATAAGCCTTCGTCGTTCATTGCTGCTGCTGAACATTTGAGATTGAACTGCGGAGCCAAAGCCGTCTATGTAGTTGGTACACATGGTGTATTCAGCGATTTGTGTTTGGAAGAGCTTACCAACAGCAAATGTATTGACAAAATCGTTGTTACTAACACGTACCCCATCGGCAGAGAAAGAATGGAGAAGTACAAGAGCAAATTGACTGTGATTGATGTGTCGCCCATTTTTGCTGAGTGCATCAGAAGGGATCACTTTGGTGAGTCGATTTCGGTTCTTTTTGACTCATTGGCTGCTATCGAGTAGAACCTATTGAGATGATGAGATGGGAACCTCGATTGAATCGAGATGACTAACTACTCTGCTTGCAGGTACTTTATTACTACAGGTGCTTTATTACTACAGGATATTGTTCTATCTAGTTAACAGGAGATTATTTATCTTCAATTGGAAGTCACATAATAAACGTCACAAACACTTGAACCTCACTGCAAGCTGGTCTTGTCTGAGTTGTTCTTGTTGACGGTGTAGAACCCAACGATGCAGTCACCGGACTGCAGGACATGGTCTCCCTTGCAATTGTGCTGGGATTATAGAGATCACTTGGACTAACGGAGCGTTGGAATATTAGTAGATCTTCTCGTCGTTTTTTGTGCCTCTTCGTCTTCAATAGGGGCGGCCATCGAAGAGTAGAAACATTTGTAGTATTGTACAAACGTACAAGATTGGAACAGACTTTGGATTTTCTACATATAATCTCTGCATTTCATTCTCTTTGTCTCTGTTCTTGTCCAATGGGCTCATGCTTGTGTCAGCAATATTTCATTTTGATTCTTATCTTATGTTGAGTCATGTGACTGGACATTTTCAAATTTTCAAATTTTGATTGTAGCTGAGTTGATTTATTAAACCTACTAAACCTATTAAACTACTTTAAGCGTGAACATTAGAAAAAGAGCTCTTTCTTGTCTTCGTAGCCGACTGCGGCCATAATGCTATTATCCACTACTGATTCTGGCGTCCCTGCCACCATCCGCTCAGCTCTCTCTCTGCTTCTATTCTTTCTTATCTCGACCTGCATCTCACTATCAAAATCATAGTGACTCCATCACATGCTTCTTCATCACGTTGCACATTTCGGTGGGCATATCTAGATGATGATATTTAATATCTGTTTAACATTTTCATTCTCGACTGTCTACTACAATGTCGCAGAACAAAGTCCCCGTGGCAGGTAGTGTGGATAACGAAGCCAATGTGGTCCACACGGTAGACAGCAAACTTCACCAGGTCTCCTTGGGAGAAAGCGATGCTTCTTTAGACCCTAAAAGTTTCGATCCCATCTCTGGTACCACAGATTCTGATGGCAGCGTATCTGACAGTAACAACAACTTAGTAAACGATCCTGTCCTGACAATCGGCTCCTGCGATAGTAATAACAGCATCAGTGCCAACAACAATAACGTAAACAGCTTTCTTGCCCATATCCACCAGAAAGTCAACCAGCCAATGTCACCTCTTCTGCTCAACAATCTGGGCCAGTACCACGATACACCCGAGACGTCCTCCGCTGGCGCTAATACGGGCCCTAGCGAGAAAAACACCGCCGCATCGCCCTACGTCTCGGCTGAAGCCCCGGTCGCGCTGCCAGCAGCCTACCGTTCTACCGCGGCAGTGAGTGCAAATACTATCTCTCCCACGAGAATTGCTCTTCCTCCTCCTGCAGTACCAACATCGTCCCCACTACCAGGCTCTTCTTCTTCGACTTCCTCCAGTTCTGGAGCCTACGGCGTATCCAGCTCACCTCTCCATCCATTGCCCCTGCCTGCTACAGAGAAGGCTATAGCATCGATAGCACCCATGCTCGAAAGTTTTGCACCCAAAACCTCGGCAGAAGAATCTGGAGTTCCAACATCTACCATCAATTCTTCCTCTTCTTCACCTCAGTATTCTCGAGTTGGCTCGTATTCCAACGAGTTCGTTATGGACCACCAGCCTAAACTCACCTCCGATAATTTGAATGCTGCTTTCCGGTCGAGAAATAATTCTACCAATGCTGGCACTGTAGCTTCTGATACTGTGAAATTGGATAAAACGATGTCGAACTCTTCATCTACGCTGCGTAAATCGGTTTCTATGCATAAGGAATTCGAGGGTCCTAAGTTACCCAAGATCGGTAAAATCGGTGTCTGTGCTATGGACGCCAAGGTCTTGCTGAAGCCCTGTAGACGTATCCTCAACAAGTTGATTGAGAACGGTGAGTTTGAAACCATCATCTTTGGTGACAAGGTCATATTGGATGAAGCTATTGAAAACTGGCCAACCTGCGACTTCTTGATTTCGTTTTTTTCTGGGGGTTTTCCCTTAGATAAGGCCATTGCTTATGTCAACTACAGAAAGCCATACATTATCAACGATTTGGTGTTGCAGAAGGCGTTGTGGGACAGACGACTCGTGTTGACACTCTTGAACTATGCCAACGTGCCTACACCAGAAAGATTAGAGATCAGCAGGGACGGGGGTCCTCAATTAGAGACCCAGTTGAGAGAAAAGTTGATCGAAGTGGGCATGTCTGAATCACAATTGGACAAATTGACCAATCAGTCCGAGCCAGAATGGGAGATGGTTGATGACGATACCCTTAAGGTAGGGGATGAGATCTTGAAGAAGCCATTCGTAGAAAAACCTGTAGATGGAGAAGACCATAACGTCTATATATACTATCCCAAATCGACCGGTGGAGGTGGCAGAAGACTTTTCCGTAAAATTGGAAACAAGTCTTCTGAATTTGATCCAGAGTTAACCTCGCCAAGAACTGACGGATCTTTCATCTATGAAAAATTCATGGACACAGACAATTTTGAAGACGTTAAAGCCTATACTGTTGGACCTGAATTCTGCCATGCTGAGACGAGAAAATCGCCAGTTGTCGATGGGATTGTCAGAAGAAACACCCATGGTAAAGAAATCAGATACGTAACTGATCTTAGCGACGAAGAGAAGGCCATGGCTAGAAATGTCAGTACAACTTTCAAACAATCCATCTGTGGCTTTGATTTGTTGAGAGTTAACGGCCAATCATACGTTATTGACGTCAATGGGTTTTCGTTTGTGAAAGACAGCACTGAGTACTACAACTCGTGCTCGTCTATTTTGCGAAACTTGTTCATTGAAGCCAAGAAATCTCGTGATCTCTTGAAGACTCAAACACCCACCCTGTCAAAGCTTCTTAACAAGAGTCAATTTGAAGAAAAGCAGCAAAAGTGGGTTCTCAAGGGAATGGTTTCTGTCATCAGACATGCTGACCGTACACCCAAGCAGAAATTTAAGTATTCATTCAAGTCTCCGTTGTTCATTTCGTTGCTCAAGGGTCATAAGGAGGAAGTTATAATCCGAGCCGTTCCAGACTTGCAAGTAGTCTTGGAAACAGTCAAAATTGCTGAGGAGAAGCAGTTGGAAGATTTGAAGAAGCTACAGCAGTTACGTGGAGCCTTAGAGAAGAAACTCCGTTTTCCGGGTACCAAAATTCAATTAAAGCCAGCTCTCAATAGCGAGAATCCTGAAATTGTAGACAAAGTTCAGTTCATCTTGAAGTGGGGAGGTGAGCCAACTCATTCCGCGAAGCACCAAGCCAGTGACATGGGCGAACAATTGAGGCAGAATATTAAGTTGTTGAACAGAGATGCACTTAAGGATGTTAAAGTATTCACATCTTCAGAAAGAAGGGTCATAGCCTCTGCTCATTTATCGACAATGGCACTCTTGGGTTTGGACAAGGAACATGAGACATTGCCTGAAGATTTTTTGATTATCAGGAAGGATCTTTTGGATGATTCGAATGCAGCCAAGGATCTCATGGATAAAGTGAAAAAGAAGTTGAAACCATTGCTCAGAAAGGGCGCCGAGGCTCCACCGCAATTTACGTGGCCTCCCAAGATGCCTCAGCCATTTGTAGTCATCAAGAGAGTATGCGAATTGATGAACTTCCATCTGCAAATCATGAAATACAACTTCGAAACGAAGAATGTTGATGAATTCCAAACCAACTGGTGTTGCGGCGAGGACCCTAACCTCTTCAAGGAAAGATGGGACAAATTATTTGTAGAGTTTGTCAGTGTAGAAAAGACACATCCTTCCAAGATTTCTGAGTTATACGACACCATGAAGTACGATGCGTTACACAACAGGCACTTCTTGGAAAAGGTTTTCTCGTTTGATCCTAACGATGGAGCTTTAATGGAAAGATTGAGTAAGACATGTGGTGAGACAGTTAACTCCTCTGGTTTGGTTAGTGAATATCCAATCAACATTTTGGCTATGAATAACTTCAAGATTCCAGAAAACACTAGCAACACCAACAACTCCAACCCTAACTCGGGATCCAGTTCGGCTACAAATCTCATCAATGCAGCATCCTCTACTACCCCTGCATCGGCTGGTTCGTTGGGCTGGGTGTTGAAGGGAGCCACTACTTCGTTGAGTGATTCTTCCTCTGGCGATTTTCCATCAAAGAAGTCATCGTCTTCTAAGAGCAGCGAGAACCCATTTGACCATCCTACTTTTGCAAGATTAAGAGAGTTATATAGATTGTCAAAGGTTTTGTTTGACTTTATCTGTCCTCAAGAATATGGAATCAAAGACGAAGAGAAGTTGGATATCGGCTTGTTGACCTCTTTGCCTTTGGCTAAGCAGATTCTCTCTGATATCCAGGATATGAAGAAACACAATACTGCCGCTGTTGTGAACTATTTCACCAAAGAGTCGCACATCTACACGTTATTGAATGTCATCTATGGATCTCAGATTCCGATGAAGATTGCAAGAAATTCGTTGCCGGAACTAGATTACTTATCCCAGATTGTTTTTGAGTTGTACGAAGCTGAAGATCCTAACACTCCAACAGGAAAGAAACATTCTATCAGGTTGTCATTGTCTCCTGGCTGTCACACCCAGGACCCATTGGATGTCCAATTGGATGATGACCATTACATTGGATGTATACCTCGTCTTAGTTTGACCAGACATTTGGATATGGATTTGGTTACTCAAAGATTGAAGTCCAGATTCTCAAGAGTCTCATTACCAAAGAAATTCACTCCAGTCAATATTTCAAGCCCTTTGGCTTCAGGAATCTGACCGCCCTCTATTGCTTTTGTACTAGAAATATAAATTAGACTAAATCACATTTTTTCTAAGTATTTTACAAATATAAGTTAGTTCAATTAGATTTATTATGTATATAAACACTGGAAATTTCAATAAATAAATCTCACTCTATTCTAAGTATATATAACTGGTAGTACCACGTACCAATCTATAAGGAGAAATATCATAAGATCTATGTCAAAATGATGAAAGTGAAATTAGACAGATAAACGATCCCGGAAGATGACAAGATGAATAGTAATTATTATGATTATGAGCATTTTGGACATCCTATATAAGTCCATGTCCTAAGAAGATTCACGATATGTACATGAGTTTTTAGCTCGTACTTGTTTCGTACCACGGAAACAAATTTAAGCATTTTCGTAAGATTCCCAGTTTTCAAGAATAGACTTTATCTTATCAGACTTGGTCAATTCGTAGACTTCCTGGAAGTATTCCTTGGTGATTTCAAATGGCTTAGCTGTCAAGTTAGGAATATACTTACCAATCAAGTCATTTGGCTTGACAGAAGACTTAGGAATCTTCTTGCACAAGAATCTTTGGAATGGCTTAACACCAGACATCAAGTAAGAAGAGTGGAAAGGTACAGAGATACCCTTCAATGGGATAACGGCGAAACCTCTTTGTAAGTCAATTGGTTGAGGCTTGGCAATGGATTGGGCAGAAACTTCTGTGATGATTTCACTCAAATGTTCCTTTACTTGATCCAAACTCAAAGTTTGTTGCAACTTCACAATATCAATCTTGTTCAACTTGATTACGTTCAAGACGTTTGTCAAAGTATCCAAAGCTCTCAAGTCACCAGCGGTGACGTATTGTTGGTTTTCAACGTTGTAGTTAACAATTTCCAACAACCACTTGGTCTTGTCGCTGACTTCGTCGACGACAAATCTTAAGGCAGCGTCATCGAAGGTTGTACTGACTCTACTTGGGTTTACAGCACACATACCGTAATTAGATCTACCCAATTCATCTCTAGGAACAGCAACTTGCATAGTCATCCCTCTGTAGAAGACAACGTCGACCAAAGATTCAATTGGCATGACGTTGGCTAAGGATGACAAAGCAGAGTATTCACCCAATGAATGACCAGCAAACATAATTTCAGAAGGAATCAAACCCTTGGACTTGATATCTTCGTATGCAGCCTTTTCCATCAAAGTCAAGGCAGGTTGAGTAAATTGAGTAGCAGATAACAAACCAGTTGGAGAAACAAATGTGAACGAAGTCGTAGTGTGGTCAATGTCCTTGAAGATCTTCTCGGACTTGATAGCACCATCTTCACCAATGGTCTCGAACATCATGCCAATGTAGTTGTCTCTGATCTTTCTACCCTTGGCACCACCGAAGTGGACGGTCAATTCGTTAGGATTATTTTGCACGATATCAAGAATAGAGAATCCGTAGTTGTTGACAAAGTGACGGTCGGCCTTGTCCCACACATCACGAGCAACATCAGAAGACTTATACAAGTCCATACCCATTCCCTGTTCCTGGGAGCCTTGACCAGTAAAAACGTAGGTAGTGATTGGTTGATCAATTTCAGCTTCACCAACAAGAACTGGAATGTCAGTCTCGACATTCTTTGTTTCAACTTTGATGATCTTTCTGCCGTTGATCATACCGATATGCTCCAAGGTAGTCTGCAAGGTGTCGTTTGGCAAAACCATACCAACAAAAGAACAGCTGAAAGCTCTAACTCTGGAGGCAACATTATTAGCAGCCCATTCTTCAACCAAGCCTCTGATAGAAGCCGAAGAGTACATACCATGAGTGATAGTGCCTGGCAACTTGGCGTAAGCAGCAAAAACTCTGGAAACGTGGATAGGGTTGTAGTCTCCAGAGACAATGGCGTATGGTTCGTTGGTACCAGGAGCCTTAGAAGTCAATTCTTCACCAGAAGAAAGTGGAATGACATTTTCAAACTTTACAGCCTCTTCAATGGTCTTTCCATTTCTGGCAAAGTAGTCGGTAACTGGGTTACCATACGACTTGGCAGCTTCATATTCAATGGTACCTACTTGAATAACTTCTTTAGTTGGCAACTCCAAGTACACTTGACCTGTAGTGATTATAGAAGAGTACACTTGAGCGGACTTGAAGTTGTAGGTTGACTTACATCTGAAAGTCAATGTTTGGTCCAAAAGTTCAACATCCTTTTCCAAATGGAACCATTCCTTGGACTTCAAGATAGCAAGGTCCTTTGGAGACTTGAAAGCGATTTGAACTGGAGTTTCAGTTACCTTTTGGAAAGTGTTTTCGTAGTCAGAGTAGTCACCTCTGTATAAGAATTGAGAAGTAACTTCCAAGACTGGCTCGCCTTCTCTGTAGATAGTACCAACAACTTCAACCATCTTACCGGATGGCTGGTTCAAAACCGCTCTGATTTCAGCCTTCGAACTGACAACATCGTCCTTCTTCAAAGGAGCAGCTCCTGGGATCATCTTGTAGCCGTTGGACAAGTGGACCAATTTCAACAAGTCACCATCAACAGATTCTGGGAAAATGGCCTTGATTATAGCTCTCCAACCAATGACAATGGCAAAATCCATTGGAGCAAGCGTAACCTTACCTGGTCTTGTAACAAATGCATCACACTTGTTACCAATAGCATGTGTGAATTCAGAAATGTCCTGACCAGTGATGGTAATTTCTTCTCCAATGATTTCTTCTTGGACGTTGATATTCAAGTCGTAAGGAACATCGGCACCGAACCACAACTTCCAGTAGAAGTTCTTGATTCTATCGTTCCTGTTTTCCATCACTTCTAAGATAGGAGCAAAACCATCGTTGGGGTTGTATGTGTACAAGAATGGCAAAGCTACTGGCTTAGAGTCAGCAGTTCTGTGTTCAATCAAAGACAACTGGATGGTGTTACCCTTGGCTAACTTGATTTCCACCACTGGCTTCAAATCTCCCTTGACTGGCTCAGAGACAGTCAAAGTCGTCTTTCTAGCATCGAAAGGATAACTAATTTCCACAACACTGTTGGCAGCTGGAGTTAAGATGTCGTGCACAGAGTTAGAGATGTGCTTGGTTCCCTGGACAATTCTGTCTGTAGAGATAAAAGCTTGCAACCAGCTAATTTGCTCACCAGCTAACAACTTCAACCAGCACTTCTTTGCGGGAAGAGTGGCACCGATCTTGTAGACAATCTTGTCAGAAGATCTGCTAATGTCAACGTTAGCCAAGGTCTCAAACTTGACTGGAGCAGTGTTACCGAAGTACTCAACAACGGGAATCTTGGATACATCACCGTTGTAGTAGTCCTTGACCAACTTGGAAATGTGACCCTCATGAATGGAGTCCAAAATTTCACCGATAGGTTCGTTTACCTTGTTAGTGAACTGGGCTGCAACAGGACCGTGCAAGATACAAGTTCTCTGCACATCTTCATCAACAACAGTTTCTAAGTCTTCTGATTGCCACAAGGAGTCCTTCTTGAAGAACAACTCAAATCTTTCATCCAAGACTGGAACGAATGGCGTAGGCTTTTGCGTTGGTCTTAGAGCACACATCAAGAAGAAGTCGCAATCTTCCTCGGAGATCAACTGGTCTTTGGCAGCTGGGAAGTGGTTGAACAAGTCATTAGATAACTGTTGTGGTTTGGTGGCCAACTGGTTGTAGTTTTGGATCAACGAGATTGAACCAGAAGAGGAGGTGAACCTTTCTTCAGTTCTTCGCAAGAAATCGCCAAAGAAGTTTCTCAAAGAGATATCCACCCATCTGTCAGACTTCTTGACATACAACAACTCAATCATTCTGTTGGCCACCTCTTGGTAGGTCATGTCCTGCAAGTCACAGACGCCTTGTGCATTCTTACCAAACCATGGCTTCTGGAAGTCCTTGTTCAATTTTTCAATAATGTAGTCCTTCTTCTTGTTTAAGGCTTCCAAGAGCTTGTTCTTAGGTAAGTTGAAAATTGTGTCATCTAACTCCTTCCAGAACATAACACCTCTTGTAGCGATCTTGTGGATAGGTTCACCCATTTCAGATCTAACAGTGATTATACCACCAGAAGGCTTCTTGTAAGTGTTTTCCCAGTGAGAATCGGCTACACCATCACATTGAGCAATCAATTTCTTGGCTTCCAAAGATGTGTGGGCTTCCTTAGCAGTCATTACTCTAGAGCCAAATAAGACACCATCAAATGGCATGGCAGGGTAGTTAAAGTCGGCAGCCCACGAACCAGTCAAGTATGGGTAGGTGTCTTCATCAGAACCAAAACCAGAGCCAGCAACAAGAACAATGTTAGAACATCTTCTAATCTTGGAGTACATCTGTAAGATAGGTTGGTGGAAATCTTCAAACGAATGGTGCCCACCGCCTCTACCACCGGTCCATTGCAAGACAATTGGGAAATTAGGATGAGCCTTGGCGATGTTGATAACCAGACTGATGGCATCGATAGAACCTGGCTTCAATCCCAAGTGGGTCAAGCCGAGTTCTTCAATGTACTCAGTGCAGACTTCTAAGGATGGAACACCAGCACCAATGGTCAAAGACTGGATAGGATAGCCTCTTTCTCTCAACTCCTTGATCAAAGGAATACCCCACTGCAACATCCTTGGGTTGACGTAGATCAAATTGATACCGAAAGAAAAGCCTGGCTTGATGTTGGAAACAACTTCATCGATAGCAGCTTCCATACCTGGACCGTGGAAGTACCCACCACCAGCCAATTCAATGTGGTAACCGGCGTTGATGGAGGCAGCAATGATCTCAGGGTTAACAGTGGTAGGGGTCATACCTGGAACCATAAGAGGAGCTCTACCCAATAACTGGGAAAATTTGGTATTAACGAAGATCTTGCCACTGTTGTTCTTGATCAAAGTGGGCTTGAACTCAGTCAACCAGTTCTGAGCACGCTTGACGTTCTTGGAAGGAGAAGTGTGGAAGATCTCGTGTTTAAAACCGTACTCATCATCAAAAGCACTGGCTTCCAAAGAGCCAGCAATGATGAATCTTGAACCAGTACCTTCCTTGTTTCTATGGGTCAAAATACCAACACCAGAAACACCTCCTGGGCCGAAATCAAGCATGTGGGTAGCTTGGACGGCTGTAGCCAATTCCCAGTTGACTCTCAATTGGGTGATACATCTCACGACTCTTTCGATAATGGACTTGGACGACTCGTCGTAGTCCTGGAAGTTCTCTCCGTTGAAAGTGTCATAGACTGGGATCTTGATGTCCTTCTTAGGGAAATTCAAGTTTTCGGCTTCTATGTCTTCCAAGATGGCTACAGTAGCGTTGTCCAAAAGAGGAGAGTGGAAGGGCGAGAAAATGGGCAAGAAACGGTTGGAGAACTTCAACTTTCTCTGAGAGTGAGGAATTCGCAGTTGGTCCAAGCCGTTAGGAGCCTTTTTGTTTCTCAAAGTCAAGTTCAAACCGTAGAGTGATTCAGGAGGACCAGATACAACCAAGTTTCTGGCACCGTTGATCAAGGAAAGGGTGATGTGCTTTTCTTGAGGTAAGTGCTTGTTGGTTTCGTCAATGAACTTCTCGACTTGAGTTACCGACAAGTCTCTGATCGATAACATTGGAGAAGGTCTGCCTTCTCCGTTTTCAAGAGAGTCCTGCAACATAGTAGGAGGCAAGGTAGTTCTTGGGTATGACATCAAACATCTGGAACCGATGAAGAACAAAAGGGAAATGGCCTTCAAGGAGTTTTCCAAGTACGATTCCCAGGAGTCAGAAGAAGCAATGGAAACAGCAGTGACTAAACCCTGAGAGTGACCAGTAGTACCAGCATTCAAGTACGATCTCAATTCACCAGGAGTTAAGCCCAAAACCTTACAGGTGATAGCATAGTGACACAATTGGATAATACAGATCACCGGACAGGATACTGGCACAGATAACAAATAGTCCTGGTCTGGAGTCTGTTCTGGGTTAGACAACCACGACAAGATGTTCAATCCTTGGGTGTAGATCTTGTCAAAAGCAGAGTCCTGCTTGACCAATTTGGCCAACTTGGTAGCAAAAGGCTTGATCAAGTCGTCGTGGATCAATCCCTTGTATAATTTATATAAGTCTCTCAATTCCTCAAAGTAGTCGTCGGTGTTACCTTGACCACCAAAGATAGCCACCAACTTGGCATCACCAGCTTGAGCTTGGTACAACAAGTTGGAGACGACCTTGTCGATCTTGGTGTTGGAGTTGATAACGGCATTGTAGTAGTTTTTGATGATGTTGTCCTTGATCTTGGCTGGAGTCGTTGGGTAGTTGACGTCGTCAGCTAACAACTTCACGGCAAAAGCATGTATGTTGTCGTTGTGTGACTTTAAGAAACGAGAGGTGAAGTCCTGGAGCGATAATTTCAAGATCTGGTCAAACTGGCCGGATTGGTTAGGAGTAACGAGCGAGGCGATGAAGCCGAGGAACTTACCGTACAACTCAGCAGGCGAGGAAGGTTCATTGTCGTCAGCAAAGCCTTCGGTGACTTCGGGCAAGGTCTTAATGAACAGGTCCTTCAATTGCGAGTAGTTGAAAAACAAGTCGTTGGGAACCAACAAGGTGTGTTCGATGGAACCGTGAGTTAATGAGAACGGACGGTGGAAAGAGGTTGTGGAGGCCATGGCTAATTATGGGATGTGCAGAGTTCTTAGTTGTGCGTACTAGGGGGTAGATTTGGGTAGTTTGGGTTAACCAGCGGAACTTAACTATTAGATACTAATAGATAAGTGAGGTAGACAACAGGGAATGTATTAGACTAGGAGAATGGAACTAGGCAGTCTTGGTGGTACAGATAGAAGTCTAGTTTTTGATCTGATAGACGACTAGAGTATTAGCAGGCTTGTATGTAGTGCTAATCGGGAGGGCTCGATAGTGGTTGATGCTGATCAATGGTTCAGACTAGTTAGACACAGTGGTACGGGTGACAAAGGTACGGGACAACAAGACGTGGTACGGGGTCGCAGCTGTTCGTAGAGAGCAAATGTCAAAAGAAGAAAACGCCTGGATTCTTTTGCTATATATAATGCAGCCCAGTGAAAAAAATGTGTTCTTGCAAATGTTGTGAAAATTGATGGGTTGATTTGGCGTACACGCAGGCCTTCCGAGGACACAAAGAAGGATTGGGACCGGCTACAAAGTCGTTGGCTGAGTTGTGTAGCTCAGCTGCGAGAAGTGGGTTGGGACGGGCATGTTTTGAAATTGGCTACACAGTTTGCTGGCTGTGGGATTTACTATACGAAAGTTGTGGTTGGTTGCAGCCATTTCGGAGTTGCTCGGTGTGGATAAGAGATGAGTCGGAGGACAGATTCCGGAGATTGGTCTACAATGCCGAGCTCTGCACACAAGATGCCTTCTTCCTATTGGCTAGCGGTCCTTGTGCTGGCCGCGGATCCTACAGAGAAAACGACCCTTGGAAAACAGCGCCGTCTCTATTTGCTATCTTTTCTTCCATGCCCTTTTCTTCAAACCGTATGGTTGGTTTGCAGCTCGTCTTTTTGTTGGTTACTATGCGCCGCACATTGCTACTCGTCTATCTGCACTCCCGAAACCGGCTGCAGCGCTACAAAATACGGCCTACGCACCTCCTCCCAACAAAAAAAAGCAATGGTGAAATGTTGGCTCTCAAAGTTGTTGGCAACATGCAGGACGATTCTACAGAAATCATGGCGGAACATTTCTAACAAGTTAGCCAGACCGTGCCACCTACGAGTTGGGTATACGACAAGAGTTACTATAGGCACAGCTGCTATTCCTACGTTGTTTGCAGAGGTTTCAGACACGTGACAGCACTCGTGATATTGTGGATCTTATAATTTTTTGTTTAAAAAAAAGCTGATATTGTTGAATTCAATCTAGATCTCAATCTTGCGTCGCCCTCAATCTTCTTTCTTCACTTTAATGTGGTCACGTGAATATCTTCAATTCGCTACACCCATCTGCCCAACGTCGTTATAGCCGTTGTGGTCTTATTCTGTGTTGGTATTTTATCGGCCGACAAAGCAATGGTGGTAGAGAGCTCACGCAGTATGCCTCTGCTGCTCTGGTGAGTGTCTCCCCAAGCTCGCTCGCCGCTTTCCAACACTTTCTGTGTGTGTCAAAAGTGTCTAGCCTGGTTTGTGTAGTCACCCACTATGTGTAGCATGTGTAGCTATTTAGTATGTACATCTATTTAAAGCTATGTAGCATGTGTTCCACTGTGTGCCCTTGCGATCTATTTGCCGGGCAATGCCAACACATTCTTGGCTTGCTTTGGGAACTCCCGCACAAGTATCTCACACTTGACCTCGCGACACAAGTCCTTCTTCTTGCTGAAAGGAACCTTCTGCAACAACTCTAGTCCTGTAGATCTCTCCAACGCTTCGACGGGCACCTGGTACTTGGTCAATTCGTCGGTGTTATCGATGCGTTGGTTGGGTAATACAAAGGCACCCACACTGATCTGGTCGTCACCGTTGTTCTCCCCCACAATCAACTTGAAGAAGTGGGTGGGTACGGCAACATTTGGCGGAGACCCAATAACCTCGTAGGTGACTCTGTACTTCCCATCGTCACATATCTTAGGTAAAAACAATGGCCCCGTCATTATACGCACGTTGTCGTATCTGTTGGTCAATCTACGTGCAAAGTCTTCGAAGTGTGCCCAATAATCTCTGTTGAACCCATCGCCTACTTGGGGAGACATATTGGTCAAGTAAAACGTTTCATCCATAGCTATTTGACTGAACTTAGCATCAGCCGCAGGCGCCTGGTGTCCCCTGTCGTAGCCACTTCTGAAGAAGTCTCTCAATCTGCTTCTGAACTTGGCGGGAATATCCTCATCTTCCTTGAAGACGGAATTTTTCCGGTCAACACCACTGCCTCTTTGTACTGATTCCTTGGTAATATGCTCTACGACCCAGTATGGGTTTCTAGTCTGTCTGTTGTAGCAACTGACAAATTCACTTCTGTTTTGCAAATCGTGAATGGGGCCCGGAAAGCCGTATTTGAAGAACTGGCTAGGTTTCACAAGCTCTGGGTTGAATAATGCTCTGTCTGGAGCACCTTTGCCTCCATTAACTATAGCTGGTAGATTCTTCGAATCTGTTTTACTAACAGTGGCTACATCAGCTGCAGTGGAAGAACGGCCCCAGAAAAATGAAGCCACACCAACAGTTCCCAATCCCAAGGTATTAACAAGAACTTTGCTCATCTCGTAACGAAGTATACTGCTGAGGAAGTACTCTTTTCTGTTTCTATGATCTGTATTTTTCAGTGAGCGCTACTGAAAAGTTAAGATTGAACCGGAAAATTTATTATCACCATCGCGCGTTTGAAAATATTTCCCCAGTATTTTGTTAGGCAAATATGGTTGCGAAAAGAAAGTATGAGAAGACTTGAATTTCAGGCTGTGCTACGTCAAAGAGTAGCGCAAGTATATTGTCTATATTAGTGTGGCAATATGGTTGATGGAACAAATGTGTAGGATAAAGCAGAAATCATAATCATGTTTTTATGCTAATCTGCTATACCAATTCAGGAAGCATCCATATTTCTGTTTGTCTTCCACTGGCTACGGCTAGAAGTGCCACTCGCTTGTCTAATTAATAAGGTTTGTATTCTAAATTTATGTTTTCCACTTCCCCTTTTCTTCTTTTCGAATTGAAATTAATTTAGTGTTTCCTAAGGAAAGTTTCTAGTAATTTCAAGTGTAATTTGAACCAACTGATGGCACAACCCCACCAGACTTTTATTTTTGAAAAACTATCCAGTTACAAGGTAAAACCATTATGAAAAATGCTTCTGCTCTGATTCTTGTGTTTTAGAATTGACGTGATAGGTATTTCACATAATTAGTCTCAAAAAGAGCAAAGGTAATGTTACTGTGTATTTTGCCGATTCTCGGGTTTGCCGGAGTTCATTGGAACAATAACCTTGATTCATGCCTCACAAGCCGTCAGTAATTTATCTAACAGAAATGGTGCCGTTTGTTGTCACAATAGAGGGGATATCTAACTCTTGCGTATTGTCACGCCTCGTATACAAATCTTATATGCTCCAACAGTTTCAAGATAGTCCTGGTTTAGCTAACCAATTTGAAAATCCCGACCCTGGAACTGCAAGGTATTCACAACCATTTACGAATTCGAGATTTGTGGCTGGTCATGATGTTTACTGACGTCGACGTTTCCGGCATACGAAATTCCTGGTGATATAATTCCAATACTTTGGTTTGGCCGAGATGCCCAGGATTGATTATTTTCGACTAACTTCTGACACATTCATGAGAAAGTAATTTCAGGACAATGTTCCAGATATCATACACCACAATTGTCTTTTCTAAAGATTTGCGTCTTCCAAAAAAGGGATAAACTTCAGTTAATTTCTTTGAAATTGAGATATATTCGCTATATGCATTGATCCCTGACTCCATTTGATGGGATCAAATTCCGAGAATTATTGAGTTTAATTTCAAGTTGGTTCCATTTGGAAATCAGTTGTGCATTTCCGAATATTTTATAACAAATACAAAAAAAACCAGAGTTCAGGATTATCGGGCACCGAGAAAATTGCAACAGTACAAACTGTCAAATATGATTGAGCTTGGCGCTTGTCTTTTCTGCTTTCATATAAGCCGTCCGGCCTTCCATACTGAGCCCGCTTATGGTCTTCGGCGTCCTACTTAACCGAAGCATTCCACCTGCATGTCTAAGGGGAACCTGCATCAACAAGCATACAGAATGTCTTCAGGGGATATCGTTTTGAAGCCATTCACGAATGGCTTCAATTTGATTTGAATGGGGTAATTCAAGTCAAGTCGTCTTGTCAACGTTAGTAATTACTGTACATAACGAAAATTGCAAATTGGTCCAACCGCAGATCCGTAAACTTGATCCAGCATTGTTTCGCCATATGTAACATTGAAGCGCAACTGTCTCATTTGGATATTGTTCCAAAATTAAAGATGAAATCACGTACGGCTCCATTATCAGCTGATTTTACAGCCATTTCGTCTTCCGACCTTGTTTGACACAGTACAGCCAACATTGAAACATCTACCATGGCATGGACCACTTTGAGGGCTAAATATCTTTTACAAAATCAAATCTTGACCTTTTGCTTTCCAAGTTTTTCCAATTACTTAATCAAACAAATATTTTCTTCGGCTATGAGGACTCCAAAATCCATTTGCAACCAATCCAAAAATAGGGAGGCTTGTGGGACTGTAGTTAGGTAAGGTCATTCCGTGCTCTATTGTATCAAGCGTGGGGGACCAAAGATCGCCATACTTTAATATCTAGTGGCAATCACATGTACGAAAAATAAAATCCATCTAGCGGTCAAAGTATTTTTTTTTAACATATCCACAGCTTCTGCAACAGTCTTCAGCCATTTATCTGTGTAACTTCAATCGCATGTCTATTTAGTACACCGAATAATTGCCAGTCATGGAATCCAAACTGTCTTTGAGGCCTATATAAACTGGTCGAAAACCCTCTGAAATGTCACCATAAGTTATTAAGGACCTATCAAAAAGATTAAAAGTTTTATATATCTTAAGAAAATATGGTTTCTGTTATTTCTTTCACTCGCCAAGTGTTCCTCACCCTTGCTCTTTCCTTGTTGGTTAACGGTTTGGTTGTTCCTTCTAATGAAGATTCGGTTGCCCTCGACAAGAGAAGTCCTGGTTTCCTTAAGCTCGACTTTCAAGTTGCTAGAGGTCAAGGCAAAGAATCGTTGAACTTGACCAGTGCAAACAACCCATACTTTGTTTACAATGAAAAGTCAAAGAGAGCTACTGGTGAACCTGAAGTTACCTTGATTAACGAACAGACCTTCTACGCTACTAAATTGCAAATTGGTTCCAATAAACAAGCTGTAACTACCCTCATTGATACCGGTTCTTCCGATTTGTGGGTTGTTGAAGCTGATGCATCATGTGTAGTGACTAAACTCGACCAGGCTCCGAACTTCTGTTACGGATATGGTGTTTTCGATAACACACAGAGTTCAACTTACCAAAACTTAGGAGACCGTTTCTCGATCGGGTACGCTGATGGAACCAGTTCTAGTGGTACCTGGGCTAAGGATGATGTTTACTTTGATGGTACATCTACTGGTGTAACTCAGATCCAATTTGGTGATGTTACTAGCACTACTTCTTATTTCGGTGTTTTAGGAATTGGTTACGATGCTAACGAAAGTACCAACACCGAATATCCTAACTTGCCTATATTATTGAAGGACCAGGGTGTTATTTCTAAGAATGCTTACTCCTTGTACTTGGCCCAAGAGGATGCTACCTCTGGTTCAATTATCTTTGGTGGTATTGACCAAGCTAAATATCTGGGTTCGTTGATAAGCTTGCCAGTTACAAGCTCGAGAGAATTGACTGTCCATTTGGGCTCGGTTGTTATCAATGGTGAGACTATTTCTGTCGACGCCAACCCTGTGTTGGATTCTGGTACTACTCTCACCATTTTGCCTGCCCAGGTTGTCTCCAGTATAGCCAGCTCCTTAGGTGGAATTGCTACTCCTAGGATTGGTTACATCGTTGACTGCAACCAGCCAAGCAACGAATACTTGACCTACAACTTTGATGGTGGCGCCAAGATTAACGTCCCATTATCTGAATTGGCTATTGAATTATACCAAGACAACGGTGAGAAGTCCCCACACTGTGCTTTAGGTGTAATTGCTGGTGGCGATACCTCAATATTGGGTGACAACTTCTTGAGAAGTGCTTATGTTGCTTACGATCTTGATGACAACACCATCTCCCTTGCCCAAGTCAAGTACACCACCGCAGAAAACATTGTTCCATTTTAATGTGTTTTGTTTAATTCTGTTGTCTGGCACAACATTTGATTTTGTATTGTTTCTTTCCCAAATAAAAAGAGTAAAAAAGGACTTTTTCCCAATTATATATTTTTTGTTGCTGTTTCTGGTTGTTTAAACTTTCTACTTCAATATACATTTTTATTTTTCATTTCATTTATTTTGAGGATGAAAAACTCTGACTATTGGTGAACCTTTTTTTTCTTCTTGAAGCTGACTAAGACCTTGATTAATGCTATGACTAAAATGGAAGTGACGGGTCCAAGAAGTGGTAAGAATACCGCCATTTTATGTTCACTTGGAAAGTACGCCTGTTGGACCATTTCTTTATCAAAGAAGGCCCTGTCAGAAATGGTCAATGCTTTGGACGAAATGGTCATGGAACTGTGGTAGTTTTGTTTTTGGTTGATCTCGTTAATGGCCAACTTAACCAATTCAATAGACTTCAAGACATGCTCTTTGGTTTCATCTGGAATGGAGATTTCATTCAATGAAACTGTGAGCTTGACGAGGGAATGCAAATTTTCCAATGTTTTTTTCAAGTTCTTAAATAGGGTTAATCTTGTCAAGGAGTCGACTCTCATAGACAGAGATTTAGGGAACGTGGCCAAGCCAAGTAATTGGAAAAGCTGAGAGGTAAAGATTTCCAATATTGGGATCAATTCCAGCTCGGTGATGTTGACATCACATCCTTCGAGAATAGGCTCCACTTTATTGAAAATGTACACACCACCCCATTGTTTCACCAAGAATGCACTGTTTTCCAAGTGTTCAATCAACCAAGGCTTATTTTCATAATTGGATTCTGGAAAGTAAACCAAGAAGTTGATGGAAGGATCCATGTCATGGGTGTTCAAATTCCAGTCACCAAAGTTTATGAAAGTTGACAAATCTGATTCCTTTAAAATATAGGCATTTTTCTTTTCGTTGAACTCTACTGGTTTTTCGGTTTTGGAGTAGTATTGAACCTGAGTGCTGATAGAGAAGTTGGTATAATGAGTCAACTTATTTAAGAATGGTTTCAATTGCTTGAGAGCAGTTTCAATATCCCATTTAACAGTTCTACCATTTTCTACTAGAAGAGAAAAGACCAAATTATAGTTTGGTGAATATGGTACAACGATGTTCTTATCTAACTGTTTGGCTCTATTGTTGGCAATTGACACCAATTCAGATATTTCTTCCTTGAAAATCATGTCTACAAGTACTGAAGACAAAATCTGGTCTATCGACTTAGAGTGTATCCAATTCTTCGATACTTTCAATGTCGTTTCTTTAGAAAAGGGAGACATATCAATAGCATCGTCTTCATTGTCATTTTCACCCTCGACAAGTTTAACAACATAGTCGACTTTTGGATCAATGCCAGGTGTGATTTTTTTCAACTCGAGCGACCAAAAATTGGTAAGTTCAGGATATTTGGAATTGACAAATTTGTTCAACTTGTTCTGAGAATCAGGAATAAAGACATCTAGCGTGGTCGGCAAGTCCAAATACACCGGGATATTGAACAGAATGTCGTCTTGTAACGTGCTGGCCAAAGTAGTTATTTCATCTACTGGTAAATCTGCTCTGTGTATAGCTGTTGTAAATTGCAAAACAGGATAACCTAAACCCAATACTGTGAGTGCAACAATAATTACAATGAGACGTCTGACATAGGCAATTGTGTCAGACTCAGGAACTTCTACGTTTTGGACCCCGGGCCCTTTTTCACTCTCCTTCTCAGTCATGCTTCATCAATGAAAAGAAGAAATAAGAGGAACAGGGTTATTTGAAGACCCTTTTGGTATTTGGCACTGTTGTTATGTCGGTGTGTCGCGTCGGATCAAATCTGATGAAGTGGTGAAACGGAGATGACAATGTCGCGAAAAATTCATTCTCTGTATAGGGCATGTCTTAACTATATCTCTTAGTGAAGAGACATCTATTTCACAATTTTCCTACAAAGAAGTAAAGTTCTGTATATTTCCATATTCCAACTACATATGGTATTATATATTCCCAAAACATTCATATAAATCTTTTCTCAGGAGCATTGGCATGTTTAAGAAAGACCCCCAGCCAAAAGCTTCGGCCAACATCAAATCTTCCGAGCGAAGAAAGCTTCTCCAGAATATCTGCACTATATATGGCCTTGCACAAGATGAGCTAACCAAAGAAGCAATGGTAGCACTTTTGCCAACAAACACCAAACAGGCTGCCTTCAAGAGTGTTCAGGGTTACAGCGGTACAATATACTCGGACGACAACGAGACACCTACTTGGTTCAAGTCACGAGACTCCCAACTCTATCCATCGTTGTTCACAGTATGGAAATGTCCCTATCTCCTCCCCACTGTAAAAACCCATCCCCATGTGATTGGTGTTTTGGAAGGGGGAGCTGATTTGATGTTGCCTGGAACAATACCACCTTTTGACGAACGTTGTGTGAAAGGAACCGTAGTTGGAGTTGTTGATAGTGCCAATCCTACGGTGATCAAAGCTATTGGCAACTGTAAACTAAACTTGACACATTTCGATGCAGTGGTGGGAAGAACGGGCATTGCTGTAGAAATTCTCCACCATATGGATGACGAACTCTACAAGCTTAACAAGTTTGTCGACATTGACGTTCCTGAAGAACTAGACACCAAAATACCGTTGAAGAAAGCCGAGTCTGATCTAGTTCCAGAAAATGAAGACAACGAAGACGCTGATGAAGAAATAAAAGAGGCAAAATTCGCAGAGTCTAAGGAAAAAATGGCAAGAGAAGCAAATACATCGTATAATATAGATGATGTGGCTGAACAAGTTCATCTGCTCACGGTAGAAGAAGTAGACAATTTCTTCACCAGATCCTTGATACAGACGATAAAACTTGAAGACATAGAATTACCAATCATTTCATCGACATTCATGTCTCTATACATATACAAGAACCTCCCCGTGGTAGACAGCAGCTACTGTAATATCAAAAAGACGTCGTGGAAGAAAACTTCCAAGTTCTTGAAGTCCATGGTGAAGTTGAAATACTTGGATGTTAAAGGAAAGGACGAGGATTTGACTATAATCAAGTTGCTCGACAAGAAGAATTTGCTTGTGGAGAACTTTGTTCCTCATAAAACTTTGGGCAAGTTGAATAGTGGAAGCCAAGGTCCAACCCAATCCAAGAAGGCAAATGAATTGTCTGTGGTGTCGCTTTATAGACCTACCAACAAATCGCGTATGTTCTTCAACAAGGTTGACCAGATGTACAACAATTATTACACATCCTCTGAACTCCGTACGCTATTGGAGAAGTACATCAAGCTTGAGAAGCTTACGAATCCTAAAAACCCAAAGACAATTGTTTTGGATGACACTATTCTCTTGATCACTGGTGGGGAACGAGTGAGCCCTAGAGATCAGGTGTTTAAAGCATTCTTAGCGAATTTCTCTCCTCACTACCAAATAAATGAACCTGGAACATCTGGTAAGAAAGGAGAGGTCAAAAGAGGTCAACCTCCCAAGATACTTATCATAACCGAGATGAAGATTGGAAGAAAGGTCATTACCAGGGTGTCTAATTTTGAAGATTTCTACATCAAGCCCCACATCTTGTCCGAAGAACTCAGGGTGAAATGCTCAGGTTCAAGCACCATTGGGCCATATGTACAGAACCCAAAGATAACTGAGGTGACTGTACAGGGTCCACATGGAAAGTTCATTATTGAGTTGCTCAAAGAAAAGGGAGTACCAATTACTTGCATCGAATTTCAGGACAAGGTGAAGAAGGGCAAGAAACGTTAGTTGCAATACAAGTTACTTAATTTTGGAAGGTTTAGTAGTCTACTTTGTTCGTAAGTAGGTATGAATAGTATGTCAAATAATAATAATAATAAATCCTATAATACATAAGGAGAAACCCGATATGAATGCAAACAAAGAATTAAAGCTAATAAAACAAGTTATGAATGTAAAATGCAATATGAACAAGACATTGTAATCATAGAAACCGTTCTAGATCACAATCTCAATAATGTTCTGGTTCGAACCGGCAGTAACGAATGCCGATTTGGTCTGGGGGTTGACATTGAGCTTTTGAGCAGGAATGTTACCCGGGTATATGTGAGCGTTCTTACACTGGCTGATGTTTATGTAGCTCAAAGGCGAGCAACCACTCAATAAAGCGTCAACACCAGCTCTGGTGACTCTTACACAGCCCTTAAGTATGAGCTTTTCAAGGCTTCTTAAATGCAAGGAAATGGCAACTAACGATGAATCACTTACAGCTGATCCACAGAACGAAAGATCAAGCTCGCGGATGTTTGGACATCCCAAACACAAGACTTCAATCGCGATATCAGAAAGAGCACAGCAAAAGTTCAAGTCGAGGATTTCCAAGTTGGTAGAAGAGTTAGCAATAGAGATAATTGACTTGTCGGTGAGAAAAGTACAGTCTTTCAACGACAACTTCTTCAAATTTGGAAATGATTTGTAAGTCCAATACTGAAACCCTCTGTCTGTGATGGCTGTGCATCTGGTAAGATCCAAGCTTTCCAAACGTTGACTAGCGTGGTTGGCAATATGTTGCATCACATTGTCAGTAAGATGCTTGCAATACCCTATGTTAAGGATCTTCAAGCTCTTACATCCGATTTGGTCCAAGTCGTGGTCGATCTCAGGGCTGTTACCATTACTGTTTTGCTGCTGGGAATGTTCTTCCTTTACAGCAGAAGGGTCCCAACCGAGCAATCTTTCCAACACGATATCTCTGACCTTTCTACAGTTTGATAAGTCAATCTCTTCTAAATAACCGCCAACACTGGGAACTGTCAAATCCATGATAGCCATGGCGCTCACTTCCCAGTTCGACTTCATCTTCAACACCTTAATGTTGCCAGAGATACCGATCTCGTTCACCATATAACTGAAACCTTCATCGTTGATGTGAAAGCAGTTTGAGATGTTGATCTGTTGTGGTCTGGTGCCCACAAAGTCGGTAATGGCTATAAGTGCCTGGTCATCTATAGAAGTATTCCATGGAGTCAAATCCAACGTGGTGCACAAGTTCGAAGCAACACTCAACAACTGCCTCCAACGCCTACTGATTATTCTCAACTTCATCAATTCTGGCAACGACAAGAACTCAAACACTCGCAAGAGAATTCGATCTGGAAGAGGACCGTTGTTACTCAAGATGGACGATCTTCTTCTTCCAGTACCACTAATACTAGCTAACCTGATTCTTTTGTTGTGAGGCATGTACTGGAAAGCATTTCTGTTGCTGACACTGTTCGCAAACTGGAAGTTCTGGAAATAGTTGACAGAGGGCACCACAGGATTCAACAGAGGCAACTCCAAAGACATGGGATCAATCTCATCGTTCCAAAAATTGTTAGAAATAGACTTTCTCTTTCTCGAAAAAGGTTCATCAGCAAAAGAAGTGTTTCTTGTACTGGTAAACACCTTTGCGTCGCTGGAAATAGGAGAGACAGAAGGTGACTGGACTTCAGCATATGAAATAGGTGAGATCGAACGAGATGCTCTTCCTGAAAACACCTTAGCCTTGGTATCACCAAAAGTCCAATTGGAAGTAAATATGGGCGACACGCCTACACGATGAGACTGAGGGTGTTGCAAGTTTGACTGTAAAGACAGAAACTTCTCAGGCGAATATTTCTCAGGAGACGTCTCATTAGAATTCTCTTGAGACGGCTCTTCTTCATCACTACGGTCAGGGTCTTGTTTATGGATGATATAGTCGATGGACAATCTCGTCTTGTTGTTATGTTCGTTTCCCTTAGAATGGATGCTATTGTTGAGCTTGTTTCTTTCCTCTGCCGTTTTACGCATGTCTTCCACGATGAAGGGGTACTTTTCGCACAAGTCTTCCAACTTGTCACTTTTCACCACCATCAATTCTACAGTGGAGATGGATCTGATGCTGGCACTACGAACACAATCCAGGTATTTATTGTTGAGAAACGAGAGAAACGACATCTCTCCAAAGTAACTTCCAGAGCTCAAACGGGCCAAGATATGCTCAATATGAGCCCCTTCCTGGTTACGAGAGTAGTCTATTACTTCCACTTCGCCGTTGATGATGAAGTAGATGTCGGAATTGGTGTCGCCTTTGTGGATAATGTATTCAAAGGCGTTAAAGTTGATGGGTTCAACGCCAAGAGCCAACTGGTGGATGATGGTGGAAGGAAGATTCTGGAAAATTGGCAAGTTTTTTATGAAATCCTGAATGGATATAGTAGCGTCCACGTTGTGATTGTTAGCAAGACTAGGTGGAGTATTGATTCCCAGGGTTAACAACGGAGAAGCAAGCGAGGGAGAAGGACTCGTAGAGATGGGAGGGAGAGAGGGGCCAGGAATCGTGGAAGTTTGAGTAGCTAAAGCACTCGCATTAATTCCGTTTCTGATAGGAGGCAAGCTCGGAGCCGACTCGATCATCTTGCTAGAAATCAAGTTCGGAAGATCGTACTTGTTCTTTTTGTCTTGCATGGCCAAACGCTCCTGGGCTTCATCTCTGATTCTTCTCTCTATCAAGGGATAGTGTTTTAATACCGTGTTTAAAGCATCACTAGTTAAAACACCGACCAACACCTTAGTACGGGCTACGACTGTCGCGGTACGGGGTCTGTTGAACAAGATCCCGATCTCTCCAAAGAAGCTACCGGCCGCAAGCTCGGCATAGATCGACTCTCCATCAGTGGACGTTACGCTTACGGTGCCTTTCAAGATCCAGTACATTGACTTGGAGGGGTCTCCTTTCTTGATTATGTATTCTTGGGGATGGTATTGCATAAGCGTTAATTTGGACGCCACCTTAGTGTGGAAAGACTTCGGAGCCTTGTTGAACAAAGGAAACGTCTGGAGCCTGTTGAAGAAGTCTGGCGGTACATTTCCGCTAGCATTATTAGAATTTTTTGTTTTGGTATTGGTAGTGCTATTAATGTCATCATCTTCGTCGTACTGGAAGTTGTTGTAGTCGAACTCGTCGAGTGGCGAGCGCAAGTCGGGCGAGGCAGTATGGATGTGTCGTATTCTGTTAGGGGAGCCGTTGTTTTTAGTGGGTGAAACCGAGTGTGATTTTGGAACTGTTGCCACGACACTCTGAGCCTGATGCGACTTTGAAGTGGTAGAACCTGGGACTTGTGACAGGCTGTTGGTGGAAGAGGATGGGGACGAGAGTGGCGACGGCGTGGGGGGAGCGAACTTGGGATTTCGGAGTGGATTTGTGTGGTTGCTGCTGCTCTTCATGTCCAGCGTTGTGTATTGGTGATTGTTCAAGAATAAGAAATTGTATGCGAAATTGTGACAATTAGTGAGAAATGGTGAGGCTTACAGTGGGAAGGATAGTCGAAGATTCTGAGAAGTTTGCTTTCTGGGCCGGGGAAATTTCGCAACACGTCGTGCTGGCTGGGCGTATATAGTGATATGGGGAACTGAGAGGTAGTTATCAGAGCTCTGTAGGGGTGTATGATGGCTGTGCCGTGGTATGGATAAGAAGATAGTGATATTTTTTTCAGATGGTTTTTCTGATACTCTGATTGTTTTTTGTGTGTCGAACTGAGACGTTTTTAGACAGGTTGCTGTTTTAGGCAATGTATGGAGAGGGGCACCTTGCGGGACAGCTATTGGTGTTACTGACTCTTGAAAGCAGCTTGGCTACAATAGGGAAGAGATGTATAATGACTTCCGTGGTGTTGGTAACTTTCACTCAGTAGGGGCTGCTGGCAATTTATGACGATTTGTAAGTTTCGCTTGTTTCTTTCTTTTTGTATCGTATCTCTATTTTTGTATCTTCTACAGACGCCCAAAATCTCTATGACGCAATCGAATAGGAGACGGTTTCACAACAGAGGCTTGAGTCACTTTGAACAGAAGTAGATCAACTATATCTACCGTATCTTCAATGACAACTACATCTAAAACTTTCAAGAAGAAGAGTGGAGGAAAATTCTACCTAGTCAATCCGATGCAAAGCCAGTGGTGGAGATCCGCTTCTGTAAGAAAAAATCAATTATGCCTACATACGAATTCCAAATATAATATCCGAAATTCACAATAAAAAGATCCTATGAAATGCCAAAAATATCTTGTATTTTTCCGGAGACTTCAGCACACAAGTGCCAAAAAAGACGCTTTAATTTGGATCATCCTTACCAATCACTTTTGTCAGCCATGAAGGATCCATATACAGTAAATGCCTCAAAATTCAAAGAGGGCTTATGGTGGCCAGTTGGTCGGAGCCTGATACCTCTACTGGTGAAGTAGTGGCCCTGGCGTTTCCCCATTATTTTGTGTAACCAGCTCTTCATGCACCATTAACTATGGTGAATTGCTTTTTATGTTTGCTCCTGCAGACAGGATTGTTCTTTGACATACAATCTGGCAGAAGAAGCCTGCCAGGCGGATTCTCGTTTCTTTTCCGATTTTCGTCACGTGATAATGTACAATTCCTCCAGCAGGCTCAGGCTCAACCCCACCGGGACATTTCCCTATCACAACCGGATATGTTCCAGCCGAACTTCTTTCACGAAGCGAATCTTGGGGCCCAGAGTGTCTGAGTTGCTTATAGTCGGTCCTTTGTACCGTCTTCTATCTTGCGTTGATGTTATGCATTCCCCGGTTACACTGATTCCGGCGAGATGAAGTCCGTGGAAAACATGGCCCAGTAACATATGTTGTGTTGCAGGACATCAGGGATACAACTTGGCGTAGCCGTTGAACGGGTTTATGACCAGTAGCGTCAGTATCTAAATTACAGAGTTTCAATTTATATGGTTGTGGATGTGTGTGATCACACATCAGGTGACCAGCAATTCTTTGGCTGCGACTGGGATTTATTCCAATTCGTTTAGGTGAGCCAGAGCAAGAAGCATACACTTAAGTAATTGAACTTTGTAGGTATCTCAACTTAAAATTACATATACGTACTGATATCAGTACATTGTCAGGTTTCGGAGTTTTCTACTCTTTTCTCTGTCCTGGACTTCTGCTACTATTCTGTATTTCTGTTGCACAACCACTGGTCGTGTGCGAGCCAATATACACGACCAAAATTTTTCAACTTTTTCAGCTTAACTACGAACTCCAACTCTTCTGATTCAACAGCAGCATGTTGAGCACAGTAACAAAAAGCAGGGGCGTGGCTACGTCAGTGCGTAGTTTCAGTTCCTCGGCAATTGTCTACAAGCCTAAAGATGCCCAGCAGCAAGCCAAAAGAAAATTGAGACGAGAACAGGCCGTTAAGCAGAGAAACAAACAGGCTCCAGAATCACATCCCTTATATATGACTGTGCCGCAGGCAATGAGATATTTGAGAGCATCTGAAGTAGGACAGCCAGCAAAGAAGACAACGGTCTCTATTCTAATGACCGTTCTTCCAGAAAGAGGATCGAAGCCTTTGGCAGGTGCCGTATATTTCCCCAAGCCTATCAAAGAGAGCCATGTGATGGTATTTAGTTTGCAAGATGAAATAGTTGAAAAAGCCAGAGATTTGGGTGCTACCCATGTTGGAGGATTGGACCTCATTGAGTCTATAAGCAAGGGAGAGGTTAAGTTGGACAAAATCACCCATGCGTTTGCTACCCCAGACATTGCCAAAGACTTACGAGCTATTGCCAGACAGATCGGACCCAAAGGGTTGATGCCAGCGGCCAAAAAAGGTACAGTCTCTGAGGATATTGAGAGCTTGATGCAATTGAGTGTTGGTGCGTATCCTTTCAAACAGAAGGAACAACACTTGTCGATTCCTATTGGTAGATGTGACTTCAGCGACGAAGAAATCATCAAGAACTTGAAAGCTGCTTCTGATGCCATCTACGGCTTGCAACCTCCAGGAACCAGAAAGCCTAACTTGATTGGCCAGACTTGTTTGAGCTCGACTTTGGGGCCATCTCTTGTCATCAACTTCAAGAAGACTTGAAGAACAACACATAGAACATCATATCATGTACATACATACAAAGCATAGTGTAACTAATATTGTAAGTGAGTAATATTTTGCGACTGTCACTATTTGAGAAGTCTTGGTGAGAGTACAGATTTAGGTGCAATGAGAGAAAAAATTGAAGACAATTTGACACCTATGAAACCAACATAAAAAGAAGAACTTCGCTATCAGGCAATTTAAGGGAAAAGTAGTTTGAAATAGTTGAATTAGTGATGCTTTCAGTCTGCTATAGATATGTATGCTATTTATTATATAGAGTTGTCCCTTAAGTGCTTCCCTCTATTACTTTTCGCAGTTGACATTTTTTTCTCGCCGCACAAACTAAATAAATACACTTACAAACAAACAACTATGATAATGTTCTGATCTCCAATTTGCAGCCAGCTTCTCTCACTTTTCTATTCTTCGATACAATTCGCTCAGTATGACCTATACGGCACCGTTTTCGGTGGTGCTGCAGAACAAGTTCATGGGCTTTGCCGATGGGAACATCATCCAGTGGTTCCCCACTTTAAACTTGCTTGCGGTGTCCATGAACAAGATGTCTATATGGGTGTATCGTTTGAATGGAGAACGGATCTACTCCGTCAACAACAAATCGCCAATCACTTCAATCGGCTTCATCCGCAATGGGTCCTACTTCTGTTTAGGTGGACTTGATGGCCTCATTAAAATCCACGATTCCAACAATGGGCAATTAATCAAAGTTCTTGCGAAGACATTTGTAGATGTAAAGTTAGTGGACTGGAGTCGTCACGAAATCACCTTCGATGGAAAATTTGATAACTTGTTTCAGATTGATATCCTCAATAGCATGCCAAAACTTAACAGCAAAGACGAAGTATTGTCCACAGTGATGGAGGAGACCTCGCCGACTTTGAATTACTTGGTCGTTGTAGACTCTACCTGTGTGTCCATAATCTTCAATAATTTCTTGACCATAGACGAAATCTCTTTTCCTCAAACAAAACCAATTTTCTTGCGACATCTCGACAGCGATGACCTCTTCAACCAGTACTTTTTGACGTCTGATCACTCTTTACAGCTACTTAGGCTCAGAAATATCCTAGGTGAGGATCATGTGCACAGAAAGTATTTCGTCAATATCATCCTGAAGTGCTGCAAACTTATGGGAATAATAGACTACATTAACGACCAATTGGCTCTTATTCAATCAGAAATCAAACCACTATTTATGACAATGGACAGGTATTTGTCGAATCTAAAGGAGTCATTGGGTGATGATACAACTAAGGAGGGTCTTATAGACTATTTTGTCCAGGTTCTTTTAACAAATTTGATTCCCGAGCCGACCAAAGATTTCTGGTTGAATCAGTTCGGCGAGAGAGGATTCAAAAGAATCTTGAAATTGGGTAACTCATCCTACGACTCGGTCAAAGAGGTCCTCTTCAGCCAATTGATAGCTTCTGTGGAGCGTATGATCGTTATCCTTAATGAAATCTCTGGTCTCAGTCAATGGCTAAAAGATTCAGAATGTAAACACCAATTTGGATTGGATCCTGAATCAATTACACTCGTTCTAGAGAGAGCAAAGGAGCTACTCAAGATTTTGTATCGGTTTATTTGGGACATCAATGAAGAAAGAACTTCATTCAACATATTTATGGAGTGGGTAAAAATAGAACTCATAGATAAGCTTGCCAAGGAGGATGATATGGAGGCTTTTCTCGACTTGAATGAGTATTTTGTAATCAAAGAGTCTAAAATCATGAACTATATTGAATACGGGTTGTTCGAAAGTAGAACATGGAAGTACCTCAACCTAGATCTTTCTACCAACGAGATCTTGAACTGTTCGAAGAAATTTCCCAATGATATTTTCAATTTTTTTGACGACTTGAAGGACTCCTTCAAAGATGGAGTACAAATACAGTTGAGCGAGTTCATCAGACAAAGCTTCTATTTTGATTCCAACATCATTCCCTTGGACTTGGACGTCTATGATTCTAATACAAAACTAACGCATATAAACAAAGATATGGGCTTATTTTCCACCTTTGATGAAGTGAAATCTCGTCTTGTTCTTGTTGGTTTTTCGTTCAAAGACCCTCTACAAAAGGTTACGAAGTCGATTTATATAGATACAGAGATTATTGGCTACGATTTCAGAAGAAATCAGGACCTTGTTCTACTTTTGGGCACGAGGATTGACTACGAGGTGTGTTCTATTAACTTGAATGAAGTATTAGATCGAGTTGAAGAGAACATCGAATTTAGCAGCATAAAGAAGGTGTCGGTGCTCCATCAAAATTCACTCAACTTGAAGGATCCCAAGCTTTTACGTATTAATCAAGACGAGAATTCCTCGTACGCATGTGTATTGGATTCTAATAGACAGAATTACGTGGTGCTTGGTTTGGGGAGCTGAGAAAAAGGTATGGCAGATTTCAATATCGACGTTTCGTTTTCGAAATAATTTTGCATCCAGCTCATTCGATATTTGTTATTACTGTCATTCGTTTGATAGAATTGCTTCATCACGTATTCGCGAAAAAGTTTTCTAATGTTGTGGTCGTTCGGTATTAGTTTTTTCTGTCGTAAATAGTGTCGTATAACTGGTGCTAAATTGTCCTTTTCGTGGTTATGCTTTCTTACCATGTATTTATAGAATTTGTCATTAATGGTATATTCGGGTTTATGCGAAACAGAAGGTCTGTGAATAGCAAACTCGTAGAGCTGGCGAAGGTCATCTTCAGCAATAGGACGTAGAACCTTGAAAACATTTCTGATAGAAGCCACTTTCTGTTTCAATAGCTTGCTCCGTTCACGTGGATGGATGGGGAGAGCAACTTTATTCGTAGGATAGAAGACTTCCAAGGGAGGAACTTTGACATTCAACGCGGCTTGGTTTTTGACGAGAAAGTGATGGAGTTCTTTAACGTTTTTCAACATTCGTGGGATTGAATCGTCTTGATCTACGTCAGAATACTTCCGTATCATAGTTAAAGCCGGTAACAGATTGTCTTGTTTGGACTCCAAACCAAAATATTTGACAACTGATAATTCTTCATTCTTTTCCGTTCTTTCTTTCTCCCTGTATGTTTCTAAATATTTGCGGTCACTGGTTATCTCATCTATAGCATGGACTTGGGGCCAGTGATTTTCAAGTTTTTTAAAGTCAATAGTGAGAAAAGTATCTTTCCAGCTTTGAGCCGAAGCTGGAGCTTTGTAAATGAGATCTAAGAGATCGTGGACACGAGCATACTTTTCTTCGACTAGAACATCATCGAGTAAAGTCATATAGTTGTGAAACCTAGTAGAGCTAAATTTGGGACTATATGGATTAATGGTTGTAAATTTGTGCTTGGACAAGTCCATAAGGCGAGATATCATTGCTCTTGAAAGCGGAAGCTTATATACTCGACGACATAGTTGTCTGTAGTGAGCTGGAAGGTATGGTTGCCTATATGTCATATCATGTAAGAAATAGCAGTAGTGGAAGAACAGTGTGAAGAGAAACTTATCGATAGATTTTGAATTTTTCAACCTTCGCAGGGCCATAGTTAAGCCTGGTTTATATGAATGTATTTTGTTTCTCCCAATCTAGATGGTTTGGATCAAGTATTGTCTCCAATGTAAACTTTTTAAGAATGGTAAATCACCTTTGAAGAATTTAATATGGCAATTAATTAAATTTTGACTATAAAATTTTATAACTAGAATCTTCTAAGATAGATTGGAAATTTTGTGCTAAATCTATAAGGAATAGCTTTGTAATACAAAATATACAAAACAAAAATATTAGAAAGTGCAAGAAAATACTAGAATAAAAAACGAAGATGAATTTGTATTTAATATATGCTCCTATTAAGTAAAACCTCTATGGTTTTCGGGTTGTGTTAGATTGCAGTTCCTTACAAATGGCTGCGAAATGGTGTTGCAGTTATACTGGCTTAGAACTATAAGAATGCTCAAATTGTCTACCTGCAGAGTTTGGAAGTTTTGAACGATGATGTGAACGACGCTCTGAACAGACAATAGCTATTTCCACATGAAGTTCTTATAACTTCGTTTTTTAGCACGAGAATGTGCGTTGGTAAATCAATTCAAATCTTCATTATTAACTCTGCTGAATGCACAACACGAAAAGTGCGTATTCCCCAGAATTTCTTGAATTTTATGGTTCTGCAAATCTGCAAATTTACTCTCTCTACTATTTTAAATACGTTTTCTTTCACGATTTCATTCAGCACAGAATTTGGTTGCCATGTTAACCCCATCAGATGAATCCATAACTGCTGCTGCTACAGCTTCAGACAACCCTTTGCTCCAGAAACTCGGTGCCGATCAGTTCCGAGCAAGCGTCCGTTTTTACGAGGCAGACCAGAAACTCACTGAATCTGACAGAGAAAGGATTGCCGAGGATCTTAAGTCAGTTCTCTTGAAAACGAACTTTATAGGCTACGGCTCATCAATTGTAGGTTTTCTACTTCCTACAGCTTATTTCCGTCTCAAAGGAATCAAAATCCAACCCATTGCGGCTCCTGGAATGAAACCCTATACTCCATTGGTTCAAAGACCGTTTCTTTCTTTCTTGATGGGACTCACCACTCTTTTGGTAGCAAACCAACAGGCTGCCAAGTACCAATTTCAACAAAAACTCAATAGCTTCAGGGACACTTACACAGAGTCCAACCAGGCTGATGCTTGGAAAGCTATGGACTACCACCAGTCTGGACTTTTCTACTTGTACTACTTAAGAACAGCAAAAGACTCCAGTTTCATTATCAAAGACCCTCGCACTTACACTAAAGATCAACAGCATCAGGTAAGAGTCGTTCCTCCAAGAGAAAGTCGATCCCATTTCCTGGAATCGCTAGGCTTGGGCCACAGAAAGAGCGAAGACCATGCCAGTAATGAGCCACACGTTTTATCTCAATGGGACAAGATCCGTGTAGCCAACGGGTTTGAAATAGCTCCTGTTGAATCTTCAGTCGAAAAGGAGCAAGAATCTAGTATCGGTGGTGACTCTGGCGTCAGTGATGTCGTTCAAGATCAGGAAAGGAACATACCAGTTTCGTCATGGGACAGGATCCGTAAGGGAAGTAAGTGAGACCATTACTTAAGAATGTTTACATGTAAATAGATCATTTAAGTATATATACAGCTATATATAGGACTACGTGTGTAATTAAATGGTATTTATAGCTTGGGTATAGTATAATTGTTACAGAAGTAGAGGTTATAGAAGTGAAAAAATCATGTGATCTGGTTCACGCGCTGTTGTTTGTAAACGTATAGTGAGTTGTCAAGATGGAATAATTCAGAGTACAGAACGACCACTATTCGATTCTGTAGCATTTAGGAGCATTTTCTTTCGCCAACTTCCTTTCAGAGTCGTATTCATATAATAAATTCAAGACATGGACGCGTTTGCTGACTCAGGCGAGTTGTACACGATTCGCAATCAATTCTACACCAATCAACACCACAAGGTGAGATCGTATTCCTTGGACCAGTTTTCGCCAGAGAATCAATTGAAAGCTTTGGAGTACCAAATCAGATCGATTATTGCTTTAGAGGACGATGCTTCTTCTGTTATTGACGATGGAAAAGCGCGTTTCCCTGGAAATGAAGGCTTGTTCCAGTTGTTAAGTGCCTGGAACGACTTGAAATCTTTTGGCACTGATGACTCCACTTATTTTGATGATGTCAAATCTGCCACCTATGAGTTACAAGCCGTTTTGACAACTCTCTACATTGTCAAGTTGGACAAAGACATTGATCAAGCCATCACCTTCTTGACGTCGTATATTGACAACACCAATACGCTCAACAAGTACAACGAAATTGAGCCATTCTTGATTTTGATCCAGTTGCATTTGGTCAAGGGTAATTTTGCGGCTGCCAACAAAATCTTTGTCAACTTTGCCAACTTCCCGGACTCATCCAGAGACAACATTATCTACCAAGTGATGGATTCGTGGATAGAGGCTATCAAGGGAGAATCGGATAACATCAATCGTTCGTATTCTCTTTACGATGAATTGTTGTCTACTGACTTTGAAGATGATCCCCAGGGCAAGTTCAAGCTCTTGAACGTGTTGTTTGTGTTGACCATTCAGTTGAAGCACTACCCTGAAGCACAGGAGCTTTTGATCCAGATAAAGTCGTTAGGCCAGAAACCCAACGCTGACTTCATAGCCAACCAGATCACGTTTGACTATTTGATGAACGGAGGTGCTAACGTGGAAGAGTTGTTGACTGAGTTGAAGTCGCTTAACAACACTCATCCACTTGTAGTTGACTTGGAGGAGAAGACGAATGTGTTTAACGACATCGTTGCCAGGTACCTGGTACAAGCATAAAATGTATAACAGTCCTAACGACAATAGTATATCAAGATAGATGAACGGTAGATATAACAGAAAAACACAGAAAGTAGATTGTATTGCATTTTATAGCTTACAAAATTATGCTGTAGTATTTTAATTATTGCATTAACTTGAATACATACATAAATACTTTCCTACATGACAACTTGTCTCATAAATAATGTATTATGATCACATACAATACTAACTAACCTTCGATCTTGACAACCTCACCTTCTTCGTCCAACTGTAAGCCCTCTGCCAACAATCTCTTTTCAATTTCCTTCAACTCATTCTCCTTTTCCAAGAGCTCCAACCTTTGGTTGATCAACTCTTGGTGGACTCTTTCTTCAAACTTCTTCAATCTTTCTTCTTCAAGCTTAATTTGTTCCTCTTTCAACAAATAGTTGGACTCTGGATCTGCCTTCTCTTCACCAGGCTTGGTCGAGTCGTCGCTGCTTGGACTGCCTACGTACTCGAATTTTTTGCCAGAAAGAGCTTCTGTTCTGTAATTTTCGTAGATCTGGTCGTGGGTCAACTCCTTGAACTCATTCAAATGAGTGATCAACAACACGTTCTTCAAGATGGTGAAGTCGTTAATGTCTGGGTTCTCTACATTTATAGGCTGGGAAAACTTAGGATTCAAGATACGGAGCTTGAGCAAGTCCTCTTCTTCGTTTGGGCTTTCCTGGTACTCGTTGGCTCCAATGATAGCAAATGGCACAAGCGAGTTCAAGTACTTGTTGTACTCGACAATCTCGTCGTCGATGTAGTCCTGCTCGTATTCATACTCATTAAACTTATAGAAGTTGATGCCATAGTTGGTCAAGTCTTCTAAGATCAACTCCTTGTTGAGACTCAATTCGGAGGGTGTCAAGGAATCAGCCTTGGCAATTACTGGGATGATGTTGACCAAGTGGTTCACGTGCAACATGAACTTGACGTCGATCTCAGAAAGACCATGGCCAGTAGCGTTGATCATGTAGATCAACACATGAATTCTGCCATCTTTGAACCGGGGGTTACGTTTGACACGCGACTCCTCCAACAAGACCTCGTCGTATTGATGTCTTATAAAGTCAACAACAACTTTGAAGTCTTCGTCACAGTTGATCAGATTGGCGAAGTTGGGTGTGTCGATGATATTCAACAGGATCTTGTGGCCATCGTTGTCTTCCAACTCGACGTTCTCGTGTCTCAATGTCAACTTCTTGGTAAATGGATCTTGGTTCACAGTCAGCGACGTGGGCACAATGGAGTTTCCACCACAGAGGGTGTTTATCAAGGTAGACCGGCCCAGTCCGCTTTCGCCCACAATCATGACCGAAAAGTTGATCGACTTCTTCAACGTTTTTCTTTTCCGCAACGCTGAAGACGACGCGTTGTTGTCGACTGAGTAGTTGTAATTAGACATTGGAAATGATAATAGTGTAATATAAAACGACAATAATATCAACAATGAACAGCAGCGAGTATATCTATAGCAATATAGTATATCAAGTATATATATCAATGTGGAACCAATGTTGTGAATATTAGTCCAAGGTCAGTGATATTTGAATAGTGTAAATATTGAAAAATGAAACTTTTCGAAGAAATTTAATAAATTTCGATTTTTCCAATATAAAATATTCCCCTAGGTTCTCGATTCGTCCCTGCTCCACTTCCCTATACGATAGCTATACAACAAATAAACAGTGTCTTGACGGCGTGAACAAGAGCAGTAACTTCCAGCCTCTTAGTATTGGCTAAGTGCTTGTTCTGAAATTCACCCTAAGGACACGACTTGAAAACTAGCGCAAGAATCACAAACGACAAACACGTATAAAAGAGCCTCAAAAGCACAGTGCGACCCAAATGAGATAGAGTAGTGTAGACAGGAGATCAATAGGGAAACTATATGACAGAAGAGGTGAAGAGCTTATAGTCTCATACAGTTTAGAAATGGCTTATATGGCTAGACATTCCACTTGGTAGACTATTGCGGGCGAGATTTGACAATAGATAAAGCCAGCATACAGAAGTACACTTAGCCATATACAGACGGATAATTTTGGCCAGTATATATAGGGCGGAATGTCTTGAGAATTCCGCTCCAATTCCGCCTCTACTCCACTACGTTGATATCCGCAGAAGATTTCATCTAATCACTAATATCGTCAGAAATTGCTACTTTTCCTTCTAGAAACCTTTGCTGTAACATGGTGATCTCTACCAGAGTGTCTATCCAATGGCCCCCCGAAGGGCCTGAAGAACTCTCACATACGATGGCATTCACTTCTCCACAGGGCCACTATGTCGATATTCGTATCTTGAAAACCCAATATCCCTATGTTCGGCAAGAGAACCAGCCGTTTTTTGACGAAGTTTTCCAATGGTGTTTATGTGGGATTGAGCAGCCTATAGAAGGAACAAACAAGATCAGGTTTGTCAACGAGATCGATACCCAAGCAATTGCCAAGTCCATATTAAGTGGAAAATACGTAGCTCCGGGTGAAGACATTGGCGACTTTTCGGCCATTGAAGGCTCCCAAGACAGAAAAGAAGTAGGGTCTATGGTCAATCCAACTACCGGAAAGACCCAGGACTATATAGAAATCTGGAGATCGTTGGATCCATTGCGATCAACACCCACCGAAGAAGTAAGAGAGCCTGTTGAACGCGAACCAGAGTCGATTACAGGGTTCGCTCTTGAAATCAAGGACAAATCCAGATACCTGGGCAAGCTCCTCCGCTTAGGCTTCTGGATCCAGGGAATAGTGTACGATAAGCAATCTGGAAGTATCCATGTGATTCGCAGCCATTTCAACCTGGCTGTTGCTGAGTGGCAGAACCAGATCGAATATGGACATGTTGAACAGTTCCCATTGACATTTTCTGGTGAGGTAGGCGATGAGATAGTAGTCTCTTCCTCTTTGACCTGGAGCTGTGTAGAAAGAGAGAAGTGAATGTTGGTTTTAGCCTAGACCAGAGTATACTCTGTCTCACAAACAATTTGAGAAATAGATATACTCTACGAATTGCCAAGTATATCTTTATATAATTGTATATTTACATAAACTATGTTATTGGATACAAGTTACAAATATAAGTATACTTGAATAGAGCGAAGACAAACACGACATGAAATATGAGAATAGGATTCCAGTTAACGTTTACATTTGCAAAGCTGGCTATGGTCGCAGTGTTGCCACACACACCCCGATTGGGAAGTCGAGCTGGAGACACACCGAAAAATTGAACAATCCTCAATTGATAATAAAACCATTGAAAGTCGGAAAGTTCAAGGTTTGAATCTGACGGTTTTTCCAGTTTATCATTTCTAACGAATTACAATATATTAGTAGCAAAATGAACGGAGAAAGCTGGTATGTATTTTTAACAGAGATTGAAGTCTCCAAACGGCAGAGATCAGAGTTTTCTCATAGCTTGTGGAGCAGGGAGTAGAGAGATAAGAATTATATGGAAATCATGTAAAAAAGTTTCAGAAAAATGGATCGCCAAATGAATACGATGCGATAATTGATATATGATGACAGAATGTCATTGTATATATTAGATCAATCATGGATTAGGCACCGTACTACAGCTTAATCTATCAATCTATGATATCTTCAATGATCCATAAAAGATAAATTGATTGTTTGATTATCAATTCCTATCGTATCACAGTAACGTAACATTCTATGTCCTTTATGTATCCTTTCATTTCATATTATTTCATATGTATGAATCTTATAACCATATGTCTTCATAAACTTTTCTAAGTCATGCAAATACTAACTAATATTTCAGGTTATTTATTCTTGCGGTGATAATCAACGCCATCAACTTGTTCTCACAAGTTTTCTTCACCATCATGTACTCCGACTTGGAGTGTGACTACATCAACCCAATTGAGTTGTGTAACAAGTTGAATCCATGGTTCATTCCTGAATCCAGTTTGCATGCCTTCATTACTACCTTGTTCTTGGTTAACGGGTACTGGTTCCCTTTCTTATTGAACCTCCCCTTGTTGGCCTACAACGTCAACAAGTTCCTCAACAAGAACCATCTCTTGGATGCCACTGAGATTTTCAGAACCTTGTCCAAGCACAAGAAAGAGTCTTTCATCAAGTTAGGTTTCCATTTATTGTTGTTCTTCTTCTACTTGTACAGAATGATCATGGCATTGGTTTCCGACGATGCTTAGACACCGATCTAGTCTGTAAGGGCACCACAGGTGTGATACGATTTTGTTTTGCAGATGAAAGTAAGCTAAAGCATATTGAAGATTGTAAATTGTGAAGACATCGAAGCTTTTAAGACTACGAAAGATTATGAGTTGTTACGCTATTAAGCTTCGAACGGGCCTGTTGGTGTAATCAATGATTGTGTCATTGTTATGTCCCATCCTTGTTGAACGTTTGTGTTTACGTACATAATGTTAATTTTTAATTATTATAATATTTGTTCTATTGTACTGTCGTTATCTATATTAGTTCCCTGTCGAGGTCAACAAGCTTCTGGTTTACAATCTGTAGTTTACGTAGGATTCCAGCAGACGGATTCACAATTGGCGATACACAGCTCAACGCAACTGTAATCTGTTGACTCAACGACAGATTTGCATAGTCTGTACTGTTGCCTATCTGTTGCAACGATTTAATCTCGTTTTCGACCATTTGAACCTCGGCGTGCCTATCTTTGTCTCGACTATATTGACTTCTTAATGTGTTTAATTTGGTACCAACATCTACATGATTCTGTTTCAACGCGTATATCCTTTGTCGGCATTCGTTCTTTAATTTCTGAACCTCGTTGATTCTTGCAGTGATGTCGTTTATAGCAGAATGAATATCCATAAGATAGTCAAGTTGATGGACAAGATGTGCCTTGAAGTCTTCCTGAACAACTTGTTCTCGAATTACTTCTGATCCAATTTCTTCGGGTTCATACTCTTTGACTAAATGTCTAAGAACATCAATGGTATGAATCTTGACTCGTTTGTCTTTATTTTCTTCATCTCTTAATCTCTCTATGTCAATATTCATCGGTTTCTGACGTTCATTCTGACGTTTTCTAGATAGTGGAATAGGCGCAGCTCTTTCTCTCCTTCGTGAAGATAATCTTTCGATTCTGTTCTGTGGGCCAGTACCATTTCTCTCCACTCTAGATTTTGATTCTGCTTTTGCTGATCCAGATGCGTTTTCATTTGAGTTTGGCTTGTCACTTGTTGCTGTCCTTCCGTTTGGTTTTGATTTCCTCAATACCTTTTCATTCGATACTTTATCCTGTTTCTGTGAATCCGACAATGCTTTCTGTCGCTTCTCTACATTATCCCGTAATCTTCTAATCCTTGAATGCGGTTCTTCTACAGTTTCTGCCTCTTCTGGTGAACCTACACCTCCAAGAAACTGCCTAAGTCTAGACTTCTGTCGCAATGTTCGTGTTGCTAGTGATTGGAACGCATACTCTATCTTCTCATCTTCACTGGTCTCTTCGTTCTCGTTATCACTGGGTGTTTCTTTGTAGCTTATTTTCCTTGTCTTTCTCAAACTCTCTCTTCGAAACGATGTATCGGCAGAAGAATCAACCTCATTCCTTTCTGATCTTTCCTTACGTTTAGCCCCAGTATCATTATTGTTCTCAGGCTTGTCTACTTTTCGTGGACGACCTACATTGACTCTTATTGTCTTTTTCGGTCTTCCACGTCTACTCTTCGTTTTCTCTGTTGCACTCTTCGCTACCATAACATTGTTATTTTCTTCTTGTAAGCTTTCACCTTGATTATGATTTACAGGGTATTCAATTTCGTCATAGATAGACTGGTTGATTAAATGAGACGGAGTCAATAACTCTCCTGCCTCTTCAGAGCGAAGGGCCACAGAGTGAACCAGCCTGTTCGGAATTTGAGGATCTTCTTGTTCCCCACTGGTTTGAGGTACTGGTGTGGTTGTTTTCGAATCATCGCCATTAAAGTCTCCCTTTCCAATTGCAGAAACTTTTCGATTTCGAAGTCTGGGGAGACTCTCGATGTTGTCCCAATGGTTCAATGCGGACTTGAGGCTGTCCGTGAGACGCCGCTTTTTTCTTGATTTGTCTGAAGCGGATTGTTTATTTAGCACGAAGAAATCATCTACGAGCACATTTCGTTTTCTAGAATGCCGTTAGTATTTGAATCCAAGATTATGTCGGAGAGCCTAGTACTTATTAGTTGAATTGTCATTATTAATGAAGAATAGGTATAGCGTTAACCAAATCATTTGATAACGTAGCATTAAAGAATAAAACATGATTTCATATACACAGTCTCATATCAGGTAGATCTTAATTCAGATGGTAGCACAATTGATCGTCTGATTTCACTACTGACTTAATTCTTGTTCTCTAACTCATACCAAATCATTCCAGAACTATACCCGATAAACGTACTCTTTATATCTCGACTTCCATAGTTTTTACAGCATAAACACTTACCCTGACCCTCGGACACGCGACTCCTTACGAGTGATTCTATCATCAACGGCCATTGTATTTAGAGAGAAGAAACTGTTGCAATCAACATTCAATAATACAGTTTACATGTTTTGATTTGGATATGTGCATGTACAGGAACGATTGCAAAATTTGGTAGCTCTTCTTAATAGCATAGCGCAGGGAGAAGAGGCATGGGACCACAGAAGGATAGGACGACAGGGACCGAGATCGAACTGATAATGTTAAAGAAAGCATGAAATTGGAACTTTGAGTTTTTGCGATCTAGCATATTAAATCATTCTGAATATAGGGAACTGCTATAGGGCGATAATGAAGCAAATGATAAATGTTCATTCGATATTCTTAATCTCAAGACATCATTTATGTAGTTAAAATGTTCTACGGACCTGTGCAGCTTATGTTACATAAAGGAAATCCATATTTTTGTTCAGTAAATGAAAATGCTGTTATATATTAGCAGACACTAATAAGCATGTACATATAGTCTTGAAAAATAGGATTTTATATTAATATTAATACTATACAAAATATCACTACCTTTTCAGAACATCCGCCAAAGACAAAATGTTCACGGCAGCAATTCAGCAGAACCAACTGCTAAACCGCTCATTTATTGTTGAGAGAAGTGTTCCAACAAGATGTTTCTTTCATCAGAGTCAGCACCCCAGTTCTTGACGACAACACAAGAGGCACCAACGACCTTTCTGGCGTTACCTTCTCTGTCTAATTGACAGAGACCAGCCCATTCACCCAACAACTTGGCGTCAGAGACCTTGATCAATGGGATCTTTTCTTCTGGCTCGTTACACAAAGCTTCAACCAACTTGATGATGGATTCTTCTGTGACAGAGTCACAGAGAACACACAATTGAGCTTCTCTTCTAGAAAGAGCCTTGGAAGCTTCTCTCAAGCCTCTGGCCAAACCGTCGTGGACCAAAGAGGTTCTCAAGACGACCTTCAAGGCATCTTCGATGGAGATAGAGCCAGCTTCAGTTTGTTCAACGGCAACTTCTTCGACAATTTGTTCTTGTTCAACGTCAGACATTTTAGTATAATAGACTTCTTCGACAGGTATGTAATCTGCTCAGTACCGTTTGAAATTATCTATAAGAGTAGTTAACTCTTTGTAGAGGTTCCAAAAATTTTCAGCCAGTAGGTACGAAAAAGTCGTGCGGTGGCAGTGTAATTTTTCAGTGCCATCTTTTTCTTAACTTAGGATGCGACTAGGGCTGGAGCCCTAGCATAATTCAGAATCATGTGATATAGACCTAATATCGTGGCCACTGCTTGGGTAATAATCGCTACACTTAAGGAATGGTTCCTGAACTAGTTTGTCTGCGGCATGCAACCCTTGCGGGGACTTGCGGCTTCTACCGGGAAAATAACCGTTTTCCACTGGCGGTAGTAATAAACGTTGGCTTTCTGGAATTTTTCACTCATCTCTTAAATTTTTTAGCTATACCGAACATAAAAACTTGACATTTATCGCAATTAACTGGTACTTGAAAGTACGAAAAATACTAATATAATAGTAGACATACATAGCACTATAGTAGACATGCGTTTTCTTTACATGTATACTTCATTATCTGGTTTCGTGCTATTAGTACATGAATGCAGAGATCGAACGGTAGATTAATAAATTAACAGTAAAAGCAACCAAAATATATAAGAACAAGCTATTTAGACAGTTGATTTTGAAGAGAATTAAAACGACTACAGCCTTGCCGTCCAGACAAGAGCCAAAGCAGAAAACATGCAGCCATGAAGAACTTGATAGCTTCGGTAACAACCTCGTCAACTTCGTTAACACGATTTGTTATAACTAAATTACAACTCCATCTCGTCAGCTCCGAAAGGATTGTGGGCATCATCATCTGACGAGTCCACTATGACATCTTCGTTGTCGGAAGCTAAAGCTCGGAGATTGGAACTAGAATTGGGGCCTCCTCCTACTATGCCACCGTTGGAACCAGACGACTTCAATGTGGTTGAGGAGCCCAAATTGCTTGAGGCATGCGGGTCGTTGTTGTCGTAATCGTCATCTTCGTCTTCAAAATCTACGTCGAAGAAATCTTCATCAGAACCGGTGATCTTCTGGTAGATCAACTTCGCTTCACTGATATTACCATCGTAGCTCAACTCGGCAGAAGGCATGTTGGAGAAAAGAATGTCATTTTCAGCATCTGCTACGTTCTTCAACACGACATTATCTTCAGCTGTGGCATGGAAGATGTTGGACAAATCAGGATTGGCATATGTCTTCTGCACATACCCCACTTTACAGACTATTTCCAACTTTTCCTTAGGAACAAAGTTTTGTAATGATTCGCCTAACTTGAATGAATTGACAAAAACTGGTGTACCCTGTGCACTAAGAACAAAGTCCTGGTCATCAAAGGCACCTTCCAAGTCAGCATTGGCTTCACGTAACAAAGAGGCTTCCATTTTCTCGTAGGCACTTTCCAAATCCTGTTTGGCACGATTCAAGTCCTGTTCACTTGTGTGACTGAACCAGATGGACTGACCTTCTGGACAAACACCAGTATGACCGTTTTGGATGATGACCTGAACGCTCTGCTCGTTGTTAGTAGGAAGCGAATGTGGAGGGAAGACAACAATGGCCGAAGAGTCTTGGTCTGCCATCCATTCCTTACAATCCCTTCTGACTACGGTGATTAAACGAGTTATGCTGAATTGCTTGAGATTCTCAGTGACTTCGTTATAATTGGATTGTAAGAATTTGGGGACTTGGGTAGGCGAAATGACCAACTTCTCGTTGATCTTTACATGACTACCATCGTTGAACTTGGCGATCTTCAGTCTTGGATCGTAATCAACAAGAGCTGTGTTCAACTTGTAAGTTGTACCAGCCACAGCAGCACTACGACAGAAACCTTGGGAAATTTCTCCCGGTCCCCCGTACTTGGAAACCATTACTGGGAAGCTTCCATAGACATCGAAAGAGACCAAGAAACGCTTGATTTTGGCCATGGCTTCTCTGGTCTCGGTAGCCTCGTTGATACACAATCCGATGGAATATACCAACTCGTTGATCTGTGGAATCTCAAGGTTGAACTGCTTGATCAAGAAGTCTTGGATCTTGACCTTACCGTTATCTAATAAGATCTTCTTCTTCGCAGGATCCTTGTTGTCCGTGAGAACGAACTTGAGGAACTTCATCAAATTCCGTTTCGTGATGAGCGACAACGACTTGTCGGTGAAGATGTCTTCTTTCGAAGTCTGAGTAGTGATTTTCTGGGAGAAGTCGTCGTTTTCAAAGACGTGGAAGTTACTCAAGCTCTGAAACTCAAGATACTTATACACACGCGATTTGATCAATAATGCCAACAAATCTGATTTGCAGAACATGACCTTGGGACTGAGGTCGATGCCGTAGTCCTTGGAGTTGAACTTGTTGGTCGATTTACCGCCAGGAATGTAGATCTGGGCATCCTGGAAATGCTGGAGACGACCCAGATTCACTTCCATGCACCATTTCTTCAATTGGTCGATGGTCAAGGTTGACGACGAGTCGCCGTAGTAGTTCTTGTTGTCGATATGAAGCACCTGGACACCTTGCCACGACAAAGAGGCAGCAAGAATTGACTCTACAAGACCCGTACCCATGACCAAAACGTCACATTGGTCGATTTTCAACGACGGTTCCTGTGGCTTTTCCAAGCCAGCCAAATGGGGAATCACCAGAGGGGTGTAAGAGACGCTGGGTCTTCTTTCGGCCATCGACTTGCGTCTTTCGGTCCGAGACATCATTGTGATGGTGTGTGATAGGGTGTTTCTTGGATATGGGAGATACGGAAGAAATTGTGAAATGAATACCAGGGATTCTTATCTACTGTGTTTTGATAAGGAAGAACGATGAGAATTGTGTTATGAATTGCGATTGAATGTAATGATTGCAATGATTTGTCTAGAATTCTGTCGCTTTTGTACTGATGACGCAGTTATAAATAGTGATAGAATTCTGTTATTTCGTAGGTGTCGATGAAACTAGTAGGAACTTCAGATATGAATAGGAGAACCTGCTATGAGTATATTCAGTTAAGGGTTGTGTATTCTGTAAGGTTTGTCGATGTCGTTGTACAATTGAGGTAGGATTGTCTACGACTCTGGGGTAATACAATTGTGGAGTAAGGTTAGAAACACTATGAGAGTGAGTAGATCCAGACGAAGAAAGAAGTGTCTAGGCTCAGTTGATGTCGAACTTGATAGCCACTACGGACAGACACAAGTGGCTCGTTGCTGTTTTCAGATGATTGTCTGAATGACTATCAAATTTTTCTAGATATGACTACGGTGACTACCTGTGGATAAGACACGGTCTGGAATTGGGTGTTTGGAGCAATGGCGAATTGGGTTAGGGATACGATCGAATGCTGGGGCGAGGAATCTGAATAGAAAAGTTGGAGAATGAAAAGAAAGCTGGTGAAAACTACAGCGATTTCAAGAATCCACACCGAAAGCCTATTATTATTAAATTAGTGATTGTGGGCTCCGCAGAAAGAAAATTTTTCGTGGCGCGTGGAAGATACCGGATAAGCGTGGATTGATAGGGTGGAGTATGGAGATAGAAGAGTTAGACTAGGCAAGAATTCATACTAACGAAGAGGCAAAGACCGAATTGACATCGAGAACAAGTTCAAGACCACGAAGAGTAAGAAGCGATTTATACGGCACGAAAAGAGCATTTGGCACGAGAGAATTACGAAGTTATTGAGTCCTTTGGTAATTATGACTCTATTGGGCATACGCAATATGCCTACAGCTTCGAGCCAACGGAACAATGGCCCAGTATGGCCCAAGTGCTATAGGACTTTACATGGGTAGGGAAGGCAAATAGCAGTTGATAGCCAGATTTATAGCAAATACACTGGTAGCTATTGACCGGTTATAAACAGGTATAACAGGTAAAGCCAGGAATAGCTGAGATTTGGCTAGGTATGGCCATTTATAGCCAGATTTAGTTACAACTTTGTACGATAACGTTCGCTCATCTCCTAACGATTGGAGCTCCGTCCATTTACTCCACATCTTCTGAATCAACCTTTTCGTATCGTCTCACGATCACACTTTTGACGAAGCTTTCGCTAATTCTTTCTTTCTCCTGCTGGCAAATAACTTTATAGTCATTGATCTCTAAGAAATAATTCTGAGACCCTGTCGAACTAAAACTCTGGGAGTTTCTCATTATCTTCTAAGCTTACAATTCCACGGTGTCGCCAGCAATTACCATTTAATCCTCTGCCTTTTTGCACAACTTACTCTTAGTCTTGTACTTCGTTCACATGACTTCATCGCTTCCTAGCCTGCCGAGTTCTGCACTCCGAACGTTTCTTGGTGCATGCAGTTCTTGACTCATATAGTGGAGATGAAACGAGGGGTATCCTGAATCTGACAGCTGAGCTTCGAACCACGAACGACCTGCTCTCTTCTTTTTGATTCTGCTGTTAATTCTAACGAAATCATCTCTACAATTTCTAGAAGTCTGTAATCTTCGTCACGTGAGATCAATGCTTTAGTTTACAAGATAGAGTGGGCAACGTCACCTGGTTTGCCCCAGTTCTGTCTAATCTCTTGCCGTAGCTTACAGTTCCCTCCGGTTCCCCAGTATATTTACTTTCGAAGCTTTCGCAGACTACCAGCTTCCTTATACTAAGTCTTTTGAGCCGAATCTCTTATGTACTTATGTAAATTTTCAAAATCAACTAATCCGATCTTGAGTTTCAAACAGATCTGAAATTATGAACTCACCTAATAGAAGAACAGAAGAAATTACCACACAGAAAAGGAGAATTGGTATGTTAAGCTAAGTTTATTATAAATTACAGATTATACCCTTATTTAGAATCCTGCACACGTGTAGCATATAAGCAATGATAGATCCTGCACAGTTCAGACTACTTTTCAATTGCAAAATGGACTTGAACCAGACTACTAGTTTACAGCTTTATCTCTATTGCTTCGTAACTTCTTATGTTTCAAGCATCTACATGCCTCGTGATCTCAGAATTGACGTGCTGATTTGGAATCTCATAGTCTTCAACTTCCTCATGTGGCGACCAACAGTTCTATCATCTACAATAGCAACACCACCAATATTCTGTTAACCTGAATAAGAGATTTAAATCAAGAAATTCCGCCAATTTCGAGTTACGAGCCTCTACAAATTCCCGTCGTTGGACAATACTTACTGCACAATTGCCAAATTTGAGAATACCGTGTGACCTTATCGCCTACTGCATTATTCACAGAAAGTTCTGATCTTCGTTTATCAATGCTTTATCCTCTTATTCCAATCTGGGTTAAAATCTATGTTTATGCAGAATAATAAAGCCTATGTAAATTTAGAATTGAGCCTTATCATCCTGTTAATTTGCAACCATACCATCGACCCTGGAAAGTCTCAGTTCACAATTGTCTTACATGTACATCGTTCCAAATAGCGTCATGAACAGATGTTCTCTGGGTTCCTTGCTAAGTCTGCGAGAAAAGAATCCTCAATACTGCCATTCCAAACCGGCCGTAATTTGCATTCACAATTTTTATTAACAGGAGTATAAAGTTAATAATTAAGAACTGGCCGCGGTGTATAGTTTATGGCCGGGCGAGAATCGCCCTAACTATACCAATTCGTCTACAGGTGAGGCAAAACCATGTTGTAATATTTTTCTCTATTATGAATAATAGAACTTGTATAAACTGGAATTGAAGCCTTATCTTTCAGTTAAGTATGGAACTAGATTATGGAGCTTCAGTTCAAATGATTTTCAAACGTGCGTTGATACAATGTACTGGACAAAATTAGTAAAAGTTCAATTCCAATAGGGTTGTCAAAAAGTAGTATCAATGATGTGACTAGAGGTATCAATACAAACAAGCCATTATTTGCATTGATAATAAAAAATGGCTAATAATGCTTAGCAACATTAGCAGTTGACCTTGAAGGTGGCTTTTCAGTCAAGAGCTGACCCAAGCAGTACCATTAATACAAGTTATTAACCCAGTTCCAGTGTAATAGAATGTGTTTGGATTCACCAGACCGTAGTCAAACCTGCTAAAGATCCCCGTGTAATTGACTCTACTTATTGACATATCATATACTTTGAAGTGGAACCTATGCGTTTTTTTTTCAAAATTTAAGAAGATGTTTCGTTTGTCTTTTAATGTTTGAGCGGTTGCCTATCTCCATGTTTACCACCGAGGGAAATCCTTATTTTTCACATGTGCCTTCTTTGTTTCTAATCAACTTGTTCCGCAGCTTACTTCGTACTTGAAAACAATCAATTCTTTGAGGGGAAGCTCCATTCTTGAATGGGATTAATCTGGACTATCAAGCATATCATTTAGCTCCTTAAGTGTTTGATTTGAATATTCTCGTATTTCGAATCCTCTCTAGCGAATGCAATAGTGAAGCACTTACCGGTTTTCCTTATGCTCTATAGATTAATTGATTTGAAACCAGTTGAATCGTCAACGTGAGGAATCCATTTCTCTAGTATATATATGCTGCAGTCTAATACGCTTCTTGATCTACTTCAGTAGGGTGTTTTATCTTAGTTATATTAACCATTTTGACTCAGACATTAATAAAAATTAATCAATTCCAATCTGGAGTCCTAAACCCTCATTGTCAGGATTTCTGTATCGACATGTGTCTGTACCAACGTTATATAGTATCACTTTGCTATCCACAGAATCAGACTACCACCTTTCAGTGAAGTAAGTTATTCTCTTAGCCTCCTAAATTGGAAGTTTGCCATTGACGTCTTGATCAGATTTCCTTAGTAAAATTCTTGGAAAAGTATTCCTTCATGATCCTTTCCCACGAGAATATCAAATAACAGATAGTGTAAGGAACAAAGTGCAATCCAGGTTTGGTCGATCTCATCTATGTTCCAGAACGCCCTTCGGCAACTGCTTTTGATCAGAAAAGTTGTTGCTGTTGAGGTCTGCCTTAACTGCCCTATTCGAGAATTTCACGTGACCCAAGTTAAAGAGTATAATATTGGCTATAGCCATTTTCAAATTGAACGATGAGGTTTGATGTCGTTTTCTTTCTTACTAAGACTAGAATCTTGATAAGGTAATGTCGTCATCAGGTTTTTCAAAGCTGAATGCGTCGCTTCTTCTTGCTTGGCAGGTCCGGAATAAGCACTGTCTCGTAGTTGGATCTGGTGAAGTAGCCTTCTCGAGGATTAACCACCTACTCAGAGCAGGTGCCAAAGTCACAGTAGTGGCCGGAAAGGACGAAAAAAAAGTGCATAAAGATATTTTGGAGTTAGACCAACGAGAAAAGCTCCATAAACTCATTCGTAGAGACTATCTCACATCTGACTTGACTCTCTACGAGAATATCCATCTTAACATTAGTGACTTGGACAATATTGAGCCAGCCAATTATGAGCAGATAGAGAACCAGGTGTACAATGAGATGTTTGCTGTAGTGTGTTGCTGTATAGATGATTATGAGTTGTCAACAAAAATCTATTATCAATGTAAACATTTGCGATTACCAGCCAATATTGCTGACAAGCCCCAGCTCTGTGACTTCTATTTCGGGTCTGTGATCAACCAGGACAACTTGCAAATCATGGTGCTGACCAATGGGAAATCACCAAGATTATCCAAGCTCATAAAAGACAATATTGCCAAGGAGTTTGTGGGAATCAATCTCAATATGGCTGTAGAAAACTTGGGTATGGTTCGTACAAGACTCCGTGAGCAGATAGTCATAGACGACGACTTGGTCAGTATCGATATGAGAATGACATGGATCAAGAACTTGACTGATATGTTTAGTCTCAAGCAATGGAGCGAGTTAGAGTTGATTCCTTCCAGTTGCGCACCTCCTTACGATAACAGATACAAGTATGTGGATAATATTATAAACTTCTTTCCTGATTATCCTCCTGCCGACTTTGACGAGTTCAAGAGAGTTGTGTGCACTTTAGGGGAGCGACAAAACTGAAACATTATGATATATATTTATAGAGCACTCTCAGTGACGCGTCGACTTTACTATTCGTAGTATGGACTTATTTGGACAACGAAAGAGCCCGAACACTAATATAGCTTATGTATAATGACTGCATTGTCTCATGAATTGATGTATATAGAATTAACACTACAACTTGACCGACTTAGGGTTCAAATCCTCATGAACAAACACCTTGTTTCCGCCTCCTCCTACGTATTCTCCAACTATATGGCCGTCGCCTCGAAGCTGATACTGGTAGCTCATCAAGCCTTCCAAGCCTACTGGGCCTCTTGCGTGGATCTTGTTGGTGCTGATCCCCACTTCGGTCCCGAAACCGTATCTGAAACCATCAGCAAATCTTGTGGAAGCATTCCAGTACACACCAGCGGAGTCTACACCCTTCATGAACTTGTTAGCCTTCGTTTCGTTCTCAGTGATGATGCTGTCAGTGTGTTTGGACGAATGTGTGTTGATGTGTTGAACAGCAGAATCTATGTCGTCCACAAGGGCTACAGTGATGTCGAAGGACAAGTACTCCTTGTCAAAAGCGTCTTCAGCAGCATCCTGGATGTACTCAGAGAATTGTGCTATGATTTGTTTTACTTCTGGAGTGACATGAACGGTGACCTTAGCATCAATAAGGGCTTGTACTAGACTTTTGATGTCTTCTTCGCTAATGTTCTTATTGAGCAACAATTGTTCTACAGCGTTGCAACCGGCTGGATAATTTGTCTTGGAGTCCACCACGATTCTCTTTGCCTTTTGCAAGTCGAATTCGTCGTCCACGTAGATGGAGCAGATTCCGTCAGCATGGCCCAATACTGGGATCTTGGTGTTGTCCTTGATGTTTCGGACCAAAGCGTTGGAACCTCTGGGAATGACCAAGTCGATGTATCTGTCTTGCAGCAAAAGATCACCAACCTCCTCACGAGACTCAATCAACTGCACAGCCTTGGCTGGGACATCTGTGGAAGAGGCTAACGTCTCGTTCACGATCTCCAGCATCACTTTGAAAGTCTGATAGGACTCCTTTCCACCCTTTAGAATGGCAGAATTTCCCAGTTTGATGGCAAGAGCAGCGATATTTGCAATGACTTCAGGACGTGACTCAAAGATAATCAAAAGAACACCTATAGGAGACGTGATACGATACAAATTCAAACCTTCATCAAGCTTTCTTGCTAATGTCACCTGACCCACAGGATCTTCTAGAGCAGCCACGTCAAGTATCCCCAGTAACATGGCATCGAACTTGTCAGCATTGGAGAGATCCAATCTCTTCACAAGCGAGGACGAAAGGTTGTGGTCTCTGGCATTCTGCATGTCTATCTTGTTCGCATATAAGATCCTCAGCTTCTGACTCTGCAAGCCATTATGAATAGCTTTGAGAGCAGTAGACCTCTGCTCGTTGGTTAAAGTCTTCAAGATAGCAAAAGCAGCGTTTCCGTCCTTCGCAATCGTTTCAGCAGCACTGGTCATAGGAAATGGTGCGTTTATGGTGTAGAAGAAAAGATGATTTGATGATTAAACTGATGACTCAGGTAAAAAATGTTATATGTGGATAATATATGCAGGATGTGAAATTTATTAGACAATCAAATTGAGTCATTTTGGAAGTATATAGATCATATATAAAAACTAGTCAAAATGAAATTGAGACAATTCAACACAACAGCATCCCTATTGGAAAAATTGTAATAAACAAGATTTGAAACTTTTAATTGTCAAATATATTTAAGTTATAATTTTCGAAGACTCCGCATAATACAAAAATATTCGAGCTGTCTACTAGCAACAATAAAACGGCTCTATATACAGGTCACATATGTGAATCGTTTGAAAGTTCTATCTACTTTAATGAATTTTCTATTTCCCTATTCTGAAATAAGAATAGATAATTTAGTCTACTTAGGTCACAATTATCTGGAAATAAATTTACCAACATATTTGGCTGCCCTGAAATATTACATTTGTCGATTTCAAAATATTTATGTCATATATAGGTCATTAAATTAGCCAGTTTGAACCGGTTGATGTATTTTAATGAATTTTGGATATAACAGAATGAAAAGAGAGGACAGTATAATTCACACTTCTAATAGTGAAATCATATACTTTCGGCTATCATAAGTTGATTATTGCTCTAGAATTCTGGTATTCTTTTGCTCGAATATGCCCTGCAATTCTATGGTGCTATTTTATCACGTGATCACAACCGTGATCTGGCAGATCTACGAATATAACTATTTATAAATATTAAACTAGTATTTCTTCCCCTCCAGACATCCAAAGCCAGTGAACACGAAAGTTTCGCAGTGCCAAAAGAACTCTCCAAAACAACAGCCAGTATTGGTCGACGCGACGAGCTGATTTGCAACCTCTTTTGACAGACAATTGTTGCTATTTTCCAGACTATTGTGAACTTGCTGCTTGTAGAATTTAAAATGTCTTATAACCAGGCCAATTATAGTGGCAATCCACAGCAGAACCCATTTGCCGACAATCTCATTGATTTGGATCAAGGTACCAGTAGTGTAAATGCTGGAGATAGCCCTTATGGAGAATTGAGCGGACAGACGGAGTATCATTCCAACTACTACAGCAATGAGAACTATGATAGCAATCAAAGCTACGAATACAGCAACGGAAACAACACGAATAGTACGAGTCATATTGGTAACCGAGTTGGAAAAGATACTAATAATCCTTTTGACGACGATTTTATCATTTCTGATGATGAATACGATCACGATTCTACTGTAGACACTGGCGTAGGAGGTTCGGCTTCAGGATATAGACATGGCAGTACAAATCGCCGTCAAGTGCCGCTTCTCAACACTGCCAATCCAGTTTCCAAGCAGAAAAATGGGTTTTTTGGCGCTTCACGGAAAAACCAAGAGTATATGGGGATGAACAGGAACGAGTTTGGTGACTCGGGGCAGAATAACGATTTCGATATCCGGCGGATTTTCAAACGTCTCAAGGCGAAACTCCCTGGTTCTTCTCCAGCATCAAAGGCTGATGGTTCCAGCCATAAAGGACCCCGTCAGATCCATGTGATGGACCATTCGGCTAACTCCCACTATGGGTATTTTGGAAATCATATCTCTACGACCAAGTACAACTTCGCTACATTCATACCGAAGTTCTTGTTTGAGCAGTTCAGCAAGTACGCAAACTTATTCTTTCTCTTCACGTCTATTATCCAACAGGTTCCCAACGTTTCCCCAACTAACAGATATACAACTATTGGAACATTGACTGTAGTCTTGCTTGTTTCTGCCATCAAAGAGATCTCTGAAGACATCAAGAGAGCCAACGCTGACAAGGAGTTGAATAATACCAAAGTTTTGGTGCTAGACTCGCAAACCGGCTCGTTTTCCTTCAAGAAATGGATTCAAGTCCAAGTTGGCGACATTGTAAGAGTAGATAATGAACAGCCTTTCCCAGCTGATTTGCTTCTTTTGAGCTCTTCTGAACCTGAAGGTTTGTGCTATATTGAAACAGCCAACTTAGATGGAGAAACCAATTTGAAAATCAAACAGGCTCTTGAAAGCACTGCGTATCTTGTAAACCCCCGTGACTTGGTGAGCGATATGGCGAAGTCTGAGATTATGTCTGAGCCTCCCAACTCGTCATTGTACACCTATGAAGGTAACTTGAAGAACTTTGGCTCTGGCGGAGACATCCCCTTATCGCCAGAGCAGTTGTTGTTGAGAGGTGCCACGTTGAGAAACACCCAATGGATACATGGGGTTGTAGTCTTCACTGGTCACGAGACAAAGTTGATGCGTAATGCTACGGCCACTCCGATCAAGCGAACGGATGTTGAGAGAATCATCAACTTGCAGATTGTAGCACTTTTTTGCATTTTGATCTTTTTGGCCTTGGTTTCGTCCATAGGCAATGTAGTGAAGGTGCAGGTCAACAGCTCTAGCTTGAGCTATTTGTACTTAGAAGGGGTCAGTCGTGCCAGGTTGTTTTTCCAGGGTCTTTTAACATACTGGATCTTATTCTCAAACTTGGTTCCGATCTCATTGTTTGTCACTGTAGAAATCATCAAGTACTACCAAGCATTTATGATAGGCAGTGATCTTGACATGTACTACTCAGACACAGATACACCTACTGGAGTGAGAACCTCATCTTTGGTAGAAGAGTTGGGTCAAATTGACTACATTTTCAGTGACAAAACAGGCACCTTAACGAGAAACATCATGGAATTCAAAAGTTGCACCATTGGAGGCAGATGTTACATTGACGAAATCCCCGAAGATGGTCAGGCACAAGTGGTAGACGGAATTGAGGTAGGGTTCCATACCTACGAACAGATGCAAAGAGAGTTGTTGGACACTTCTCTGCAGCATTCTGCCATCATAAATGAGTTCTTTACTCTCTTGAGTACTTGTCATACTGTTATTCCAGAAGTAGACGATACTACTGGACACATCAAGTATCAGGCGGCTTCCCCAGATGAAGGTGCGTTAGTTCAAGGTGCAGCTGATTTGGGTTACAAGTTTATTATCCGTAGGCCCAAGGGTGTAACCATTGAAAATACCATCACTCTGGTGAAGTCTGAGTATGAGTTGTTGAATATTTGCGAGTTCAACTCTACCAGAAAGAGAATGTCGGCCATTTTCAGATGTCCAGATGGTATAATCAGACTTTTCTGCAAGGGTGCCGACACTGTAATCTTGGAAAGATTGTCTCAAGATGAACCTCAGCCTTTTGTAGATGCCACTTTACGCCATTTGGAAGATTTCGCAGCTGAAGGGTTAAGAACGCTTTGTATCGCTTCAAGAATCATCTCGGACGACGAGTATCAGAATTGGGCTAGTCAGTACTATGAGGCTTCTACCTCTATGGACGACAGAAGTGGCAAGTTGGATGCTGTAGCTGAATTGATTGAGAATGGCTTATTTTTGTTGGGAGCCACAGCTATTGAAGATAAGCTCCAGGATGGTGTACCAGAGACTATCAGCACATTGCAGTCCGCTGGTATCAAGATCTGGGTCTTGACTGGTGACAGACAAGAAACTGCTATAAACATTGGTATGTCGTGTAAACTTTTGAGCGAAGACATGAACTTGTTGATTATCAACGAAGAAACTAAGAGCGACACAAGACTAAACTTGCAAGAGAAGTTGACAGCTATCCAGGACCATCAGTTCGAAATGGACGAAGGGGCCTTAGAATCGTCTTTGGCATTGATTATCGATGGTCACTCCTTGTCATTTGCATTGGAGCTGGATTTGGAAGACTTGTTCATAGACCTTGGTTCCCGTTGTAAAGCCGTCATTTGTTGCCGTGTATCGCCGTTACAGAAAGCATTGGTGGTGAAGATGGTCAAGAGAAAGAAGAAAAAGTCTTTACTTTTGGCTATTGGAGATGGTGCTAACGATGTTTCTATGATCCAGGCCGCTCACGTTGGTGTAGGTATAAGTGGTATGGAAGGTATGCAAGCAGCAAGAAGTGCTGATATCTCAATTGGTCAGTTCAAATTTTTGAAGAAATTGTTATTAGTTCATGGATCGTGGTCATACCAACGTATTTCGAATGCTATCTTATACTCATTCTATAAAAACATCACTTTGTATATGACTCAGTTTTGGTTTGTTTTCGCAAATGGTTTCTCGGGGCAATCGCTTATTGAGTCATGGACGTTAACCTTCTACAACGTGTTCTTCACCGTGTTCCCGCCTTTCGTGTTGGGCGTATTTGACCAGTTTGTCAGTGCCAGATTGTTGGATAAATATCCTCAATTGTATCAGTTAGGGGTGCAGAGAAAGTTTTTCAATGTAACCATCTTCTGGGGCTGGATCATTAATGGGTTCTACCACTCAGCCCTCATTTTCTTGTGTTCTTTCTTTATTTACAGATTTGGAAATGTGCTTCCTACTGGTTTGATAGCTGATAACTGGACTTGGGGCACGGCTATTTTCACCACCTGTACTTTGACTTCTTTGGGTAAGGCAGCATTAGTAGTGACAATGTGGACCAAGTTCACGTTAATCGCTATTCCAGGCTCGTTTTTGTTCTGGTTGGCCTTCTTCCCAGCTTATGCTAGCATTGCTCCGAATATCAATGTTTCTCAAGAATATAGAGGTGTCTTACGGGCTACTTACCCTACCATAGTGTTCTGGTCGATGGTGTTTGGTTTAGCTTGTCTTTGTTTGCTTCGTGATTTGGCCTGGAAGTACTACAAGCGAAGCTACACTCCTGAAAGCTACCACTACGTCCAAGAAATTCAGAAATACAACATCCAGGACTACAGACCTAGAATGGAGCAATTCCAGAAGGCTATTAGAAAGGTCAGACAGGTGCAAAGAATCAAGAAGCAAAGAGGATTTGCCTTTTCACAGGTAGAAAACCAGGATCAAGAGAAGATTGTCAGATTGTATGACACCACTAAGAAGAGAGGTGCTTTTGGCGAGTTGTCAGATGGCTGAGACTGATCATAGAACTAAAAGCATTGGATATTGTAATAATCAGAAATGTAGATAGAAGAAAAGTATACGAAAATTAAATATGTATCAACTATTAATAAAATAGTTAAAGAAGAATAGTACATCCAAGTTGGGTAGTGTTTATGTATTAATAAATGAATATTCTTCCACAACATAATCTTCTGGCTGCGAAAACGGTATTTTTTTATTGCTCACGTACGCACTTACGTAATCTCAAATCATATACCAAATTTTTTCATTTTTCAGTCATAGTACTGGTTTTTCACTGCTTCATTGTTTACTTACACAGCAGAATGAGCGAAGAAAACAAAGCCAATATCAAGGCAGAAGGCAGTTCTGTTAAAATGGAGACCAGATCCGAAACGGCTGCCAATTCGAGCGAAAAGACACTTTCTAACAAGGAATTGAAGGAGTTAAAGAAGAAAGAGAAAGCTGCGAAGAGAGCAGCACAGAAGGAAGCAAGTGGAATCAGTACAGAGCAGCAGAAACAGAATGCTGAACAGAAAATCGACAAGAAGAAAAACCAGACCGCCACCAATACAAATTTGAAAAAGCAATTGGACCAGACTGTGATTAAAGACGGAGCCAAGAGGATCCCTTCCTTGTTTAGTCATTTGGAAACGAGAGAACAGAGAAATGCTCTGTCACCTTCGATATCCCATATAGTGCATCCTGCCATACTTTCATTGACGTTGAAGTATTCGACGTACAAAGTTGTGGGGTCAACTTCCCGGTTGAGAAACATGTTGCAAGTGTTCAAAATTGTGATTCAGGACTACCACACACCAGAAAATACAACTTTGACCAGACATTTGTCGGGCCACTTATCGCACCAAATTGAACACTTGAAGACAGCAAGACCCTTATCTGTATCTATGGGAAATGCTATCAGATGGCTCAAGCAGGAAATCTCTCATATTTCCATTGATACTACAGAAAGCAAAGCTAAGGAAACCTTGTGCTCCAAGATTGACGACTTTATCCACGAGAAGATAGATCTTTCCGGCCAAGTCATTATCGAAAACGCGTCACAGCATATAACAAATGATTGTACCATCATGACCTATGGCCATTCGGAAGTTTTGGAGAAGCTCTTCAAGTACTGTGTTATAGAGCAGAACAAGAAGTTCAACTTGATCATTGTTGACTCCAGACCTTTGTTTGAGGGAAAACGTCTCTTGACCAACTTGATCTCAACCAATTACCATCCCGAAATAGAAGAGTCAGAGTCGGAGGTCGAGTCCATCTCCAGTAGGAATACTAGACCTCATCCCATAACACGTGACAATCTCAGGGTCCACTATGTGTTGATTAATGCCTTGTCGTCTACACTTTTGGAAGATGTAGACTGTGTTTTTTTGGGAGCCCACGCCATGTTGTCCAATGGTCGTTTGTATTCTCGTGTGGGTACTGGTTTGATAGCAATGATGTGTCACAGCAGAAATATTCCTGTATTGACCTGTTGTGAATCTGTAAAGTTCTCTGATAAAGTACAATTGGACTCTGTCACTACTAACGAGCTTGCCGATTGCGAAGACTTAGTCCACAGCATCAACTCCAAGAAACCTCCACAGAAGAAGTCATTTGCCATGGAGCAATTCATCAAACAGTGTGAGGAGGAAAAAGCTGCCAATAACAATAGCAAGCAACAGCAACAGCAGCATAAGAAGAAGGAAGGATCGATTGAACCAGAACAGGAATCAGATGAAGCGCCTTTGAAGGACTGGAAGTGCTACCCAAACTTGAACATCTTGAATATCATGTACGACTTGACTCCGCCGGAGTATATCAAGAAGGTTGTTACTGAATTGGGAGCGCTTCCTCCTTCTGCTGTTCCTGTAATCTTGAGAGAATACAAAAATACATAAATATAAATAGCAACAGTAATCTAACATAACAGACATGATAGGATATATATGTATGTATAAAAATTTTTGTGTATATATTAGCTTATTTTATAACGAATTATCTATTTTCAGTGGTGGATATATTTGTATATTTTACTTGATCTAGAAAATCATTCATTATCTAGTGTCTTGTTTAAAATGGGTGCAAAATTTAGTTAAAATGTCGCATTTTGAAATGTCGCGTTCGCCACCTCTACGGTCTCTAAATATTTCAAGAATAAGTCTCCACGGTTTCTACTTTTATTTTGCCTCCAACATTCATCTTTTTTCTGAAACAAGTCGTTTGTGCTCAGCAAGACAAGCCCTTTCTATCTGAGCTACCAATTGACTTGAATCATGGCCGAGCAGGAATTGGCACTCATCAACAAAGTGGAGCTTCGGATCGCTTTAGCATCTGACGACAACCAGTTTGAATCAGCTCTCCAGTTATATTTGGCTCCCATCTTGTTGAAACTCGCCAGTCCCCATGCAGAAGTGCGTAAGACGATATTAAAGGTGATTCAGCATCTCATTCCCAGGATCTCTGCTGCCAGAACCATAAAGTTGCCTGTAGGGCCGTTGATAGACCAAGTTAAAAATCCCAAAGTTGCAGCCAATGCTGATCTGTCTTCAGTGAGATTGTACTCGTTGTTGTTTATTTCACGCTCTGTAGAGCGTCTTGATGCAGAAGAGCGCAAACAACTTATTCCCCATATTGTTGCTGGTATAAGTACCTTTCCCAGTCTGGTGTCTGCTCGTCTTTTCAATGTGTTGTGTAAACTTTTGGAAACATGGAAATCTCCAGCTAGAGATACAGAAGAATACAACAAAATGAACGAGTTTCTTCTGTTCAACAAACTGCCGGAGGATGAGAAGTTTTTAGCAGATAAGATAGCAAAATTCTTGATGTTACAGCCATCTTCTGCCACCGGTGTTCCTACACCTGGTTTGGGCCAGAATGATGTCAATTTCTTTAACCTTCAGTCCGGTGTAGTCTACAAGACTCAACAGGAAATATTTGCTGTTAAGACTTGTCTACTTGAGTTTCTCAAGGCTGGATTTACAGAAAGCTCGTTAGCTATTCCCCTTATGATTGCGTCTGTAGACAACTCGTCGGCAATTAACGATTCGTCAGAGATTCTTTTCCGTAAGTTGACACTTAATCTTGAGGATAAGGCATTCGTGGACACCCTTGTTGGGATGTTTGTAGGTTCTGAAGGAATTCCACCAGTGAAATCGACTCTTCAAGAAAGAGTCTTACAAGTTCTCATCAGGAGTAAGATTGCGTGTACCAATCCCCATATAGCAAAAATCGCCAATCTTGGTTTGGCGTCTGACTATTTGCGATTAAAGCAGATAACTGTTCAGTTTATTAATTGGATAAGTAGTAACAACAGCGAGTTTGCGACTTCAGAAGCCAAGGTGTTGAAGGATTTTAATCTTGCGATGAGTGCTCAATTGCGAGAAAGTTTACTTGTTGAAGGATGGCCCCAAATGGATATGGCCAATGTCAAGAACTACAGTTCTAGCTTGAACCAAAGAACATTGCAGTATGAAGCTCTTGGAAGAATTCTTAGAACTAATCCAGAATTGTTCATACACGATATTGCCTATATCGAGTTTCTCTTCCAGTCTCTAGAAGGCGAGTCTCCTGATCTTCGTGCTACAATTCAAGATGCGTTATCTAGTTTAACAGTTCATTTGCCTCATCTCACGGAAGACTCGAAACGAAGATTGAAACAGTTAACAAGAGGTTATTTGGTACAGAATAAAGCCGAAAATACAGAAAATATTCATCCTTGTCGCTATATTTCCATTAAGTATATTAATAGTGCGTTCCACTTCGATGACTCTGAAGCTAGATTTTTGTGTATTTTGGGAACAGCAAATGTGAATAGATCAGATACAATCGAGGAAGCTAACAGGGGATTGCATCCACATTGGTTCAATATTTTACAGTCGTCAAACACTTTGGAATTTAAGTCAACTTCCGATCTTTTGGGAGAGAATTCCATTGTTGACTTCCCTGCTTTTGTAGATTTCGTTGCAACCCTTCGTACGGAAATTGATTCTTCCAAAGACAAAGAAGGTGCTCTTATATTCCAAGCGCTTGCTCGAGCCATTAAGTTCGCTTTGCAAATTCTCGTAATGGAAGCTATCAAAGGAGTGAGTACCGTAATTGTTCCTGATCAGGAGTGGTCTATTAGATTGGACAAAGCACTTGAAGTGGACAAAGTTGTTCAGGACCTTGTTATTCTACATATAGACGTATTATCACATCAGGAAATAGATATGGAAACTGGTGCTGAAGTAGAAAATGCGTTCACTGCTTATACATCGATTTGTTCATTAGCATTTCACGGTCAATTTTTTGACTCTTCCCATATCAGTCCTGATAGTTCATATGTTGACATTTACACCAAGTTGGTTTCAATGTCTCCACCTGGAGTAATTCGAGTGTTACAACCAGATATCACAAAGTTATTGGAGCTTTTAGATGGTAAAGTCATCAATGATCATGCCATGGCTCAAGTTTGTAAGTCCTTGGGGATCATCGGAAGTCATCCGATCAACAGTGACGAAGAGGTGTTGCGTTTGCTCGAGAAATTAAAAGTTAAGGATGTACCTGTTTATTTGATCAAGGGAAGGTTGCTATCAACCAGTTACTTAATTGGAAGGCTTTATTTGAGACAAAGAGTGGGGATTGTCAATTCACAATTCTTCAAAACATTGTGTGAAGATTTGCTCAAGTATCTTGGTGACACTGGTTTCTACAGCACAGTGTTGGATTGTCTTACTCAGTTGTCTATTTTTGGTGTATTTGGACCATCTCTTAACTCTGAATTGACTGACTATGTATTTAAATTCTTGGATTTCGTCATTCCAAAGGTCAAAAAGATTGACGAGAAGTCCGTTCTCACTCTTGCATTTTTGTCTCTTTCGTTGACACGTAAAGCTATTGGTCTGGGTGAAGAACTTAGTGAATATGAGCAGGCTGTATATGAAACTCACGTATCCAAGCAAGTTGAGTACACTTTCACGAGTGGTGAAGCATTACTGGTGATGGTTGCTGGATGGCAATCAAACTTCTTACAAAGAGAACTTGATATTCAAGGCGAGACAGTCGAATACGTTCCAGAAGACATCAGCCATCTTCCGCTCTTGTTAAGTGTAGTTTTGAAAGCATGTGCTAATACCAAGCCTTCCTTAAGAAAAGCTGGTTGTATTTGGCTCTTGTCAGTTGTGCAATATTGTGGGCATTTAGAGGCAGTCAAAGAAAAGGCATCAGAGATTCATGTTACGTTCATGAGATTCTTAGCCGACAGAGATGAGTTGGTTCAAGAATCTGCTTCTCGTGGCTTAAGTATTTTCTATGAAATGGTTGATTCAGAGTTGAAGGATACGTTGGTTCGTGGATTATTAAAATCGTTTACCGATTCTGATTCAACCGCCAAATTCACTTCAGGTACCATAGAACATGACACTGAATTGTTTGAACCGGAATTATTGAAAACAAACGACGGCTCTGTTTCCACATATCGAGATGTGTTGAGTCTTGCATCCGATGTTGGAGATCCTAGTCTTGTCTACAAGTTCATGTCTCTTGCGAAATCTTCTGCCCTCTGGTCCTCGCGTAAAGGAATGGCTTTCGGTTTAGGATCAATTCTTTCCAAGTCGTCATTGGACAATTTGTTGGCATCTAACAAGAACTTGGCAGACAAGTTAATTCCAAAGTTGTACAGGTATAAATACGATCCTAACTTGTCTGTTCAAAAGTCGATGAACGATATTTGGAATGCCTTGGTCAAAGATACTCTGAAGACGATTAAAGATAACTTTGAAACCATCTTAAGAGAATTGTTGAAAAGTATGGGAAATAAGGAATGGAGAGTTAGACAAGCAAGTACTGCTGCTTTGAACGATCTTCTTCAGATCGTTCCAGTCGAAAAGTACGAATCTAACATGGAAGATATCTGGAACATGAGTTTCAGAGTTATGGACGATATTAAGGAAACTGTAAGGAAAGAAGGAAATAATTTGACTAAATCACTAGCAACCACATTGACGAGAATGATAGACACAAAAAATGGAGTAGCAACACAAGCCCAAGCAACAGAGATACTTGAAAGCTTGTTGCCCTTTTTGTTAGAAAATAAGGGGCTACTTAGTGAATCGGAAGACGTCAGAAACTTTGCATTGGAGACTATTTTGAAGCTATGCAAAGTTGGGGGTGCTCCTATTAGACCTTTTATTCCAAAGTTGATTGAGAACTTCATTAATTTGATGTCCACATTAGAGCCTGAAGTTATCAACTACTTGATTCTTAATGCTGATAAGTACAATATCAAGAGTGATGATATTGATGCCAAGAGATTGCAGAGTTTAGGAAGCTCGCCAATGATGGACGCTATTGAAAAGCTCATTGATGGACTTGACAACTCTTTAATGGGAGACTTCATTGCTAGACTTGAGTCTTCCATAAAGAGATCTGTTGGGTTGCCCTCTAAAGTATGTGGCTCTAGAGTTCTTGTAACTTTGGTTACTAAACACATAGAATTAGTGAAGCCATATGGTGATAAATTGTTGAACATCTCTTCAAATCAAGTGAAAAACAAAAATGATACCATTGCTTCTTCGTACGCCACTGCGACGGGTTACTTGTGTAGAATTGCTTCCATACCATCTGTTATCTCCTTTTCCAACCAAATTAACGAGTGGTACTTCGAAAGCGAAGATGACACATTCAGAGAGAGAGCTTCGGTTGCTAGCGAAAGTGTTTCGAAGTATTCGGGAGATAAGTTTGAGCAAGTAGCTAGTGCATTTTTGCCATTAGCATTTATTGGAAAGTATGATTCCAATAAGATAGTGAGAAAGACTTTTGAAAGAGAATGGATTGAAAATACCAGTGGCAGCAGCACTTCCATTAAATTGTATTTGACTGAAATTCTTGATTTCTTCAAGATATACATTAATTCCAACAGGTTCGAAATCAGAAAGATCTTAGCAAGATCGATTTCGAGTTTAAGTAATTCAATTGACAATATATCACAATTCTCAGAAGAAGCCACGAAGGAACTAATCGAATTATTAGTCGAATCCAACAAAGGAAAGTCTTGGCAAGGAAAGGAGTTGGTGTTAGAGTCATTGGTATCGTTCTCTATTAAGGCAGAAAGTTATTTGAAGAAAAATCCAGTATTCTTGGAGAAGCTTTCAAAGGTTGTCGCGACAGAAACAAAGAGAAGAAATAAAGAGTATCAACAGCATGCCATTAAATTAATGGGTAAATATATTCATATCTATCATGAAGATGAGGAATTGGTCGAAACATATATGCACATTATGTCAAATGTCATGAATGATAAATATTTCGGGCCCAATGGATTCAGAGACGATGACGATCCAGATGATGAAGATGCTATGGATATCGACTTAAAATCGAAAATAAATGTTAAGCAGAACGTTGAATTAGAGGAACGAAAGTTATCTTTCCTTAAAAATTTGTTTGAGACTTTCTACGCCAATCCAGATAAAACTTATAGCAGTGAATTATTGTTCTTTTTGTTTGAGCAAATAATGGCAATTTTTCAATCAAAGTTGATCGATTTCACTTGGAGATCGAAACAACAGACATGCGAAGGATTAAATAATACTCTTTTGATGTCCAAGTCTCCCCTAAAACCTAAAGAATCCAAGGAAGTGTTCAACGTTTGGAAGCTTCTTAGTGATAAATGCTTGAGCTTGGAAAATATCGAGAATGTAAAGATTCAGTTCATCAGATTGTCAAGTACATTAATTTCTCAATTTGAGGATTTAAATGAAGTTGAAAAAGCAGTAACCATCAAGGATGAATTGATTCAATACAAACACCAAGAAACATCTACAGTTGTCCAGACGGAACTCTCCAAGATTGTATAGAAAACATATCTAATAATATCGACGCTATTAATATAAATATCGTAGTTTGACGTTAAATTTGAAGTTCCTGTAGAAGCTGGTTATATTTCACTACCTGATTCTATTCTACTTTTCTGTATTGCTCAATATACTAGAGTTAACAATAACAGCACTTCGTTGGAGGACTTCCAATTTAGTGTTTGAGAACTCATTACTTGTCCAATGACTGAAGCAGACTTGCTAAATTTATGACAAGTAATCGAATTTAATCAAATTTGTGCTGCTCCATTTCATCATCCTCGGATTTATTTTCAAATTGAACCCTGGCCAATGAAGATTTCCTTCTTTCATGTTGAAAGGAAGACCTCCATTAATGACTTTCTTCACTCTGTGCGAATTTCCTTTCTCTTGTTATTTTCTTCCTGGGACTGCCTTCCTTGTTCGTTGAGGTTCTTAATTCTTTGTTCCAGTTGGACGAGACTCTTCTTTTGCTTAAAGCCAGAAGCGGGTAGGAGAATGGATTGGTTCAATCAATGAAATTATTTAGCCTTTCGTTAGCAGTCTTATTCTGAACATCTGCCAAAGCCAAATTCTGCTGGATGTTGTCTAACTTTTTAGATTGAGAATCCGATATTTTCATATTATTTGTTACTGCATCGTCAGCCTGTTTTGCCTATTCAAAGTATTCTTATTGACAAGAGAGATTCCTGTCTCAAGAATTTAATATCTTGTTTGGCTTGACGAATCTCCTTCTCTTCTGGATCCAATTCTTCTTCTGCTTGTGCTTCAAAAGAATTTGGATCTTCATTCAGGTAATCTTCTCCTCCTTCAGAAACCGAGTTGAGATCTGGGATCTCGCATTTTGGAGGACGACGAGTAGACACTTTCTTCTTTCGAAGTTTCGACATTTCTGTAGGAAGAACATTTAGGTCGACAAAATGTTGTTCTCGATACTTGCCTGATCGCAGTGGAAGTGATACTGTTGTCCGACTTGTGTGAATTCCATATGGATCACTATAACTTCTAGCAGCTGATGGAGTATATCCTGATTTGCTTGTAGTAATGCTTTGGTTGTTCGCGACGCTACCGTAGGTGTACAGATTTCCCCGAGAAGTATTGGTGAATAAGGAACTAGATTGAGTGTATGGATTCGTGGACGACGACCACAGTGTATTCATCGAAGAATATGGATTTGAATCATTTCTCTGGCTCGAGAATCTAATTTGTCCAAAATGTTCTTGCTTTCTTCCACTTGTGCTTGTCATTATTCCAGCCTCTCTAAGTTCATCTCTCAATTCCTGTTCGGAAGCTTGTTTCCTTCTGAATAAGTTCTTGAGTGGCATCGTTACAATTGAGAGCTGATTTTACTTTTCTGCCACCATTAACATTTCACAACTTTTTTGTTCTGAATACATGGTGGTGTTAAATAGTTTTCACTTCCCAGACACGGCTCAAGAATTGACTAAGAAAAATATTGGAAAATATCATCCCTTGGCCGATCTTGGCAAGCTCATTTGCAATTAATATTGAAGTTCGTAAATAGAGCACTATTTTCTATGAATCGGCTAAAAGGTGGGATTCCACACATAACTTCTTCTCCACCATAGTTGGTAAAGTTAGCAAAAGCCTTGATGTGTGGGATTTTTTACTGGCTCCCCTCTTCTTTGCCTTATCCTTATTACTTGTCTGTTGCGGTATCACTGAGAAATTCTACTGAACCACGGCTTTCCTTCTTCAACTTTTAGTGTTCGTAATACTTTGTGGTTCGTTGTGTAAAATAATCTGTTTCATTTAATCTACGATTGAAATTTCATACATGGGAGTATTTCCCATCTAAATTAATTCTGCTGCAGTCGACCAATTCGTAACTCTTCAGATCCCTTGGTTAGAATTAAAAATACTAGTATCATTTTCATATCCATCACCAGACGGAATTCACTACCTCTCATGCTATCTCAACATTTCTGACGCAATGAGAGGAGTACAGATATTCATTAGATCTGATATCAAAAAATATTTATCCAAATTCAGTAGATAAATGCTTCTCTGCGTTTTTACGGAGAGTAATTTAGAAGAATTGAATTTTTGAATCTACCAACAGATTTCTGTAGTCTCCTACTGTAGCATAAGCAATTGGTATTGTAGAATTGAAGAAAACATTAAAAAACCAAATTGAATTAAGAATCTAGTTAATGTGGAGTTGTACACGTATCGGATAACCTCAACTGACCAATATTTCATATTATATCTTGGCTAGCGTTCTGGATCTTTTCATTCTAGTTCTGAAATTTACAAAAGTAGCCGTGCAATAAAAAATCTAAATATTATTCTAACCTGAAAACGGCAAATGGGATGTCACCAATGAAGAACAATAAAGTCTACTACTATGATCTGAGGGGGGTGGGTTTACGAGTTCAGATTCTGGCAAAAAATAAGTTGTTTTAACCTAACAATTATATGTATATGTGTATGTTATTAATTACAGAAACTAACGGCTGAATAATTTACTAAATTTGGATTAAATAGGAATATCACAAGTCCTCAACTATAGAATCCTGCTTAAGAATCTACTAAATTCATTCATTTCCTTATCATAATGGATTACAAAAGTGTCGTGAGCGACATTCTTATTACAAACCACCTGAATCCAAAGATGAACGCTCCATATTTCGCCACAGATATGGAGAACAAATTCTGGTTACATTTCATGATGTAAATCCCTGATTAGCACTATCCAACTGTCGGTGAATTTCCAATAAGACGAGGTAGTCTTGTTGCTTCAAAACATAATCGCCTAAAATGTCCAAAACCTAATCATGCCCCGCATAATGTCACGTCAAAATATCGAATAGAAGCAGCGTTCGACGTGAAATATTGATATTTTCTACATGTTGAGATATCTTTCCTACACCATTAAATTCCTTCAGGGACTCGTAGTATAATCATTTCACATATCAAAGAATCTATAGTCTCCTAAATAAAAAAACATCTATTGGCCACCTCTCAATCTCAAAACCAAGTGCAAGGTAGATTCCTTTTGGATGTTGTAGTCGGAAAGAGTTCTTCCGTCTTCTAATTGCTTACCAGCAAAAATCAAACGTTGTTGGTCAGGTGGAATACCTTCCTTGTCCTGAATTTTAGATTTAACGTTGTCGATGGTGTCGGAAGACTCAACTTCAAGAGTGATGGTCTTACCGGTTAAGGTCTTGACAAAGATTTGCATACCACCTCTCAATCTCAAAACCAAGTGCAAGGTAGATTCCTTTTGGATGTTGTAGTCGGAAAGAGTTCTTCCGTCTTCTAATTGCTTACCAGCAAAAATCAAACGTTGTTGGTCAGGTGGAATACCTTCCTTGTCCTGAATTTTAGATTTAACGTTGTCGATGGTGTCGGAAGACTCAACTTCAAGAGTGATGGTCTTACCGGTTAAGGTCTTGACAAAGATTTGCATACCACCTCTCAATCTCAAAACCAAGTGCAAGGTAGATTCCTTTTGAATGTTGTAGTCGGAAAGAGTTCTTCCGTCTTCTAATTGCTTACCAGCAAAAATCAAACGTTGTTGGTCAGGTGGAATACCTTCCTTGTCCTGAATTTTAGATTTAACGTTGTCGATGGTGTCGGAAGACTCAACTTCAAGAGTGATGGTCTTACCGGTTAAGGTCTTGACAAAGATTTGCATACCACCTCTCAATCTCAAAACCAAGTGCAAGGTAGATTCCTTTTGAATGTTGTAGTCGGAAAGAGTTCTTCCGTCTTCTAATTGCTTACCAGCAAAAATCAAACGTTGTTGGTCAGGTGGAATACCTTCCTTGTCCTGAATTTTAGATTTAACGTTGTCGATGGTGTCGGAAGACTCAACTTCAAGAGTGATGGTCTTACCGGTTAAGGTCTTGACAAAAATTTGCATTGTTTCTGAACGTAGTATGTATAATCTATTGATTGATTGTATCAATTGAATGAGGAGGAAAAACAACGATGTCGTCAAAGACTGAAAAGTGGCAATTCCGCCCTTTATATACTTGTTTGTGGGTGTGCATATAGCCGCGCGATTAAAGATTGCCCCCTATTCTGCTTACACATTAAGGAACCTTAAACAGGCGGGGCGGAAGCACAGTGCAACACGTGAAGAAAAAAGCAATTCATGTTTCTAGAAGAAAAAAGAAACGCTAGATAGGTCCCATTGGGTAATGATTCCGGTACAAAAGCAACGATTGACTCAAATGCGACATTTGTCAGTGACATTCTGTGTCATGGAAGTATCAGTAGTTACGGGTTGGCGCTGGCTAACTTGCAAAAGGGGATAAAACCTGTCAGCTCGAAACGGTGGCCAGGTCATCACGCGGTCGGAAGTCACATCTCAATGTGGGCTAACTCGTAAAATTCGTATAATCCCGAAGCTACAACTTGGCCACATTATGGCTATTATTATCATTATTATTAATTCTCCGACAAGATACCTATATGATCTTGCCGGATATGTCATTAAGGATAAGCTTTTTGCTTGGTCGGCTGTACTGCCGTATATAGAAAAATAAATACGAGAAGGTGCAAAACTTGCAAGAAGCCAAATATGAGTGTTGCGAGCGTAATATCCGATGCTCTAAATGATGCGATGATCTAGACTAAACCACCAAATGATATCGGGCTAGTTATCAATGCGAACTGAGAAGCATGATATTTATGCGTTCGATTGTAAAACTAGTTTACTTTCTTTTAGAACGTAATTTGTAGTCCACATTTTGTCGTTAATTCGGTACTTCAGTTCTCTGACTCCCTACATGTTATGTCAATAGTGAGTTGAGCAATGGCTGTTTCTGCTATTGTTCACCAATTCTGGAATTTTTTGAATTGTAATCAAATCTTCGCTAATTCAAAAGATAACCGTATCTTTATCAACGACTTTGTAATCCAGGTTGAAAGAAATGGTCATATCCGCGGGTATGTACAGATCTATGGCATATGCTTGTTTGGGTCTACGAGAATTTTCATACCTATCTCTCCGCATTCCAAGTTGATAGTCCAGTGTCGAGTTTCTGATATATTGATTCGTGGTTCCGCTTAATAGCTGGTTATTCTCGTATGTTTCTTCTACAAGAGTAGTCAACCTATTCTTGGTATTCCTGCTGATATCCATCGATTTGGCACGTTTCGAATAAATATTGTGATCCACTTCCATCTCTTCCGTGGTTACATTACTGGGTAAGTCTATGGAAGTACGTTTCACACCGGGGGTGGTCATATCTGAGCGAAGAATATGGATGTTAACCCTGAACGCTTTGAGCAGTTCGGGGTCTGCGAACAAGAGGGATAGTTTGGACACTTTGGACGAAATGGCTTCGTGATACTTTCCAGACACGTGAGCCATTGCAGATAATGGAAAAATATAGATATGGATATTATCCCTGACCCAATTGACGAAGTCGTAAGAGCCGTTTTGAACCAAATAAAGAATTACAGTGAGAGTCTTAAGCAATACAACATAGTTCTTTTCCGAAGTGTTTGCGATCGCAGGAAGCGAACTGGATCTTTTCATTTTCAACGAAGAAATGTTTCCAGCAGATTCAAGAGGCTTGGTGGTGTTTGATCTTTTGAGCTCCTTCTTGCTTACAAATGTCGAAAGACGTTTCGATAATACTGAACATATAGTAGCAAGATGTTTCGTATTGTACGTGAGAAGTGAAAGCTCCATCAAGTCGTGGTTCAAGGGTCCAAGAGGTTCATTATTTGTGGCTGAAAGTTAGTAAACTCCTGAAGAAGAGACGACGATATGAATGTTATGAAGGACATTGTCCAGCTCTCAAAACTGATAATATTCGAGAATTTGATAATGTCTGGCAAAATAGTAAGGTTTCCATTTAACCCAAAGTAAAAGTAAGTAGGTTTTAGGAATAAACAATTTTCAGGAATATCTTACTGGAGCCTTTTGCGCTCGTATCTCCAACGTACAAATTGACATGCGTCACATCTAGATCTTTCTTATAGATTCACCTTCTAGCACTTTTCATCCCTAGTCTGGATTAATTCTCGATTTTATTTACACTTCTGTGATTATACTTCTGTTTCAATTCTGTAACGTCTTGATATTGACTTTTGATCAATCTGGGTCGTTTCATTATCTCATCAACAGTTCTCCTTCGTCTAAATTCTACGATACTCACCATTTCGGATTCGGGAGTCTGTGGAATGGGTAATTCTCCTAATAGAGTCCAACAAACCGACCATTACTATTGACTTTCTCTCTTGTGTCCAGAAGCCAGCAGACCAATGAAGTTTTATATTAGCGTCAATTTCCACGTCGGGCCAGTCGGATGACCGTAATCTTTGTGGAATATGTGGAGATGAGATGCTGGTTACTGTGGTATGGGTGCACCGTTAAGAGTCATGTGAGTCACGCGACATGCTAAGATAAGAGTCCACTCGCCAAAGATAAAGCTTGATGGGAACACGAGAGAGGAAAAGCGGAGAAGATGCTTGCCGTTGAGATATCAGCAGCATGTCGGTGAAACGTCTGGCGATTCCAACTGCTTACATAATTAAGAGTCGTATCCATTGGTGGAGAGCTGTTAAGCATATGAAATGTCGTTCAGGCAATGTCGCGAACCCATCATCGATTCTGATAGTATCTGTGTTTGGATTCATTGGAAAGCCAAAATTCTATTGACTCCGCTTGTAGACACAACCACCTACAACAGAATACCCACCGTTACTTTCGGTGAAAAGACCGTCCCCGTTGTCAAATCATTTCACAAATCACAAACTCCCTGTTCTGAATCCTGCAAATAACCCGGCCCCACGCAAAGGCGAAATGACGGATGGATCAACTCAGATTCTCCAAAGATGAACCTGAATTTCTCGCCCCAGAATGACATTGTAGCCGGTAATGACACGATGGAGAGAAAAGGAGGAAGTACGATGTGCTGGATGTAAACTGAAATGTTGATCGGAAACTGTTTCAGTCTGTACAAAACAGTTCACGTGTAATTTGTCAATATCAAATATCTCAGTGCAACGTGCTATTTTGATGTTATATTTCACAGTAATGCCATACAAACCACAGTGACTCGACCTGGCTCAAGTAGCACAATACTGGATACCAGAAACCGGTACATTCCATATCTAGCCGAATTATATTGTCGTATGCCACCCTTTATTGATCTCTCTATTGTGCTTACTCTAACCACACTTTGCCAAACGAATGTGGTAGGCTATGCGCTCTACTTATACGATATATTTGTGCTGTAGTATCTCTCCCGTTTTCTCTACTACTTCTCAACCGTTCCATATATTCAACTTTCCATGCTCACATCTCTCTTCCCTTTTTTCCATACCAAATTCATCCAATACCAAATCCCTCTTCTACCTAACCTCTCAAAGTCCATACTACCTAAATTGTTGAGCCGCGGAGTTTTCTTTCCTGTACATAGTATTTCCCCGAAAATCTTTTTTTCCAGTTAAATTTCTCTATCAATGGAAACTGCTCAGAAGACATTTACTTGATCAAGCAGCTTGTCTCTAAATCCCTCTCGTCTCGAGTATCGACGCTCTTCCATAGCCAATCGGTTACGTCTCACGTTCGTGCCGTTTCAGTTGCTTGCACTCTAAAAAAACCGTGTTCTTTGCTCTTCTGGCTCCTTTGTTCAATCCAGTTTTGCCGTCTCCCTTCGCCAGATTCCGAATTTTGCTGCACAGCTTGATCCACCAAAAGCTCCCGGTTTTTCACCAGAAATCTAGCAAATCATCTCCTTGACACTTGCAGCTTTTGCTTCGTGGCCATAATCGCACCATCTTCCCGTTTTTCCCGTTCCATCGTTTCCCACCCGTTGTTTTTCGAGATGTACTGATCCTCCTTTCTTCAGTCATTTACGTATCACTCTACTACTGTTGTCTTCCTTATCTGGGAATTTCCAGAGACATAAATACGTGTTTCAGAAGCTCACAACACTATATCTAAAAAGGAACGAAATCATTCGCATTAACACTGTCTGAACTCAAATCTTTCTAAGTCTGTCTCAGTTGAAAAATACCAGAAAGCTTGAACTAGTGCTCAACGTGCAAATTCTGTAGAAGCAATCGTTTATTGATCTCTCTTCCATAAAAAGAATAGATCTTCCTATAAACCTAACTTGTTTCATCGGGAATCATTTCTTTAAGCTGTCATTTCATCAATTATCCTTTATCATGACAGAGTCGCCTTTGCCCTCCGCATCCGGTGAACAGCCTAAGGCTGCTGTGTATGACGAAAAGCCATCTTTCAACTACGACTTAGATCTCTTTCTACTCACTAAGCAATACTTGGATACCAAGAATCATCACGGTCTTGCGCTTTTGGCCAGACAGAAAGGAATTCCCCCTTTTCTCCGGTTCAAAGTGTGGCCCATCTTGTTGAAGTACCATCCATTTGTGCTCAATCCATTCATCCAGCCCGATACAGACATTAAAGACGATAATACGAACAATGCTATTAACAGCAATAACGAAAATCACGAAAACACAAAGAAATATAACGACACTAATAACGATTCCCAACCTCGAGGCACTTACACTAACAACATAAACAGCAGTAGCAGTAACAGCAGCAGTAGCAGTGGTTCTTCTAGCTCCAAAAATGAGTTGGAAGAAATTAAACAGAAAATCAAGAAGGACTTGAAGAAGTATATTCAGAGATTAAAGTACTCTTCAAGTATTCTAAACATTTCTGATGTTGAACAAGAGATGTTTAACATATTGGAGTCCTCGGTGTTAAAGTTCACATTGAAGTGGGGCAAGATCATCAAGTACGATCCTTCTTTGACGTGGATAGCACTCAACTTGGCTGAATGGTTTCCACCAATTCCCAAGTCGCCCTGGGTTCTTCGAGGCAGAGACTCTTCTTCTCCTGACAATGCGTTGATTATCAACATCTTCGATGACTACAGCAACTACATTGACAACATCTGCGACCTAAAGACGTATCTCCATGAGTTGATAGAGGACGAACGCATTTCATCGATGTCGTTCCACGACGTTTACGAGAGATTGGTACTTGTCTTGTTGCATTCACCAGAGCAGAAGAAGAAGAACAGTGGCGGCAGCAAAGATAACGGACTCTTGCCTCCAAAGAAGATCAATAAGTCTGTTCTTCCAATAAATGGTGGTACGATTGAAGAAAGAGTGTCTTTTTTCATCTACTGTTTGCGGAAACTTTTACCTGAGCTCTCACAATTTTTCCATGAAGAGCAGATTCTTAACAAATTTGGTTCACTGGACGACGAGTGGTTGATATGGTGGTTGAAGTTTGGTGGTGCCAAGGTGTGGTCCAAGTACGATCGTGGTAGAATCTGGGACTTGCTATTAGGCTGGAGGTTGAAAAACCCTAAGAAAAACACCTTGTACTATGTAGAAAAGCTTGACAACATCGATAAGAAGTCGCTTGCTAAGTTGGGACCAGATATCTTCTGGTCGTTGAGCAATGACGACAGTCATGGAACTTCAAAACCAAACAACGACATGAGAAGAAACTCGTTCAAGGACTTGGTTGAGGAGTTGAACAACGACATGTATCTCTCGAAGCTTGACAGCAAGACAGACTCGTCTACAATGTCATCGAGGAGAGCTTCAGAAGTCAGTTCTACAACTTCAGCGGTCTCTCAGTCAACTGCCTCTTCACAGACTACTATTGGCGATGTGGCGGTTCCGTTTTCGAAGCTTGACGCTCATATCGAATTGATTTTCATTTCGTTGGCATTGCTTAAGTCGAAGGAAAACCTCCTTGTCGAGCTTGACCAACACGAAATCAGACAGCTTTTGCTGAGACTTCCTTCGAAGTCTTACAAGTACAAACAGAAAAAGCATTTCGTTAAGTTGCCGTCTGACAAGAGCCTGTCGTCGACGTCTTCAGCATCGTCTTCTACTTCCTCTTCACCTCGTGTCGATGCGTTGTCGCCTCTGCTTCCTGCTAACGATAACTCATACAATATCATTATATCCAATGACTCACAACACAATCATAAGGTCGACTTCATGGACAACATCATTAACGAGGGTGGCGAATTGTGGAGGAAGTGGCTCTGGCTGGAGATGATTGAGGATAACTAGTGTATATTAGATAATAGATATGAACAGAGATAGTAGACATAAGCCTAGTATAATATATACTCGACTAAACTGGTACGGATTAATCTATATTTGTCCAGTCTAGTCTGTCTATAAGTGGAGCCTATGCTGGTTAGGCTTATATATCCAAAATCTCATAATTCTCTATGTTCATTTGAGCAAACGTCCATTATAAAGTACGGATATGAATATATGAGAGAGAGATAGAGAGGGCTGTAGAGTGGCTTTTAGATCTCTATCCATTGTCTATCTTCTTCTCTGTGATTCCCTGCGCTCGCAAACTTCTATCTATGATATTTTTGAGAGAACTTGCAACTCTACCACCGTGCGGCTCGCGGACCCCGCGCTGAAAAATTGAAATATTTCTGTGATGTGCGATGAGCTGGCAGTGATTACTCCCTTTCTCTACCACACAGTAAAATGGTTAAGGCTGACAAGAGTTCAATGAATGAGTCTAAGAAGGAGAAACGTGAGCGTAAGCTTGAAAAGAAGATCAAAAAAAAATCTGCTGAAGAAGAAGTTGACATAGTGATTGCGGAAGAAGATTCTCCTGAAGAATCTCAAAAAGCATACACTGAAGCTGAAAATACGCAAAATTCCTCTTCAAAGCATGCTGATTTCGAAGAGTTGGAAATCGACTTAGGCGCAGGAGTTCCTCTTTCCAAGAAGCAGCAGCGTTTGTTAAAGAAGGGAAAATTGGATTTGGAAAGACTTGCTAAGAAGCATCCAGCTCCAAAGGCAGAACTTACTGACGAGGAAAAGCTTGCTCAGGAAGAAGAAGACAAGAAGTCCAAGAAGTCGGACTTTGCGGTCTGGGTTGGAAATTTATCGTTCGATACCACTAAGGAGGATTTAGTTCGCTTTATAGTAGGAAAGACGGCTCACAATGGAGAAGACGATTCTCAGTTGGTCAAGGTACAAGAATCAGATATCACCAGAGTAAACTTGCCCAAGAAGGAAAACAAGATCAAGGGATTTGCATATATTGATTTACCCAGTGCCGGACATGTGACTAGTGTAGTTGCCTTGAGCGAATCTCCTTTAAACGGAAGAAAGTTGTTGATCAAGAATGCCAACTCGTTTGAAGGCAGACCAGCTGCTGCTGTTGCTCCCTTGTCGAAAAATCCACCTTCTCGTATTCTTTTCGTAGGAAATTTGTCGTTCGACACTAGTGAAGACAACTTGGAAGAGCATTTCCGTCACTGCGGCGAAATTGTTCGTATAAGAATGGCGACATTTGAAGATACCGGTAAATGTAAAGGTTTCGCATTCATTGACTTTAAAGACGAAACTGGTCCAACTGCTGCTTTGAAGTCGAAGTTGGCCAAGAAATTGATCAACAGACCGCTCAGATTGGAATACGGTGAGGACAGATCTAAAAGAAACCCTAACCATATCAGAAAGGCAGAAGTTCAAGAAGGAGAAGTTGACGACTTTGCTTCTATCAGAGAAAGACCTGCTGCAAGAGAAAGACCTGTTAGAGAAGCTCCAAACTTTGAGAATAATAGTAATTACGATAAACCACAAAGAACATCATCGGCTCCTAAGAAGAGAGTATTCAGAGACGACAATTACAACCACGGCAGTAAGAGAGTGAAGTCTTCGGTAGCTTTGGCCACAGCACAAAGAGCGAGTGCAGCGATTGTTCCATCATCGGGTAAGAAGATCACGTTTGACTAGAAAGGCATGTATAATAGATATTTAATAGAAGTTTAGTTCATAAATACAAAAGTTCAGAACAGTATACAAAGAAGTAAGAAAGCTGTTCAAATTGTAATCAACGAAACTGAAAATTCTCGTAGTATATTCAAAGTAATACATAGTGTGTAAAGTAGCCAACCGCGTAAAAGAATGGCAAAAGCTAATAACAAAACGTATATAATATAAAAAAATAACTGAAGGTCTTAACGAACAATAAAAACGACTGAAAAGTAACAATAAACAATAACATTAGTTCATATTATTATTATTATTTCATCCTTATCAAGCCTTGACGTGTTTCGCATATTCGGCACTGTTGACTTCAAAATAGTCAGGATTGCCTTTATTAGCTTCGAACTCTTCATCGTCAACTTCCTCATATATAGAGTAGGTATCATATTCAGATTCCGTTTCAACTACAGCAGCATCAGTCTTAGTGACAGACTGTTTTCTTTCTTGATCGGTGATATCTTTCACTTTGTGCAGATGCTTGGAAGGATCTTCAGCAACAGCAGAATCAGCAAATGGATCTGCTGCTGGTTCAGGTGTTTCGCCTGGAACAGCTGCAACGCCAACACGTTCTTTCTTGGACACCTTTTTCGCATCTGGCTTTACTTCTTTCTTGGGTTCTTTTACTTCTTTTTCACCTCCGAATCCACTCAATCTTCTTCCGAAGTGTTTGATTTTGTTCGACAAACTTCCGGTTCTCTCGATCTTCGATTCCTTGGAACCATCACCTAGCTTTGAATAAGCAGTCTTAGAAGCATCGACGGCTCCATTTCCTACAGCTTTGGAAGTGTCAACAGCTCCGTTTCCAAGTACACCAGCTCCAGCAGCTACAACTCCAGCTACTCCAGCTACTCCCCCTACAACGGCACTCTTAGAGATGGGCCCCTTGGCTTCTACTTCAGGTTCAACTCTAACTTCAGGGATGGCTCGTTTACCAGAATCTGGCAAGTCATTGCTAACCCCTAAAAAAGACTTAGGCTCGTCTTTCTTGATGGAACGGTACAATTCGTCGTCGTCCAACTCGATCTGCTTAGTCAATCGCGCGACTTCCAACTCTCTTTCTTCAATCAAATGTTGGATATCATGAAGCTCTGTAGGCTTAGCGACTTCACTGGCCAATCTGGACTTCTCTTCTCGCAAATTCTTGATCTTGCGCAAGTTGTCAACCTCTTCAAGAAGTCTTTCCTTCTGGAGCTCTTCCAATTCAAGTTTCTTCTTGTACAAGTTCATTCTGGCATCGTGTTCGTCCTTCAATCTCTCGATTTCGTCCAACTTGGCCTGGGCAGTTCTCTCAGCTTCTAGCTTTTCAGCGTCGATCTGGGCCTGTTTCTTTGCTTTAAGTTCATCAATTTCAGCTAAAAGTTGAACGTACTCGGCATCTTCCCGACTCTTTCTCTCTTTGTACTTTCGTTCCTGCTCCTCGCGTTCAGCAAGTAACTGCTGCTCCTCTTCTTCGCGCTGCTTGAGCCTCTGCTGTCTCTGGAACTCTGGATCATCCTTGAGACGTTCAGCTTCTTCTCTTTCAGCTTGTCTCTTCAAAAGACCTTCCTTTTCCTCCCATTCTGCTTGCTCCTTTTCTAAACGCTCCTTTTCTTCGGCGTTCTTCTTTTCTTGTCTTTCTCTCTCTTCAGCTTCCTTCTTCTCCTGTCTTTCTCTCTCTTCCGCTTCTTCTTTTTCCTTGATTTCTCTTTCTTCCTTGACTCGCTGCCTTTCAAGTTCATCCTGAACTCTCTTGGTTTCAGCAGCTTCCTGTGCTTCTATTCTCTGTTTCTCATGATCTCTCGCAACCTGAGCAGCGATGTCCTTCTTTTCAACAGTCCAGTCTTCAAAGGTCTTCTTAGCATCAGATAATCTCAGATTACGAACTTCTCTGTCGCTCTTCAAAGAAGCCAACTTGGCTCCATAAGCTGCTAAAGCACCAGCAAGAAGGCCCACTTCAGCAGTGAGCTTCGTGTGAGACTCCTTCTTGTTAGCGACTGCCTCTTTGCTCTTGGCGATGTTCGAATCAAGCACGTCTTTAGTGGCCAAATTCTTGCTAACGGCATCCAGTTTCTCGGTGAATTTGGCCTTGAGCTCGTCAAGTCTGGCAATCTCAGCATTGTAGGCAGTAGTGAGCTCTTCAATCTGGGTCAGCAACTCGGAGTTCTTATTGTCCAAGCCAGACTTCTTCTCTTGCAATTCTTCGATCTCGGTAGTCGTCTTCTCCTGGTTGAGCTTAGCGTCTTCCAACTCTTGTTTCTTGGTAGCTTCCAACTCTTCGTGGTTCTTGAGAAGAGTCTCGTGATCTGTGCCATGTTTCTCAATAGCCTTGGCTTCTCTGTCTGCATACTCAGTGTTGGCAGTTTCGATTTCACCTTCAGTTTGAGTCTTGAAGTCAATAGCGTTCTTTTCAGCGTTCCTCTGGAGACGGATGATGTCAGTGATCTTGTCATCGATATCCTTGTCAAACTTCTCCTTCTTCTTGCCGATTTTTCTGACATGTTTGTCATACTCTGCAAGCAACTTGCTCTCGTGTGACTTGACCTTTCCAGAAATCTCCTGTTGTCTCTTGATCTCATCTTCGCTTCTGGTCTTCTTGACTTCGTCATCGATGTTGGCAAGAACAGGAGCAACTCTGGCAGCTGCAATAGCAAGCAACTGTTCTTGTGACATCTTCAAGCCAGAGCCCAAGTTTACAACCTTGTTGGGATCGTCAATTCTACGGCTCACGGAGCCAATCGCAGTGGCATTGAGCGCTTCATAACGGTTCAACAAGAGTGGCTTGTCCTTTAATTGTTCAATCACTTCTTTGTTCTTGTCATCCACAGGCTCAAACACCTTTTTGGCTTCAATTGCTGGTTCCTCGGTCTTTTCATCAACTTCAACTTCTGCGGCCTCAATTTCTGCTTCAACTTCTGGAGACTCAGCTGCATCGTTTGGTTCAACAGCTTCAACTTCAGCCTCAGCAACTTCGGTTTCTGGTTCAACTTCTGGAAGTCCAGCTTCAGTTTCAGCTTCAAGTTCAATTTCTTCAACAGGTTCCTTTTCTTCTTCGTCCGCTTCAGCTTCTCCATCTGCAGCTACCTTCTCTTCAACTTCCTTTTCTTCTTCAGCTTTCTTCTCCTCGGCCAATCTCTTCTTCTCGGCCTCTAAAGTCGGATGGACAGTGAACTTGGAAGGAACCTTGATGTGCTCAAGCTTGTTAGACTCCTTGTACTGTTTCAAGGCGCTGGTCTTCTTTTCCTTGTCAGAGCCACTCCGGAATGGAGAGATCCACGACGAGCCGGAAGTCAACTTCTTCAACAGCGATTGCTTAGCATGAGTATCGCTGGCAATTTCGGACATTCTGCGGGTATTGCTGGATGTGATGGGCCAATTATACGACTAAGATGATTAGTCAATTGATTATTTTATAACTGAAAAGAATAGAAAAAATAGATGAATTGCAAGAAGATTGAATTCAACGACCAAGACTTCTTCTTTATCAATTAACGATCAGAATAATACGATGGAGTTAATTAAGAATTATTATTGAGGTTAGTCGTATTCTAGAAACTTTGGAATTGTTCAAAATGTCAATTCGTCAGTCAGTTCTTCGCTATTTCAATCGTCAATTCAAACTCAATCCAGAAACGTTTAAGAGCGAATAATATGGGGCTCGAAGGACGTGGACGGCGACAAACTCTGTATGATTCTGCTGTCAAAGAGAACAAATTCAATTGCAGAAAGAATTAAAAGTGAGAAAGAAAAAGGGTATAAAATTCACCAGGTTCAAATTCCATTTCAGCAACTGAAAAAGGGGTGATAGTTGAAGATAAGTTGAAATTTGGGTGAGTTCCGAGGGAAACCCGGGGCCACCACGACCGGTATCTGTTAGCTTACGTCATTAACACAGAGGCGCTGGGTGGAGAAGAAAATATGATGGAAAAAACTGTCTGCGGCGGGGAGTGCTGGTTCGCCGTGGCTCTCTCTGCATATAGTCGAGTGATTGTAACTTCCGAGAAGTCGTATTATTTGTTCCGGGCAGTCGGCTTGCCACGTCCTCTCGCATTTCTCCTGTACCATGCCATTCCTCGAGAATGACAATGGGCTCGCTGCTCTCAGGCTTCGCTTTCCTATTTGGTCGTAATTGAAAACCAAACTGGAATCTTCGCTTATGTCAGCATCCCTAGCAAGTGGCTGCAACAGGGACAAAATAGGACAAATGAAAGGCTGGTAAGACATTCTTATGTTCTCTGGGTTTATATGAATTGACCAATTTTGCAATTGTACCAAAAGCTAATATACCTAGGATGTAATTAGGAAAGAGACATTGGATGCTCTGCCAGTTCGCAATATCAAATAGACCGTGATTACCATTCCAACACGATTAATATACTTTATTGTCAAGTTTTACCCCTTATAGAGCACCAGTTCCGTTTGCAATACAAAAAAGCAACTGAAATTTACAACTGCATTTGAGGTACAAATCTCAAAGTTGCCATGGTCCTACGACGCCGTTAGGGTTAGCAATATCCATATTTCCACAATTTCGTCCTTGTTGGTTTGCGGTGTCGGTGTTTCCACTTCGGGCCTACCGCTAATATTCTGTGAGATAGCGACATTAAGAAGATAAGCATTGTCGTGGAATGTCGCACATGTGTCAAGGTGATAACTTCATCTCCCCACATGATTATGAAAGACGCCTTGCACCCACTTCTAAAAATACATTTGGAGGATACTTCGGCTCCAAAGGTGGTGTGCAATTCTGTCATTTTCAATGGAAGTTGTAAGGAGTTACTTTCAGTCAAAATACTGGAAATTCCGAGTTGGTTGTAATTTTTCTCACTATTACTGAATCTGTAGTGATAAACTCCGCATTTGTATGAATATTTCTCACTCACCTCCTACCATAAATTCCGAATTCTAAAAACTACCACTAGTAAAATCACATCCGCAATACATATGAGATACTCAGCCATCAGAGTCGGTAACCATATTGCCTCTGGTGACGGGTTGGGTATTCCCACATTTATCTACTACTAGAATGGCAGTGTCGTGGCCGAACACGACATTCGACGACGACATCATATGGATTCGCATTTTTGCTACGGAAAATTTTTGGATTTCGGAAAGTTCCACTATCACGGATTTTTGCTAATAGCTACGGCCAAAGACGTTTAGACAATTGTCTTTTCTAGAACATATACATTACTTGTTAGCTTGTTCTAGTAACCGTCTGGTCGGTTGCAATAATCATCACATCGAAGCGCTTTGGGATCGTGTCGACCCTCTTTCATCTGTGTAACGGGATTCAAAGGCCCTTCTATTCCTTAGAGATATATCGACTTAAGGAACTACTAATTTTTAAGTTTCTGACATTTTTCAAATTGTTACTTCCGGTAACACGAACCATATCGATTCTACAATAGTGACAATATTGTATGTCAATACTTTTACTGATTGAGACTGACGATCTTCTGTTGAAATCTTTAGTTATATTATAGGCACAAGACCACTCCGAAGATCATTTACGAATTCAATTGACAAAAGTGATATAAAAATTCAAGATTGAGCAATTCCTTTGACGTTGGTAAGATCAATTGAAAATTTTGACTTTCCGAAGAATCATAATATAAAATTATCAAGAAACTTTTTTGTCCTTCAAACAGTAATAAAAACTATTGCCACAGTAATAACTTTTCCATTGTTGGTCTATCATTAGTAGTAATTATTATTATTTTTATTGTTGTTTGAGTAAGATTTTCAATTGTTTATCATTATAGTCATCGTTTTCGCATCACGCATATCTTCATCTACTATCCATATTCAATGAGTACACTCATTCCCACTTCAAGTGCATGCCATAACCTTCAGCTTCCTCATACAGAAAAGGACGATAGACTCAACCTTAATGTCAGAACAGGATCCTCGTCGACTTTGTACAACTCGCTCGTGTTGACGATGGGTGGGTTGACCATAGGCTTAGAACTAGGAGACACAACTATTGAAGAGATCTACACCACATTCCGTCAAAAGGTTTCCAGCTCTGTAATGAAGTTCAAGTCTCTTGATAAATATTTATCTGGAGAACTCTTCTATCTAAGTCTTGTTGACAAGGTTTGGAGCAGAGTTCCCTATAATAGAGACACAGATGGTCCAAGACCCAAACCTCGTCTTTTCCATCAAATTTGTGCTCTCAACAACTATGTATACCTTTTCGGGGGTTTGGCGATTCCAGAAAACGCAAATCCCACCAGTGAAGACGATACCAGCATCAAAGACTTTTTGGTTCCATGCAACGACTTGTGGCTGTTCAATTTGGAGCTGAACAAATGGAGACTTTTAAGCGATGGATCTGACCTTGAAACTAATCCAGCAACACCCCAACCTCGATTCAACCACAAGATGACAACTATCAACAGTCTTTCGTTTGTAAATAAAAAAGACCACTACGGAATTTTCATTGCCGGAGGAAAGGACGGAAACTCTAGTCCCATCTATGACAATGCCGTCTTCGATTTGGTCGAAAATGAGTACGTAGGGTCTGACCCCATCAAGTTGAAAACTACTACTGGCAGTACTGAAAAGGATTCCAAGCTGGGTTTGGACAACATTGTAGCTAATGATATGAACGAATTGAATGTCGACTACAACAGCAGTATGATAGTGACTTTCACAGAAGAAATCGACCATCAACACCACCAGCAGATCAACGATAAGGGCAAGATTCTCCATGAATACAGAAAGTCAACATCGCAAGAACAGTCGTTTATCATCTATACACCAACCATAGACAAGTCACAAGATCAGAATAACAACCCGTTGATCTCATTCCGTGCTGGGAAAAAAATTCACAACGGAAAGCCGCTTCCCGTGCATCGCAAGAAGGTCTTCACCAATGGACAAAATAGTGAGAGTACTACTGTAGATAGAAGAGGATTGAACCATACTATTCCGTTCAATCTTAGATATCCCACAGGTGGGTTATTTGGGCAGAATATTGTGATAACGGGGTTCTTGCCAGGAGATTTTGACATTTCCATTTTCATCTACAACAAGCCAACGGGCAAATGGTCCCGATTGAATATCTTTTGTAATCATGACTATGGTTCTCACAGATTCTGGGGAGGCTTTGCGTGGCAATCGCATCACAAGGTTGTCCTAATTGGTAATTACTTGACATCTCGGACTACTAGTAGTATCCGTTTCTTCACGGTGATGATAACCGTCAGTTTACCCATTACGAACATACTAGCTAGTTCTGAGCTTGCTGGAGGTCACCATCACGGACCAGATGGAAGAAGGATACCTCACCGTAAAGTAAGATTGAGTAATGCCAGTGAGAATACCTCTAATCGTAAAAACATAGAAGAAGAATTGAGTGATGAGTCTACTAGTAGCAGCAGTTTGTTGAGGAATACTGATGATGATGACTTTGACGAAGGAATAACAAGCTCTTCGCCAGAAGTAATTACGGAAGAAGATTTTCTCAGGAAAACGTCTGAAAGAAGACCCTCATCGATATCCCAGGCTAGTGACAAAACTTCTCCCACGGCTATAAGTTTCAGTGAATATGTTCATTATGCTGCTCCCAAGACAAACTTCACGAGTATCCGATCGGTTTTTCCTCCTGCTGCCATCACACTAGGACGAAATGCTTTTGACAGATACGGAGACTTGATCTCAGACTTTGAGTTGGTGTCTTGCAACGGAGATCGTATCCCAGTTTCATTAATTGTCTTGATGGAAAGATGGGGTAGGTACTTCATCCAACTTTTGGCAAGAGGCTATGTTTCTGCTGTAGATAAGTTTGAATCTGATCAGGCACTCGGCCTTTACAACTCCGAGAAGCAGAGATTGAGAACGTCGAAGGACGGAGGCAGCGGCAGTTCTGGAAGTTCGCATAGTGTAACTCTGAACAAATTGAAATCATCTTTGGTTAAGTTCAATTCCTTGTCGTCCGATGGAGTTCATTCTATTCTGGAAAGCACCAAGTCAAATTCGTCCAAAGAAGAGCCAAACAAGGACAAGTACTACATCTCGCTTCCTGTTCCGCAGAGCAAGGCTCCTTCTAAGGACGTTCCTCAGTTTAGACTTCCGTTCCAGGATGGTGCCAATTCGTCGCATTCTAGCTTGAAAGAAGCATGTAAAGAATCGTCTAATCCGTTGGAACATGAAGAATCAGAAGCTTCTCCAGAAGGCCCTACAGCTGTAGATATCGATCGAACTAATAGCAATATCGGTCCTTCTGTAGCTTTGAATGATGGAGCAATCATTTCTTCGTCTCAATCTGCGGTTGATCCTCATCTAATAGCTACTCCTCGTAAGGATTCTGTCGGTTCCTTTTCCAGTAGTAATTCCTTGCTAGCCTCTCAGCTTCAGGATATTCCCCCACAATTGCCTCTCCCATCTGACCAGATTCCAGGCATTCCATCAGCACCTACTTCGTTCAAAAGCAGCACTTCTCGCAAAGGATCCCAGGATCTTGGATCTCCCAGAGCTTCTTTGATCCATACATTGACTGCGTTGAGAAATATACCTATTTCCAAGTCTCCTCGTGAGTCACCATTTGCATCTCCGAGAGCTTCTGTTTCTGCACAAGGCTCAACCGCTGTTGGAGGTGGGGACTTGTACGGTTGTCCGGTTCCTAACTTACGTCCTGGTCGTTTCAGTCCCACGCTGGAGATGATGGGACGTTCCAAGTCTATTGACTATTCGTTGAGTGCATTCAATGAAGAAACATCAGAACGAGAAAACAAAATCGAACCCAGCCAAGAGATGGAAAGAGAACAAAAGAGCACCTCGTTGTCTTCGACACATTCTGAAGCACTTTCGGCTACCTCTTCTGGAAGAGACAGCAACGACGATGATTTTTCTGGAGTTTCTGAAGCAGATTTATTGAACCAAGCTTGCAAGGCAGCTAAGGAGAGTCATGGAATGTTTGATAATGCATTGCTCAACTTTGAGCACTTGGATTCTGCCACTTTCACCATGGAACCATCATTGATTCCCAGAAAGTTGTATGTTCCTTTCCCTTCAATCACGTTGAAGGGTTTCTGTGAATATTTGTACACTGGACAGGTTGGAAACAAGTGGCTTCTTGTCCCTACGACCTTGGACAATTTGCTAATGTCGAAATTCTTCAAAGTTCCTTTATTGTACGACTTGATAAGTGAGGTTTTGTTTGGTATAATCGGCAGAAAGGAAGCTTACGTCATCAAGGAAGGTAACAGATTGAAGAGAAAGTACTTCAACACTCTTGAGGAGTTGGGAAAACGATATGATAACTCCTTTGAATTCCCCTTGAATGAATACGAAGGATTCATGGATACTGTAGACGATGGTTATTTAGATATTGCATTGTTGAAAAAGACTTCTAAGACTCATAAGAACAGTTCTGTAGTTTCGATGTCAAGAAGAAAAAGATATCAAACAGAACATGCCAATTCTCGTCGTCCTTCGACAGCAACAGAGTTGACTGAACCTGATGAAGAAGCTGAAGATGAAAATGAGATTGAAATTGATAAAGAGATTCAGAAAGAAGAATCACAGGGATCTAATCTTCATAGCGAGTCTGCCGATGACTCCTCTGATAGAAAAACTACTTCTACGAGCGACGATGACGGAATCGAATTGGGATTCTTAAATACTCACGAACGAAATTCTACTACCGTAGGACCTCGCTCGAAGTCTGTGTTTGACAGATCCAACACAGTATACAATGATTTTTTCCAACACGCGTATGAACAAGCACATTCTGGAGAAGACAATGGCGACAAGGCAGTGGGCCTCACAATTGAGCAATTGGTTAGCCCGGATTCTGATATACCAAATGATTATGTAATAGATTTGATATATGAATCATCTTCGATTGTGACGGATTTGAAGTTAATGTTGAGAGCAGCCAACGTCAGATTGATGAATAAGATCTTGAACCAAAGTAAAGTTGAAGTTGAAGCGGAAATAGAGAGGTTGAAGAACAGCCAAATGGAGTCTGATTTGGAAGAAAGTGACGACGATGGCACTACTGCATCCAGATCTCACGATAACCGTGTTCCTCCAGAAGCGCGGCATGCTAGTGCCAATGCACCCGCTGGTAGTAAATTTGGTTTACCAGTTCCAGCTACAGAAGGGGACTCTACTTTTATGCCACCACTGGTAGCCCATATGGGCTTAAATCCATCTACTTCTGCTTCTTCGTTAGTTTCTTCCGGTCTGCTGAAGGCTCCAAAGGACTTGGAGAAGATGAAATCGAATATCAGCTTCCGTACTGTAGGCTCTCTTACGCCGTTCAAACACAGCAAGACTGAAAGTAAGATAGGCGGCAATAAGGATATTGACAAGCGCTTTACCAAGCTCATGAAGAAGGATGAGAACTTGAGAACAAAGGAAGGCTTGCTCAAGAAAAAGGTTATGTCGAAAAGTTCGACTAGTTTGAATGAAATTGGGCAATCCGCCGCTTCCTCGATCATGTCAAAGAGCACGACACAACCCAAGAAGCACCATAGTTTGTTCCATCGCAGCCACAAGAAAAAAGACACAGATGATTCTTCGTTAGAATCTACAAAACTAAGCAGAACACAGTCTTCTACCGCCAGTATAGAGTCGGTACACAGCTCGTCTGAAGCCACCGTCGCTACCAGCGGAAAGAAGAAACATGGTTTTTTCAGTATCGGTCGCTAGTTCCGTCTGATTTTAATACAAAAAGATGTAATACTCGGCACATTAATTAATGTATCAACGAAAATAGCCAAAGCTAAAAATATTTATGGTAAAGCGTAATTATATTTGTAGAATTGAGTATGCAGAACAAATCTAGATTCAATAAACCTTGATAGATGTGTTTGTCAATCAGTTCTTCCGTATTATTTGATATAGTGTTGTTATCTTGAAATTTCCATTATTTTTGAAAACAAATGGAAGTGTTTCTGTTCTAATTTATGGCATTTTTCTCCTCTACTATGACTATATTTCTACAATTTAACTGACCATCTTTTGAACGATAGTTGATCTTTTAAATTTTATACTGTTTGCTCTAATATGGAACTTCTATTATAAAGACTTAACTCATATAACAACAACTACTTTAATTATACTTTTTTTGAATTGTACTGCAATACGTATTAATATTTTGAAAATTTCCAGAAAGATTGCAAAAATTCGCTGAGATTGCAAAAAAATAAACCTATAAAATCTTTTCTTACAAGTTGAGAAAGAACTAGTGAAGAGTAGCTACAACCTGGTATTGATGATAATGACAAGCTGTTTTGTATACTCATTCCACGTGTTGACTTTCTTTTTAGCCCGAAAGCAACATTCGTTCGCCCAGTAGAGCCAATATGAACAATGAAAAATCTGTCAGATCTACATAATACTATTTCACGTGAGTAGGCTCCAAATTTTCACACAAAGATCTCCCTAGCCCACTTCAGTCATGAAAGAGAATATATATCAGAGCATATCATGAAACTGGAAAATCTTTATTCTGTTGACTTGATAATTTGCTACAGCTTCCCCAAACCTCACTATCTAATCTCCTACCCCTTTTCAACAACCTGATGAGATGAAAAACTACTGAGTCACGTGCGTGGCTCCAAACTTTCAAAACTTAAGAACGTACCAAAGTATTTTCAAGGATTCCTTAATAATTCTGCTTTCTGGTTTTCGATGGGCTACAGTGAACAGGTAATCTGATTTTCCGGAGATATCGCCACCAGGGTGTTTCCACCAGCCCCATGCCATAGTGTTATTACTAAGCGGCTCAGTTCTGAAGAACATAGAGTAAGGTTGCGTGCACTCCCACGAGGTGGAGGACTGTGGGGGAGCCACAGTGGTTTTCTGAGATTCTACGGTATAAATAGCGAGGCAAAGTACGTCTGAATGTGAATGAACTGTAGTTTGTAGAGTCTATATTCAAACTCAATTGCTGTACCAGATCTATAATCTGTATTTGTACTTAATTTGACCTTGCTTCAGAACTTTAATTGTATTTTCCATCAGATTTACCCCACATTTTGAAATTTTTCAGAGTTTTTAGAAAATGGCTACGCTCGCTAACGACTCTGTTGTCTACACTTTGAATAATGGTGTCAAAATCCCAGCAATTGGCTTGGGCACGTGGCAAGCCTCTGCTCGTGGCCATGCCAGCAATGCCACAAAGGTCGCTTTGCAAAATGGTTACAGGCATATTGATACTGCTGCTATCTACAAGAACGAAGAAGAAGTTGGCCAGGGACTCAAGGACTCTGGTCTCAAGAGAGAAGATGTCTTCATAACCACCAAGTTGTGGAATGGAGACCACAAGAATGCTGCTAAAGCTTTGGATGAGTCATTGAAGAAGTTGGGTGTAGACTATGTTGATTTGTACTTGATCCACTGGCCTGTTTCCACTGATCCAGCAACAGGAAAAGATTATGAAGACTGGGACTATGTAGATACCTGGAAGCAGTTGCAGAAGTTGTACAAGGAAACCAAGAAGGTCAGAGCCATCGGTGTTTCCAACTTCACCAGGACCAAGATCGAAAGATTATTGGCTGATCCAGAGGTAGATGTTGTACCTGCTGTCAACCAAGTAGAGGCTCATCCCTTGTTGACCCAGCCTGAGTTGTACGACTACTTGAAGGAAAAGAACATCGTCATCGAAGCATATTCTCCTTTAGGTTCTACTGATGCACCATTGTTCAAGAACAAGACTATCGCAGCAATTGCTAAGAAGAATGGAGTTGAACCAGGACATGTCTTGATCTCGTGGGCGGTGCAAAGAAAGACTGTCGTATTGCCAAAGTCGGTCACCGACTCTAGAATCATTTCTAACTTGAAGACTTTCACCCTTCCAGAAGAAGACTTTAAGGCCTTGAATCAGTTGTCCGAAAAGGATGGTGTCCATAGATGGGCTGATCCATCTTGGAACGACTTTAGCACTTAGATAACGACATAGATATTAGTTTACAGAGTATCAGGGACTTGCTTTAGAAAATTAGATTAGGATCTAGAATTTATTGAGTATCAGATATCAAGTGACATAACTAAAACGATCGCCATATTTATCCAAGTTCAAATGTAAGCACCTTTGAAGGAGGACTTCATCTTATTTTGGCAAAAAATTGTGTTCACCTATAGCCCATTGGAAGTATATCTCAAGGTGGAGAATTACGCGCATGGAACCGCTTCCGTATCGGGAAGTGTTGTCATATAAAATTCAATCCGTAAGAAGTCTGGGCAACTAAAAATTGAAAATTCCGATAAATTCTTCTAGAGACTTACAAACAAGTCAATACACTCTTTCCGAGAAGAATATAAAGTCATAACATCTTTTGATCGAAAAAAATTCTTTGTACGCTTCATTCATATCAACTTTCTTTTCAATATGTCTAACCCTACACAAATCAATAAGGAATTGGTTGAGTACGCCTATACGAATCTCAACAACTTGCCAAAGGGTGAAGAGTATGAGAAAATGATACTGTCAGTTCCCTACAACTGCTTTGATCCAACTTTGCATAGAAGAAGAAATTTGGCCCATGAGTTGGCATTGGACTACGAGAAAATTAGAATGTCCCAGTTCGACTTCGACATCAAAGCTCATGCTAAAGCTCGTGTTGAGTATCTCAGGAAGATATTTGGAAAGATCGAAGACGACTTTTTCATTGAACCTCCTTTTAACGTAGATTACGGCTTCAACGTCTCTGTTGGCAAACGTTTCTATGGCAACTTCAACATCACCTTTTTGGATTGTACTTTGATTACAATCGGCGATCTGGTTATGGTTGGCCCAAACGTCTGCTTCACAACAGCAACTCATCCTGCAGACCCACAGCAGAGACTCGACCATGTCGAATATGCTAAACCCATTACAATAGGTAACAACGTCTGGATTGGCGCTAGCGCTACCATATTACCTGATGTGACTATTGGTGACGGATGTGTAATTGGAGCTGGAGCCATGGTGAACAAGAGTGTTCCAGCCAATACCGTTGTAGGAGGAGTTCCTGCCAGAGTTATCAGGAATTTGAAACCAGCGGACAATGCCGATAGAGCAGCTGCAATTGCTGAAGTTTCTAAGTAGACATTGAGTACAAAAGAAGAAGACATAAGAGGCGGGAGTAAATTTTAATAGGAATGAATAGATAAATTTTTAATTAACTCCTTTATCTTTATTTCCGAGTGTATATATACGTCTAATTATATATTAATAAATCAATATCTATTCAATGCTATTCAAATATGTTCATCTTAGGATATGATTCGATATTTTCACGTGACTTGGGGTGTGATTTGATTAACACTTAGACTACAATTTGCGTAGATTCTAAGCTTTTGTCTTCATTAATTCATCAATATCTACAGAAATGTCATCCAATTGGACTCAACTGTCGTATACACTGGCAGAGGTAGACGATTTTATTCTTGCAGATGATGATGACGACGAAGTCCCTGCTCAAAATGGCAGCAGTGGCAGAAATGACTTAAACAGAACCAGTTATGGTATCAATGCCAGCAATAATAGCGGGAGCGGTGGCGGCAATATTTTCTTGCAGTTCGGGTTGTTGCCCAAAGTCGATTTATCACAGACATTTGCCCCTTTTACGAATTCAGCTAACTTATCTGCCAATAATCGAGTCAGAGAAAGACAGTACTCTGGGGGAGACACCTTGGAGGAGCCAGTTTGGGCCACTTTGAAACGTGACTTGCTTCAGATAGCCCGGAGGTTAGGCATTGTTGTCTGGCCGATGCAATTGGCAAAGTTGGCCAAGCAACAGCAACTGCGCTTGGTAGATTTCGCTGCTAGTAATGGAATTACACTTCCCCCACTGATTACCAACAACCGCAGAATCGACGTTAGCCATACCCCTGAGGACGAGGAACAGGTAGCGGGCTTGGGCCTGAGCACCTTAGTTAAACAGGACAACTTGGAGTGGGACTTGTGGGGACCCCTTATCTTTTCGCTAGTGTTTTCAGTGACCTTGGGACTCGCTGCTCCGAAACTGGAAACAAATCTGGTTTTTTCTGGCTCTTTTACTTTTGTGTGGATTTTCTTCATAGTCATAGGTTTGAACATCCAGTTGTTGGGTGGATCGATTTCATTTATGTCAGCCATCAGTGCTGCTGGATATTCGATGTTTCCCATTGTTGTAGGCGCTCTCCTTTCTTGTTTGGTTTTGAAATGGAAGCTTTTCCGTCTTGCTCTCATGCTCGTGCTAAACATATGGTCCATTTATGCTGGTGTAATGAGCTTGGAATGTTCGGGTGTGTTGCCTGGTAGAGTCACCTTAGCCATTTATCCGGTTGCACTTATGTACTCGATCTTGAGTTGGCTAGTGGTGATCACATAGTGAATGACTAGTCCATAGAATGTATATTATGCAAGTCTTATTAGTCAAGGAATACGTATTAGTATCTAACTTACAGTTTCATTATGTATGTTGCGAGTGTTCATTTGTTTTTGAAAGTGTAATTCTATAAAGGGTTAGACTAAAACACAAGCGAAAAATGGAATTATAACAGCCATGAGTATTCTAGTGGACTTATGTATAAATGTGTTAGTTCCATTGTCGTTCACGTTATGAGCTTTGGAATTGTTAGTTTCAGTGGAATGTGTCGAGGTCGAGTTGTTCGAGACAGAATTCGAGATCAAGCTGGAAGATGTCTTGGAAGTGGAGGTTGCACACGTAGCTAAAGTTGTCAAAGAATGAGTTTGCTTCGAACGTACTGTAGATTTAGAGCTGTCAGTAATTGTATTGGTTTCGTCGCTGGCACTATCAGATTCTTCGGACTCCTTGGAGTCGTTGCTTTCACTGGTGTTTGAACTAGATGAAGGTTCAACGATTGCAGAAACGTCAGGATCCACAAACAGTGTATCAGTCAAAATGGATTCTTGTTTCAATATGATTGAGCTAACATCAGCATCCACAAATCCAATCTGTTTCTTCTCCAAGTCGAAGACAGTGTAGAACTTGTTTAAGAACGAAGCCCCTAATACCCAGTTGTTGTAACCATCGATTCCCTGGATCTTCAGGGCACAGAGACCAAGTAAACTGGGCAGATCGTAGCTGTCTCCCATGAAGAAAGGAGACGAAACTTCAAGCTGTCCGTTGCTTAGGGAAAATAAAATGCTGTTGTTTTCTGCATTACAAGGAAATGCGTAGTTACCTTTGCCGTCCGTGACGAAAGTATTGCCAAAAAGGCTTTGGTGAAGGGCATCGGCGTCGGTAACAGGTAAAACAATTCCAGTGGTTCCAGTATCTATTATGGCTCCACGGCTGTCGAAGGTTAAGGTTTTTTCGGCTGTCAAATTCGTGGTATCCACCTGAGTGATGTTTATCATCCAATAGGCATTGTCATTGTCTATGACATTAGTGTAAATTGTCTTTCCCGGAAAATTGTCCAAATAATTTTCGGCCGCCGCACCAAATATTACCATCCCGCCGAAATCACTGGGAAGGGGATCGATTTCTTTGTTATTAGAATCGACGTAGGTGATCGTCTGGTTATTTGACTTTAAAAATAATGCAAATATATCTTTGCTGATTCTGTTGTTAGCATAATACTGGCTGATGATGTTTCTGGCTGGATCATTGTTGGTGGAAGATGAAATTCCAAGCAATCCGCTTATAGCATAACCATTGAACATTTCTGGTGAATTGCTACTCAATCCAATAGAAAGGTTATTGAATTCAACTCTACTATTGCCAAATGTCAACGAGAGATTGTTTTCTTCCAACGATATGATGTCTCCTGTCACGGTTTCCCCCGTGTACGATAAGTGAAAGTTTGACTCGGCCACAATGGAATCAGAGAAATCATCAAACTTGTTCACCCCCAGCTTGCTACAGTCATTTTCTGTACATGTTTGGTTGTAAACCCATGTAATGGACGAGCCAGTATCGAGAAGCAATGCGAATTGGTCATTGTAGTCGTTTCGTGAATCGCTGATGTTGGCATACAAATAGTAGATTGAGCTGGCGTTATCCGTGAAAAGGTATTGGAGGTTAACATTGTCGATGAAAATAGGACCCTCTATAGAGTTCGGCGAAGTCACAACGTCCTTGTGGACAAGCGTATCGATGTCTTCGTTTTTGATATTAAATTTCAACACGATGTCACTTGTGGATGTTAAATCGTCAACCCTGAAGTCTTTGACGGGCCAGAGAGCGTGGACAACTCCAAGGTGAAGAAACCCCAACAAGAGGCTAAACTTCATGATACGAATAATATGAATGATATGAATGCAATGTATGTAAATGAAGATAATGTAAAGTGAATGAAATGATAAATATGAGTATGTATGAGGAGGAGGTCTTTCGTTCCCAAGAAAATGAAAAATAGAAGAAGGCAGTTCTGAAGAATATGAACAATCAGTCCAATTAACGTGTCTGTCTGTATTCGTCGGTTATGTCATATAGCTCAAATATTTCTGCTCGAACTCGTCTGACAAGATCACTTGCTAGGAACAAACCTCAACTAAGAAATTGAAAATGATATTGTGTGGAGACCAGAACAGATGGGCGAAAGAGACGATTGTAGCTCTATTTTTTTTAACAGTCTATAATAAAGAGCTATTTTTAGGCGCCACAAAAGAAAAGACAAGACAAGTTGAAATGGAATTCCAGTTACTAGCAGTTATTAGATATGGTTCTGGACTGCAATTCAATTTCTGTTACTTGGCTATGGTCCCGGTTTGAGAGCCAACCCATTAATGCCTATCCGATCACCTCTGATTAGCAGACAAAAATGCACTTAAAATCAACTCTCGAACAACTGGGCCATATTTCTAGATAATATCTGCAAACTCGAATAATATTTTCCTATTTAGGCACAATTATTTTTCTACATACACGTCTACTTTAAATACAAACAATAACAAAACACAATACGAGATTCCCAGAATACTCACTCACTTATGGCGGATTGCTACCGACAAATGAGTTGCCCAACGGCAATTAAGTAATCCTCGCCCATATTTTGGGAACTGGCAACAGAACAAAATGCCAGATATCGTCTACAATACACCGGTCCAGTCATCTCACGCAATTTTAAGGTACCATCAAATTTGACCCATTTTAGAACAAATAGAAGTTCGCACAAATATAATTATTATCAAATTGCTGAACATTTCCAGAAGACTTGTGAAATATAAACATTGACTTTTAAATCGGTTATACGATATGATATTTTCTTCGGGTGTATCATGTGTTCTTCTTCTTCTTCTTCTTCTTCTTCTTCTTCTTCTTCTTCTTCTTCTTTATGTTTCCTCTTTTATATTTGTTGTATATTTCCTCCACTCTTTACTCATGCATCACCACACATTAGTTGTGTTTTTTCCTCTCTCGCTTGTATTTTTGTATTTTTGTTTCTACTTGAGCTCAAAACATTTATTATTGGCGGCTCGTCACAGTTGCAACTGTCCAGGAAAGGAAATGCAATTCGGATACCTGTATCTCTGGCTGTTTGTCTGCTGAAAAAAAGTGTGCGAATGAAACAAACATTTGTATATGTGTATTACCAGCACTGGACACGATCGCTCTCGTAGAATAATTAAATGTACTTTTGTAAGCTCGAAGAGTGGTGGTATCAAGAATATAGTCTCTTTGAGATAGGGAATATTGTATGATTGGCCTGCATATACTTCATAGGTAGCTACTCAAAATTTGGTGCAGAATCAACCATTTTGAAATACTCTTTCTTTATCAAGTCGATATTTTAATAACATGACGTTGTACCCTGTTTGTTGTCGAATAGCCAACATATTTGGATTTTCCTTGGACTCTAAAACTACTGAATAGGAATCAACTGCAACCCAGTTATAAATAGCTTACGTGTCAGATACAATAATGGCAGATGTATCTGAATCAGTGTATTGGTCTGGTTGTCTACTCAGGGAATCAGCGTGAAAGCTAGACCATAATTACAAGCAACATGCTGGTTGTTGAGGTACATTAACCGATTCAAAGTCAAGAGGTTTTTTGAGAAAGAAATTCGGTTATGATGTTAACAAGCTTGGGTGGCATAAACTACCCGGATCCATGATACTGAAAAATATGGGAATGGTTGTGGTCAGACAGGATGAAAAGTCATTGCGGTTGCAGAAACGGACACAAACCAAACCGCATGAGCACAATTAGGTAAGGATTATATACAATGGTTCCTTTATTTGCACTTGGCAGCTTGTTCGCTGTATCACAAGCACACCTAATAATTTGATGTATTTGCTTGAAGAATTTCTGGTTTATGGTTTAAGATATTGTCCGTGAACTTGAAAGCTGCTCACTCCAAAAATACACGGTTGGATCTTGAAAATAAATTCATATACACAAGAATCGGTGACCAATAAACAAGTTCAACTTGATCATTTTGATTATCAAAACAAACGAATCGAATCTTCAACGACACCTTCTAGGTCTAGTTGCCCGGCTCCAACGATCAAATTCTGGTAGAAACATAAGTAGGTGCAAAGATTGAGGATATTTCAACCAGACAAGTCTTCGCTGCAGCTGGCCAGAAACTAGTAGGCGCATTGTTTATTATGGGTTTTTGGAGAAACTATCCGCTTTAGGGAAGCAATGCGCTGGTATTGATATTTTACTATGTGTTCCAAAAAAAGGCATATAAGCAAGCATCAATTGTTTTTAGGTTACAGCTGATGTGGAACAAACATCTAGTCCAAAGTGAGAGAAACTCAGTCGATATAGATGCTCTCTAGAACAATATATCTTTCCTGATTTAACTTCATAAATTGTTCCTTTGCAAATTCATCAAATATAGAACAATTGATTATTCTGACTATATCGGGTAACGATACGTGATGATGTGCTACTTATATATTGGACACTTTCATAATTCACGCTATAATTGCGAAATTAGAGGCTCGCTAGCGATGACTACATTGTATCAACACTATTAATATATTAAACCAGTTTTAAATATATATATATATATATATATATAATATGATCCTAGTACAATGACATATGCGATTGAAACTTCTATAAGAGAAACGGGGTAATAGCAATTTTCACATGAATGAAGCCGTGAATGGAAAAATGCAAAAATGCACAAATGAAGTTAAACGTCTTCGAAGAAACCTGACAAAGGAAATTAATAAATGAATTGAAATGGTTGAAGTGTAGAAATGAACCTTTTAGCTTGTCTATAGCATCGAAATTACGATGAAAGTGACAAGTGTAATCGAAATTGTGTACTTATCTGCCTTGATTCTACCAGCAGAACCTTCAAAACTTGCAAAACTTGATGGTACGGCTGATTCAACTCCTGTGTTAGAGGAGAAGCCAGAACCACTGTTCTCAACTTGAGGTATAGTCGATGAAATTGAGGAACCGGGAAAAGATTCATAAGCAGGTTCAGATACATATGCAGAATCAGGCTTAGTCTCGAACCCAGATACGGACCCAGATTCAGAACCGAAACCGGAGCCACTACTAGAATCAGGAATAGAGGATGAAGTTGTATCCGTATTGTGTTGTTCGCCCATTACGCTAGTCGATACTGGAGCTCCACCAGAGGTAACCGTGATCTCTACACATCCTGAACCCCTATAACAGACGCTCAGGATAAGAGTATTCACTGAATTGTAAGTAACTGTATTTTCTCCAACAGCAACTCCTGTGACAATGGCCGAGATTATATCTATTCCAGTTGCCGGATGACTGACAATGGGTGAGACTGTCCTATTCCAGTAATTGCTAAATCCTCTAGAAATACGACTAGAACTCTTCATTAGAGACGAACTTGAATGACAATTAACATCAACCTCACAAGAAACAATCACATCTCCAATATCAGTAGAAACAGAACCATCTGAGTTAGTTGTAACAAAAGTAGTTGTGTAATCAGTCAATGCGTCACTAGAATCAGACTCGTTAATCATAGATGTGGTTGTGTACAATGAACCATTTGAATCAGTAGAAACAACTACATCTACTGTTTCAGTAGAAACAGAACCGTGTGAGGTAGTTGTACCAAACGTAGTTGTGTAATCAGTAAAAACGTCAATAATAGATGTCGTGGTATACAAGCTACCGTCGGAATCAGTAGAGATCAAAACATCACCGGTTTCAGTTGAAACAGAACCATCGGAATTGGTGGTCGTGAAAGTAGTGGTGTACTCAGTTGGATGCTCAGCTGTGATAATCGAAGTAGTTGTGTACAAGCTACCGTCGGAATCAGTAGAGATCAAAACATCACCGGTTTCAGTTGAAACAGAACCATCGGAATTGGTGGTCGTGAAAGTAGTGGTGTACTCACTTGCTTCTACAGAAGTTAAAATAGATGTCGTCGTGTACAAGCTACCGTCGGAATCAGTAGAGATCAAAACATCACCGGTTTCAGTTGAAACAGAACCATCGGAATTGGTGGTCGTG